>JAVGWX010000004.1:62103408-62670908 GCA_036924085.1 Ariolimax columbianus
AGGAAGGATTTTTGCTGAAACATAGGTTGTGTTGTATTTCCGTACCATTGTAAGAACTGACTCGTACCTATTTATATTAATATCGGCTACTGATGCAATTGTACATTCTTCTCAGTTGAAGACCTGAGTCTCCTTACACTTACATCCAAGGCCATGAGAAATCTGATAGAGGGCTATAGGGTCACACGATCTTCTGGTCAGCATTGTTTTTCCTACAAGGATATACACGGGCCATTGTCTGTGGAGCAGCAGGCCAACATGTTGAACCTTTATCACAAATTGGGTAATAATATTTTCAATGATGTTATTATTTGAAGTTATTCATGCTGATTTGAGTTAATACTTGATGACATTTCTTTGGTAGCAGGTTACAGTGGCTCTTCTTACATCCAGAAACATACTTAAGAAGGGAGATTGGGGTTCTCCTGTCTTTAGTGCAATGTGATACTCTCCAGCAAGGCTTACTACTATGGGAATCCAAGTATTGCTCCCTACCTCATTCACATACTCTCCAGCAATGCCTACTACTATAGGAATCCAAGTATTGCTCCCTACCTCATTCACATACTCTCCAGCAATGCCTACTACTATAGGAATCCAAGTATTGCTCCCTACCTCATTTGCATTCTGTCCAGCAATGCTTACTAAAATAGGAATACAAGTATTGCTCCCTACCTCATTCGCTAGACTGCTGTGACACATCCTGATTCCAGGAAGACTGGCAGAGATGCGAGGGTCTTTTATTCACGCCTTCAGTGATAATATATTGTACTTATAACAGTGTTTACCTCTCTAAGCTTTGACTCCAGCATTTCTGGCCCTGCTTCTATCCAAATCTATTCTCTTCACCCTTCTTTCTCTCATCTTTGGCAGAGTTTTTTTTGCCACTATGATGGGTACAACTTAAGGAAAGCAGCTGTTCCCTTGTACTCACCTGTGATTAATGCTGCTCTTAGTCATCCTTGCACTGTTCACAATTATTTTCTTGTTCAGTTTGTATAGTGCGTTCCTGTCCAGTACTTCTTCGACTGAATTTGCATGCTAAGTAATAGACTTGGCTTTTCCTTAATTCGTGCACACCTTTTGGACAGCAATAACACATCTAATAAGTATCTTGTCTAGTTGGCCAAAGCGCTCTGTTGAGGATCCAGAGGTTTGCCAGTCTTCTTGTGTAATTTCATCTGCGAGCTTGGTGCCATTGAGTAGCGTAAGGGCTATATATTATTGCTTGTGAGGGGAACAGCTCAGGTTTATTGAAATTCGGATTGGCATGCAGTCACTGCCTATGTCCAAATGATGTAGTACTTCTACATTTGTGTTGAACTTGCTATTGTTATACAATGCATAGTCTGCTTTTGAACCCCATTTTAGAGAATGCCATCTACATATTTTTCAAATAGGTATTCATTGCAAACAATTATTTAGTTTCTGCAAAGATGGCTAAGCAGTCTCTTCATTCATTTTGCTGATTGTTGGAAGAAGCTTCAACAAAGTGTTATCCTCTTTGTTTGTGGCTGATTGTGTCATTGAAGCATGAAGTGTGGCAATTGTGCCACCGAGTTAACTCAAAGAGCTAAAGTCTTAATTGTACTAAATATATCTATAATGGAGCATATCTTCTTCTTCTTCGTACGTTGTCAGACGTCAACTTGAATTTGTTCGAAGAAAGCAGCTGTCATCCTGAGGCTGTCAACATTGCCATAGAGCTTGTCTAGTGTTGCCACTAGTGATGGCCACATGTGCTTTCTCTGATATCCTCGTATGTCGGGCAATTTTGCAGCAGATGTTCAGCGGTCATTTTTCCTGTTCCACAGGTGCATTTGTCAGTGCCACCTATCTTCAGTTTATTGAATAGGTGGTACCTCAGTCTGTTGTGTCCTGTGCGGAGTCTGAAGACCACAACCTGCTCTCTTCTGTTCAGCTGGTAGTAGGCATCATTTTTTGTGTAGCCAGTATGTTCTGTTTCCCATTTGGCCATGTATCTGGCCCTAATAAACCTTTTGAACAGGACTATCTGGGTTTCATTGCTTTCGCCTGTCAGCATTGCTTTTACTGCAGCCTTCAGTGCCTCTGCCTCTGCTCTGAAATTGCTTGAGAATTTTCCAGTTGCCACTGACAGTGTCATTTTTCTACCATTTGTTAGGCTCAGGAATTCCCCTTGCTCCTCCATTCTGTGTTGTGTTTGTTACAGAACCGTCGGTGTATGCATGGGTCCAGTCCATGCTTGGGTAGTTTTCCGCTATGTACCTCAGGGTTATGTCTCTTTTTTCTTTTTCAGTCTGGCTGTTCTTGTTTCCAATATCTGGTATATTTTCTACCACCTCCGGAATGATATGCTGCTTCCATGTGGGTTTGCGTACAGTAGGGATGGGCTTTGGTGTTGTTATGGTGTTCATAGGGTCTTCGCTCATCTTTGCTTTGGCTATTTCTGCAAAGTTTCTCCGCTTTAGTTTCCCTTTTCCAAATCTATTTAGTCTCTGATGCATTGGATGATCTGTCAGTCTTCTTAGTTTCTCTGCTTGCTGCTGGGCTCTGCAGTCTCTTCTGTCGGTCATGGATTGCAGATTTGTAATCTTTTCAAGTTCTACAATTGGCGTTGACTTCATGCCTCCTGTTATAACTCTCATGGCTTGGTTTTGAAGTTTGTTAATTTTATCGAAGTTCGCCTTTGCTGCTGTTGCCGATGCCGCAATGCCATACTCGAGAACTGGTCTCACTCTTCCAGTGTAGTTTCTTCAGTATTCTTTTGTTTGCTCTTCAGCTTGTGCCAGCAAGTTTCTTCATGATTGCCATTCTTTGTCTGGCTCTCATTCGGTTTCTCTCGATCTGACTTTTCCATGTCATGCGCCGATCAAATGTGACGCCCAATTAGTTTGGGTTGTTGTTGGCAGCAGATATTTGCCGTTAAGACTTATTTTGGTGTTCTGTGGTTTATTTGAAAGCGAGAATATCGTACATATTGTTTTTTCTTCATTTATTTGGACCAGCCATGATTTTGCCCACTCCTCTAACGATGTTAGGGCCTGCTGCATCCGATTGTTTGCTACAGTGAGATTTTTTTCGGAGGCTCACATAGCCAGATCGTCTGCAAACATGGAGCTGTGGACTCTTCTTGGTATATTCTCTATGATGTTGTTTATATGCACCAGAAAAAGTGTGGGTGACAGTACTCCCCCTTGGGGTACTCCTTGCTCCAGTGTCACCTTTTTGCTCATGTGCCCTTGTACTTGAACTCTGGCTGTTCTGTTTTCGAGGTAGTGGCTGATCCATCTGTACATGTTTCCAGATACTTCACTTCTTCGTAGCTTGATTTTAAGTCCCTCTTTCCACACTTTATCAAATGCTTTCTCTAGATCCACCCGAACAGCTACTGTATGCTTTTTCTCTTTGTAAGCATCCTCTATTTCCTGTGATATGAGGGTGATCTGGTCCTCAGTGGACCTGTGTTGTCTAAATCCTGCTTGCTGTGGAATTAATAGTTGTTTTTCTTCTAGGTGCCACATCAGTCTAGTGTTTATCATAAGCTCCATCAGTTTACCTACACAGCTCAGTAGACTGATAGGCCTGTATCCATTTGGATCTGTTCTATCTTTTTCTTTCTTTGGTACTGGTATAAGTACAGCATCATTCCATGCCTGCGGTACAATTCCCTTTTTCCAACTTTTGTTCAGGACTGCCAGTAGCTTCTGCTTTGCTGTTTGGCCCAACCCCATTAGCATTTCATTTGTTACCCCATCTTTTCCGGGCGATTTCATTTTCTTTAAAGTTCTCCTGGCCTCATTCATTTCATTGATCATTAGTTTTGTCATCATGTGCTCCTCTGGTGCAATCTTGATGTTGTCGTGGCTCTTTTGTTCTTCCTTAATGTCAGTATGCCTGTCTGTAGGGACATCAATGTGGTTTGCTTTGGCATAATGTTCTATAAAGGCGTTTGCTGCTTTTTTTTCCGGTAAGCATGTTATCACCTTGCTTGATGGTAATTTGTTTATTTGATGTTATTTCGTCATTCATGGCTCTGACTAAATTCCATAGTTTGTTCTCTTCTTTATCTAGATTGAGGCTTTCTGTTTTTTTTGTCCAACTGTCTCTTGTTATTTGGTTCAGTGTTCTTTTGTATTTCGCAGTGATGGCCTTGAGGGCGATATTTGCTTCCATAGATTGCTCTCTCTCTGCCATGTTCCTAGCATTTGAGACTTCATCCTCAG
This sequence comes from Ariolimax columbianus, assembly GCA_036924085.1. NCBI lineage: Eukaryota > Metazoa > Mollusca > Gastropoda > Stylommatophora > Arionidae > Ariolimax > Ariolimax columbianus. The sequence continues at coordinate 62,107,614 of JAVGWX010000004.1, forward strand.
CTTTCTGCAGTTTATGGTTCCAATATGGCTTGTAGTTTTTCCTTGCCCCTCTTGGGATGTCTCGGTGGCTGCTTGCAGTATTGCTTTGCTTAGGCTTTCAACCATAGGTTTCATATTGGGAGCATATCTGAAATGAGGAAATTAAACATCAACCTCTATTCCGAGACTTTGTTGCGCAAATACTGCTTGGCAGGTCATGTGGTATGCTTGCCTAAGATAAACACAGCGAACAACATTTTGGTGGCCTTATGGTATGGGGTGGCACAACAAAAGATCTATGTACATTCTGGTGCATCATAGCAATTGATTAAAATTTTGTTAACTTCCTCTCATACCTGACAGATTGACACAGAAGATAATGTATGTGATTAGTATTTGGTTCTGCCAAAGACGGATGTGTCTGACCGAAAGGTGCAAATATTGCAGTCAAACTGTAAACTAGCGACACAACGCATGCCATTCTCCGGACTACATCCTGCTACGTGCAAAACTCTGTTCAGGGCTTAGTAGCCAGAGATTGAGAACGAACGCAGAAGAAGATGAAGAAGTATTTGGTAGAAGGTGAAAGTAGTCCTATAGTGATACTGCATTAAGGAATGACGTGTTTGAACCTTAATTGTACAAGTTATTAGATAATGTTAGTTACATTGACCACTTCCTTACCTTGCTGCTGGACTTTCCTTAGCTCTAATAATTAGAGTCAGACCCCAATTTATAACTAAATAGACTTTGATGTATGGTGAGGTTGTGGTAGGTACCCTGCCAATTTTCCAGTGATGTCAGGTATTCTAACTGCACTGCCACATAGAAGCTGAATTTGTAGTTATGGTTGGAAGTAAACCATATTTGCTATGACAAATCAGACTCGTATCACCTAGAACACAACTGCAAGGAAAACAGTCCTTCTAGCAGACTCCAGGAGCTTACTGCTGGCCATCTCAAACCCCAAACATGATAGACTCGCACACGAACAAATATATTTAGTATCTGGTTGCTGTCCCAAAAAACAGATCTAGCCTTACAGTGAATTCTGGCTAACTGTGGGATTCTTGGGAACGAGAATTCAGATGAGTTCACAAAAGCCGGAAGTGATGGCACACAGACTCGCTACCCAATAAGCTATAAAGAAGCAAAGACACTCATCAAACGATCCATGAGGATGGAAAGAATAGACCAGTACAAAGAATACAAGCCAGAAAATGACAGCATAGACAAACTGGGCTGAGATGGGCAGACAAAGATCTTCAGACTCAGAACGGGACATTGCAGATTCAAGGTCCACCTCCACAGAATGGGTCTTAGAGATACCGCCATGTGCAATTGTGGAGTATCGAAACAAACACCAGAATATATCCTGCAGGTTTGCCCCACTCTTGCAGACCAAAGAAAGGCTCTCTGGTCCGGGGGAATGACCATGTTCGAAAGGATGTGGGGAACAGTCAAAGTCCTGAAACACACAGTCTTCTCCATGAACCTCATCGGGCTAGAAGTGTAGTATCAGCTGATTGAAGAAGAAAACGAAGAACATATGACAAATTACCATTTTCAGATGTAATTGTTTTAATTTTTACAGGGTTGTTAATGAAACGATCCACATGCCTATATGCGACCAAAGACAGACTGAAGATTATTAATGAGTTCTTAACAAGGGTTGGTACTTTTGAATTTCTATTACACTTCCATCACAAAGTGCCTCTCATACTTAGTAGTATTAATAGCCCTTTTCAGTTATGACAGACTACATGATGATAAAACCTTGGAGTGGCAAACAAAACTTTCAACTTAGCTTATTTTGTTTTCTTTCTCCTTCTGGCATTATCATTTAATTTCTATGTGTTACAAAAGTTTCTCTTCACCAAGTGTGAGGTGACCTTTTAGGGTACATCTCCACTTGGCTCGGGCTGCAGCTTCATCTTCCAAGGATGTCAGCTTCATCCTCCCAAGATGTCAGCTTTAATGTCCAGGGCCTTCATTTCACGCTTACACACATCTTTGAACCTCAGCTGGGGTTGGCTGTCAACTGCCCATAGAGGATAGAGAAGCGATCTATCAAGCTCTGACGTTCCTGCTGACATGGGGTGACAATTGCTGCATCATCAGCGAAAAGCAAGTCATTGATGGTGATCTCCCTGATCTTCGTTTTGACCTTGTGCATTGCAAAATTAAACAGTCGACCATCTGACCTAATGTGAAGGCAGATTCCTTCATTTACATTATCAGATGATTGCGTCAGTAACAGAGCAAAGAAGGCACCGAACAATGCCGGGGCCAGGGCATTGCCTTGCTCAACACCAATTTGAATACCAAATGGTTGTGATATGTCATCATCAAATTGGGCCGTTTATTTTATGCTTTAATTGTTTTATTAGTCGTAGCAGTTTGCTTGGGCAGCTTATTTTAAAAGATTTTGAAGAGTCCATCTCTACTAACCAAATCAAATACCTTTGTCAGGTTATTGAAGGTAATATAAAATGGCTGATTCTACTCAAATCACTTTTCCTGAATTTGCAGAAGGAAAAAAAACTTCCAGACCTGAATGCACATTATGACTGGATACACATGCTCAGTCAATTTTTGTAGCCATTGTATGATTACTCTGACAAAGACTTTGCCTACAACAATGAGCAGAGAGACACCTCAATAGTTATTACAATCACTTATATCACCATCCTTTTTGTATAATGTTACAATTTGTGCATCTCTCATAGCTTGAGGTGTAATGGCCTCTTTCCAGCACTGACATAACATCATATACAGTGGTTGCAAGAGTGCATCATTACAACGCTTGATCAAATTAGGTGGGATCTTATCCCTGCCCGATGCTCTGCCCAGGGCCAAGCTGTCAATAGTTTTATTAAGATCTTCTAGAAATGTTTTGATGTCCAGCTTGTCCATACTGAAATCACTTTTTCTTTTACAGCATGAGGGGCTGTAGGATTGAGTAGATTGTCACATGTAGAGCTTAGAATAGAACTTGACCCATCACTTCCTCTGCTTACATTTATTTGTTATTTTTGCACTAGTGATGGATTTAAGTGGGGCTGTTTTCCTACTTACAGGACCAATAACTTTTCTTTATGGCATTGTACATTTGTCTGATGTTCCCTGTTTGTGCTGGAGTCTAAATGTTTTCACTGAGCTGTATCCAATACTCATTTGCACAATGCCGAGCTGTTTGTTGAATGTGGCTTCAGGTGGACTTCAAGGTGTGCAGAGTATCTGCATTTTAAAGGTGCTTGTATTTAGTGTATACAGACTCTGTAGAGCCTTCCAAACCAGTATAATGAAGTTAAGTTAGATTAATCACATCAGTGCACTTGGCCTCAATGATGAGTGTCAAATCCTTCACTTTTGCTTCAAACCCATCATCTGATTTCAAAGTTCTTCCAAATGTAGCAAGTGCAGTGCTATGGATGACATTTCAGAGATGTTGCCAGATCTTTGTAACAGTGGTGTTACGATGCAGAATATTGAGTTTCCTTGAAACCATTGTTAGAACTCCTGATCAGTGTCTTTTGTTTTTAGTCTGATGAAGCTTCCTTGGCTGTAATTTTATTTTACAGTAAACCACTGAATGATCAGTATCAAAGTATACACTATGATAAGATTGTGTGAGGAGAGATTTTCTGGCAAGAATTAGATCCAACTGATGCCAGTGCTTTAATAGTGGGTGTATCCACGATATTTTATGTTGGGGTTTTGTCTGAAAATAGGCTCCTATTTTTAAACAAAATCCCAACATAAGGTATCATTGGTCACACATAGCTGATGATAAACACAGAACTCTAAGAGCGTCTGACCATTTTCATTTACTTTGCCGGCTCCAAAATCACCAAGACATGAAGGCCATGAATCGTGATCAGCATCCACTCTTGGATTTTTTTCTTTACAAATCAATTAATCAGTAAATGAATCAATTAAAACTGTTCAACTCCCTGTGGATGAAAGGTCTTCAAAAAAATACATGACAAATACTCCTATCCTGTGCCATCTGTTCTCTCCACACCTTCCTAATCCTTTTAATTCAGAAAAAAACTAGTAAGTCAGCATTGCATATTCCTTTTGTCAATCTATGCACCACTTCATTAGTTTGTATATACTAGCTGTGCTATCTGGCATTGTCCGTGATAGTTATGCAAGAATATTTTTATGTGTGTGCCCCTCTACACCTCTCCTGCACCACTCCCCTCCCTCACATCACTCCCCTCCCTCACATCTTCATTGAACTGCACTCCCTCAGCACCCCCAGCCACAATGCACTGCTCTCTTACCTTTCCCCCTCATCACACCTATTACCCCTTCCATCTTTCCACCCTCAATCAAAACACTTGATCCACCCCTGCCCTTTCCAACATGCCCATCCCCTCTGGGTATCCCTGCAGCTATCTCTTGATCTTCTATGTTAGGGAGAACATTTGAGTCTGGAACCAAGTCTTGTGTTGAACGTGATACACAGTATTCTGTTATGGGGTAACAAATCAAATTTCGAATAAATTTCCAATTTGTTAACTAGATCCTCATTTTATTATGCAATTCTTGCTTCAATTTCTTTTTTTAAAACAATAATAAGACACAATTGTATACCCAAAAAATTTGTGAAGAGTTTTTAATGGGAACTGAGTATACCTTTTGTACATCCACATCACACGGATTGCTCAAAACACTTCTAGCCATTACAATTGAATCATGGTATTAGAATTCATGCTTCTCTATGCTGTCTTTGTACATTTTTCTAAAAATCATATGAAACTGTCCTATATATCCTGGGAAAGAGAACAGAAAAATATATATATATCCTTTTTTTCTAGAAATAAAGGTGAGAATATTGTTGTTGTTTTTTTTTCTCCATTTACACAGCACAAATTGATGGCAAGGAATTAAATATTATAATGAAATGTATACATTTAAAAAACTTAATATTATGTCTTTTAAAAGGTGTACCTAATGTGCGATAGGGTTTGTCATGCACCGATCGGACTGTACAGTAAAATGTGATCACATCTGAATACACGTCTGACGCTGTCCCCATCTTGGCTTGTAATGGGCCAACTATGATTATTGTATATCTGATTTTAGAAATGTATCCATTTAGCACAAACACTATTCATTTTGTACATTGGAGATATTTAACTGCTGTATTTACAGATGGCATGCTGCAATAACACAGAGATATGCAAAGATCAGTCTAGGTGCATTGCTCTGCTCTGCTTTGGAAAATTTCTACATACAGTCATAGCTGGTTGGGATGACAGCGAGTGCCAGAGGGCGTTTGAAGCTCTATGCCAACATATGTGCATGCCACGACATGTTAAAACAGTGGTGTCCAGCAAACCAGGTCAGGTTTGGAATGAAAGGGGTTCTTTCTTGCAAATGGTAATATTTAAGAAGTGACCAGGAATGTGTGTGTCAATTATGAAAAATGTTAGTTATGAAAGAGGGTAGGCCAAACAAGAAATGGTCAATGTAATTATATGCGGTATGAAGATAAATTAAAAAATGGACATGTAGATACATAGGTAAGGGCTCAGTGACTGCAGCAAATAATTTGTTTAAATGGCTGTCAATTCAAGCCATATTGTATCTTACTCTTACTATGTCTTGTTTTTTGTTGTAATGTGTTAGTTGTTTTAGTTTTTTTTTTATTGCCCCTGATAAAGGTCTTGTGGCCATAGCATTGGCTTTATTTTGTTTCTGTCCGAGTGTGGTCACCTATTCGTTACCTATATATGTTTATATCGACTTTTGACCTTCAGTTCTGCTGTTGTTTTTTCTTCTTCTTCTTTTATCATCTCACTTTCTACAGGGTTGTATGTATTTGTGTTTCGCCTCTCTCGTGGTTCAAGTAGCATTTTTCCTCATTGTACGGCAAGTCTCATTTTCGCTGTTTACCCAGCCTTTCCGTTACTTTACAGGTAGCTAACTTTTGTTCCCGTGCTTTATTCAATGTCCATGTCTGGCACTGGTAGCACAGGGTTAGGATGAAGATACTATTTATTATCTGCTTTTTTGATTGGAAGGAAATCTTTGGGTGTCTTAGTAGTGGAGACAGCTGATAGGTGACAGCATTTGCCCTCTGCACTCTCGTCTCTATCTCATTATCGAGTCTGCCATCCTCAGTAAAACAGTTCCCAAATACCTAAATTCTTGTTCCTGCATTATTTTTGTTTCATTCACATGAATATAAAGTGTGGTGTGCTTTCAACCTATATTCATTGTCTCTGCTTTTGATTTGTTGATATTCATGTCTTTCTTTTTGCAGTTTAAGTACAGTGCCTACAAAAAGGTCACTAAGAAAATCAGAAGAGACAGAATCACAAATATGAGTATTCGGGAGAAGGTTGGAACAATTCCCTGCTTACAGTACATCAAGCAATAGAGAATGATTTGGTTTGACCATATTGTGAGAATGCAACCAGACCACATTGCTCATGCAACCTTCTACAGGAGAACATCAGGAAGACTGGTAAGAGACAGAACAAGGAAAACATAGAGAGACAGCGCAAACAGGACCTGCCATAAAATGGGGAAAAAGGTTACTGGCCACGAGAGAGACGAAAAACAAATACATGACATGACACTGGGCTACTGCCGGGTAGAAAGTGAGATGACAAAAGAAGAACGAAAAGAAGAATGACACCCATCTCTGCTTATGATGTTTAAATTTCATCCATAAATACATAATATTTGGAAGTTTAAAATATTCATGGCAGTATCTTTTTTCTCTCTCATCTTCAAGGATTCCATTCCAGCTTAGAGGCCTCAGTTCGCCACTTCTACAGACGCATATTCCTCGACCTGTGCATCACAATGCTGGATAAGGCATTCTGGATAACACGAATTTTGAAACCTTTGCCAATCGTATTCCAGGCCAGGTTATTATACATCCTATATGCTGGCCATTTTTCAGGTGAGCCATGTTTATAAATCAGGTGAAACTTGTGAACTTCAAAGGATGAAAATTTATACACTCGATCAATATACCGTGCCACGATACAGTAGTGTGTCGCGGAGTGTGAATGAAGATTGGAAATTAAAAAAAATAATAAAAGACTTTTACTACATGACACTGCTACTTGAACGTACAATTGATGTCAGCTTGCTTACAAACCTACAATGGACAGCATCTGTTTATGTTATGCTCTGCGATTGAGTAATTATTACACTATTTATAACTTATATTTTCTTTTCTTTCTAGTGATTAAAATAAAGAATGACTTAATAAAAGCAGAAACTGTACAGTTCTGTTTAGTAATGAGTGCCCATCCCCTTTCATCAAACAAGTATCCAATAATTTGTATTGTGACAGTGTTATCTAGTGATTGTCCTATTAACTTTTACACCTAATTTCTGGTCATGGTAATCAAACCTTATAAGGATATGTCATGCAAAGACAACCAGCCAATCACCAATTTTTCTGCACACTCGATTGCAAGTAAAAAAGATCTCTACATCCACAAGGGGTAGAAGAGTGACTAATTATGTGTAAGACAACCGTCTTGAACCTATTTTGTCAGAACACTAGTGTATACTTGAACATGTTTATTGAAATCATTCTCAGCTGAAGAAATCCATTGGCATGAAATGAGCGAGACAACACCTGTTGATAAAGAGCACTCTTCTATATTCTTTGGAAGCATCTCTAGCATTCTTCAGATACTTATTTTTCATGAAAAAGAGTGGAAAGAGGATGAAGTCATTAGCATAATTGATGAGATGACAAGTAAGCATTTGATTTTGAGGTTCATTTTTTTGTTGTTGTTGAGGTTTTGTGTTTGGAAATTTAATTTTATAGTAGAATATGTTATACAGTATCTCCATCACTACAGTTTGGACAGACCCATGGGTGCTCAATCTCGTAAGAAGAGAGTATAAATACTGGTGATACATATACTCACTGGTTACATGCTCATAATAATAAAATAATGTTCGCCTTTGCGTCTGAGGCCCGTTGCATCGGTCGTTCAGGATGGAGGAGGTGGTTTATATCTGCTGGAGCTATACTGTGCAGGGACGGCCACTTCTGTGCCACCAGCTGGTCGGGGGAAGACTTTTGGTGCTGAGGAACGACTTGTGAAGTATCTTGTGAGCTGGGGTTTCTTGGTCCAGCCGTACAACATGACTGAACAAACTCGAGGCCTGTTTTAGCAGAGACCTTCAGGTTGCGGATGTAATCATGCCATTGGATGCCAAGGATGCGCTGCTGGTTGTGGAAGGCTTCAGTCTCGACATGTCATGTTTTAGCAATGTCCAGGTTTCGGAGCCGTAAAGCAGGACTGGGATGACGCCGAACTGGTAGATGTGTTTTTTTTGTCCCAAGGGAGATCTTGCCATTACTCCACACACGTCGGATGTTGTGCATAGCAGACGCAGCTAGTCCGCTCCGTCTTGACATGTTGGGACTGCTGCAGCCATTGGATGATATCATGCTACCGAGATAGATGAATTCGTTGGTGCCCTCCGCAGTGTGGCCTTGCGGTTTCACTGGAGGGCTTTCCATAAAGCTGGTCGGTCAACCAAGTTGATGGCAGGTACTGGAAATGAACAGCCAAATCTACCAGTTACATACCAACAAAAAACAAGTGGGATCAAATCAATCAGAGAAGTGCCAACATTAACACAAGTCAATTACAATAAAATAAACATTCGATAGCAAACTATTGTGTTGCGCTTTATAACAGGACACAACCGACTCCGCAGCCACATGATCAGAAAAGTGAAGATTGGCAACTCAGCCATATATATTTGTAGACAGACACCGCAACCTGCAGACCACAAACTACAGAACTACCGTGAATATGATATCCTGAGACAAACCGATTGGCCCAGATAAACAACACCAGAACAGAAACTTTATGAACCAATATGTGAACTGCAAAAGACAATAATGTTTATACAAGAGATAACATTGCAGATATAAACATAATATATTCAAGCTAACAAAAAAGGAAAACAAAATTAATTTAATTTTGTCTGCTTTATTTAAATGGAAGGGGCAGACCAAGAAGACGATGGCACCAAGATATCCAGGAATGCCTGGGTATGACTATGGCGGAGGCTGGAATTTTGGCAAGAGAACGAGTTTCTTTCAGACAGACTGTGATGGGAGTGACGTTCTACAAAGGACATGCTAAATGAGGATGATTATTTAAATGACAGAACCTATGTGAAACCATCTTTCCACAAAAAAAAATTAAAAAATCAGACTCTAATTATTTAAAACATAAATGTAGGCAGATTGAAAATTATGCAAAATAATAAAATGTAAGCATGTATGTTATCTTTGTACATTGCATAATAAACCTCACAGCATGATTGTACGGCATTACCCATTGAAAATTACCACAAAAAAATCTGATAAAATACATTCAAACTTCACCATCACCTGATAAGTGTAAACTTGTACTGCCTTATACAGGTACGCCTGAGGACTGGCTGATTGAAAATGTTGCAGGATTACTACTTGCTTGCGGAGAACACATTGCCACCAAGCTGGTTATCAGCAGAGCTGCCAATGGTCGATACATAGAATTGGCCAACATCATTGCTTCACTCTGTTTGGTAGGTGATATGGTTAAAGATGGTAATCTTTCCTGTGAATGCACAAGGAAATAAATCTTTTGTATATTCTTCTTCTTTGGTGTTCATTCTGAAAAGGACGTTGTGTCGCAGTTTACTACGAGGCTGTCATATCTGCGCTTTTTGTGGCTTGACACAATCAGTGTTAGCTGACATTTTGGGGTACTATTCTCTTAGTCAGACTACACTAGTGCAGTTTGTTTCCAGGGTCGCCACTTGGAGGTGAAATAATGTCTTGGTAAGCTCTGGTTTGCTGACCCTAATACAAGCTGCCAGCTTTGAGTCATTGGCAGCTCCTCTGTTGTATGTTGTGTTATTGAACCAAAATCACAAAAAACTACAGCAACGACAAGTCAATTTTAAACACTAGGAAGACATACAAGACACCAGACAAGAGAAAAGAAAGTAGAGTTAATAGACGTGGCAAATGTGCCCGATGGAAAGAAATGAGTTATGGAATCAGTAAAGTAGGCACTCCTTGCCTTTCTAGTGTCATTAATCTGTTATTCGTCCATCATGACTGATGAAGACCTTTTTTTTTCTTTTTCGGTTTAACCAGACCTTTCAGTTGAGTTTTCTGTGAGTCAGGGTTGTGGATGGGTGTGGAGATGGCTGACGAGTCTGATATGGGATCTGCACAATCGCAGGCAGTGAGGGCATGGAAAGTTGGCTTGGCAAGACGATAACATTACACAGGCTTTTCTATTCTGTCTCTGTTGTTCTGCGACAGTCTTTTTGGATGCCTTGGATGATGCTGCTACTCTGGGGAGAGCTGTGCATTAGGTTGTACGGTCTTTCGCAGCATCTTCCCATGTTTTGAGGCTTATGCTGAAAGCCTTTAAAAATGTTTTTAGTGTATCTTTAGAGCGCTTTTTTTTTGGGCGTCCATGGGAGCATTTGCCCTTCTGCATCTCGCCATCGAAAATTATTTTAGACAACCGATAGTCTGGCCTGTAAACCACTTGACTTGCCAGCAGATCTGCTGTGATTAAATTATGATGGTATCTTCTTCTTCGTACGCAGTCAAACGTCAACCTTTATTTTTTCGAAAAAAGCAGCGGTCATCCTGAGGCTGTCGACACTGCCATAGAGCTTGTCTAGTGTTGCCACTGGTGATGGCCACATCTGCTCTCTCTGATCCTCGTATGTCGGGCAGTTTTGCAGCAAATGTTCGGCGGTCATTTTGCCGGTACCACATGGGCATTCGTCAGTGCCACCTATCTTCAATTTGTTGAATAGGTGGTACCTCAGTCTATTGTGGCCAGTGCGAAGTTCGAAGACCACGACCTGCTCTCTTCTGTTCAACTGGTAATAGGCATCGTTTTTGGTGTAGCCAGTATGTTCGGTTTCCCATTTGGTCATGTATCTAGCTCTAATAAGCCGTTTTGACTCTTCGTATGTCATACTACTGGAACCCACTGCACCACTACCCTTTTTGGTGCGGACTGCTGGCATAGTTGACAGAGTACTGCTCTTAAATCATTAAGTTCAGTATTTTGCTGGCTTTTTAGTGCTGTGACTACGACCAGAGCATATCTAAGCAGGACTATGTGGCTTTCATTCCTTTTACCTGTCACCATTTCTTCTACTGCCACCCTCAGTGCCTCTGCCTCCGCTCTGAAATTGCTTGTGCATTTTCCAGTAGCGAATGACAGTGTTATTTTTCTGCCATTTGGTAGGTTCAGAAATGCTCCTGCCCCTCCGTTCTGTGTTGTATTTGTTACGGAACCGTCAGTGTATGCATGGGTCCAGTCCATGCTTGGGTAGTTTTCCGTTATGTAACTCAGGGTAGTATCTCTTCTTTCTTTTTCATACTGGCAGTTTTTGTTTCCAATACCTGGTATATTTTCTACCACCTCTGGAGATATATGCTGCCTCCAGGTAGGTTTTCGTACAGTAGCGATGGGCTTTGGTGTTAGTGCGTTCATGGGGTTTTCGTGCATCTTTGCTTTGGCTATTTCTGCAAAGTTTCTTCGCTTTAGTTTCTCATTTCCGAAATTGTTTAGTCTCTGGTGCATTGGATGGTCAGTCAGTCTTCTGAGTTTCTCTGATTGCAGCTGGGCTCTGCAGTCTCTTCTGTCGGTCATGGATTGCAGTTTTGTAATCTTTTCAAGTTCTACAATTGGCGTTGACTTCATGCCTCCTGTTATAACTCTCATGGCTTGGTTTTGGAGTTTGCTAATTTTATCGAAGTTCGCCTTTGCTGCTGTTGTCCATGCCGCAATGCCATACTCGAGAACTGGTCTCACTCTTCCAGTGTACAGTTTCTTTAGTATACTTTCGTCTGCTCCCCAGCTTGTGCCAGCAAGTTTCCTCATGATTGCCATTCTTTCTCTGGCTCTCATTCGGTTTCTCTCGATCTGACTTTTCCATGTCATGCGCCGATCAAATGTGACTCCCAGGTAGTTTGGGTTGTCGTTTGGCTGCAGGTATTTGCCGTTTAGACTTAATTTGGTGTTTTGGGGTTTGATTGATAGCGAGAATATTGTACATGTCGTTTTTTCCTCGTTTATTTTGACCTAACATGGTCTGATTAGTATATTTTCCCTGACCCAGACTAATATGGTCTGATCAGTATGTTTCCCCTAACCCAGACTAACATGGTCTGATCAGTATGTTTCTCCTGACCCAGACTAACATGGTCTGATCAATATGTTTCCCCTAACCCAGACTAACATGGTCTGGTCAGTATATTTTGCTTGACCAGAAGTCTCCTCTCTGCGCCAAGTTGACCTCTCTTTTTGCTTTCCTTCTTGAGTTTAGAGCATGGCAATTTTGGAGATTGTATCATTATCCAATCTTATTTAAAATCACCAGCTATGATGGTGCGCAGTTAACTGAGTACTTCTAAATGTTGCAACAATAATTTTTATCTTCACACAGGTATGTGTTAAACACTGTTGCAGCCTATCTCAAGTGATGACTATGTTAGATTGCATCCTAGCTCAAATCTCTGCTCCAAGAGAAAGACTGACATTCCTCAACAGAGTCCTAGACACCTTCAGAGAGCTTGTTTTAGACACACATGAATTCACTGATGCAGGTAAGTAATTAAACATTTTCTATATACTGTATGTCATCAGTGACAGTTTTCTTTCATTCTGAAAGGGACTCAATGATCTCAAGGTAAGGCGTCCATCTCGGGTGCTGGAAGTCGCATGTTCAAATCACGCTGGAGACCGGGATATTTTTTAGCGTGGATCTTCTGGTAAAAATTCCCCTGATTTCTGGGTAATGAGGTCAGACTCACATGTTCAATGTCGACTATGTTAAAAATTCCTTGGCAGTTGGAAATCGAAAAGAGTAGGCTTAATGGCCGCAGCCTGGACAAAATTTAAATGATAAATCTACCCAAGTTATTTGTACCTTTCCCCAGGTGGTTTAAGAGCAGCTATAGATCGCACCTAACTGGCTGTGGGTCTACTCAGCTCTAGTGTTTGAGTCTATTTAGATGAACTCGCACATAGGTAAAAACCACTCTCCAAGAAACTGGTTGTATCCTGACTGTAAAGTCTTTTAAACCAGTGTAAAGACGTTTCGTTAATTAAATTACTGTTTCCACAATGCAGATTGACTGCAAGGGATCTCCAACATTCTCTATCTCTCGCTGTGGTGGTACACACACACACACACAGACTGCTGCTCATCCATCGTTTGATGTCCTCCTCCGACTTGTTGTGCTGCCTACCTAGTACTAACCACTTTCCCTTCCTCTAGTATGGTTTTTACAAGCGCATCATGTCTTTTATTGTGGTCAAGATAAATGATCTGTTTACTCTTTGTGTCTTTGAACATTTCTCTTTTCACCCCCAATTTCTCCAGGACGTCTACATATGTTTGCTTTTGTTTCCATGAAATGTGACCCATTCCCCTGTACATTATCATCTTCTAATTGCTTGTTCATTGTCCAGTTTTTTTCGAACCACATGTCGAGAATATAACACTTGATCATTTTTTTAATTTTCAAGTTGTAACCTAGCTTTTCAGGTGTGAATATATTTTTCATTCTGCGGAATGTGTCCCTGGCCATACCTATTTTTGCATCTGCCATTATGAGTTATTACATGCCCAAGAGACTTGTTGCCTCTGGTACATCTCCATTTACTCTGATATACTTCTTCTTCTTCTTCTGCGTACGCAGTCAGACAGTAACCATTATTTTTTCGAAAAAAGCGGCGGTCATCCTGAGGCTCTCGCCACTGCCATAGAGCTTGTCTTGCAGTTCCACTGGTAATGGCCACATCTGCTCTCTCTGATCCTCGTATGTCGGGCAGTTCTGCAGCAGATGTTCAGCGGTCATTTTACCAGTACCGCACGGGCATTCGTCGGTACACCCTATCTTCAATTTGTTGAATAGGTGGTACCTCAGTCTGTTGTGGCCAGTGCGGAGTCTGAAGACAACGACCTGCTCTCTTCGGTTCAACTGGTAATAGGCATCGTTTTTGGTGTAACCAGTATGTTCAGTTTCCCATTTGGTCATGTATCTGGCTTTGATAAGCCGTTTTGACTCTTCGTACGTCATACTGGTATCTGTTTGTGGTAGTCTTGCGCCTTCTTTTGCCAGTCTGTCTGCCTCCTCGTTGCCTTGGATGTTGCAGTGTGACGGAACCCACTGTACCACTACCCTTTTTGGTGCGGACTGCTGGCACAGTTTGCAGAGTGCTGCTCTTAAGTCATTAAGCTCAGTGTTTTTCTGGCTTTTTAGCGCTGTGACTACGGCGAGAGCATCTGTCAGCAGGACTATATGGCTCTCATTTTCACTGTGTGTCACCATTTCTTCCACTGCCGCCCTCAGTGCCTCTGCCTCCGCTCTGAAATTGCTTGTGTACTTACCAGTAGCGAATGACAGTGTTATTTTTCTGCCATTTGGTAGGTTCAGGAGTGCTCCTGCCCCTCCGTTCTGTGTAGTGTTTGTTACAGAACCGTCGGTGTATGCATGGGTCCAGTCCATGCTTGGGTAGCTTTTCGTTATGAAGCTTAGGGTAGTATCTCTCCTTTCTTTTTCAGTCTGGCAGTTTTTGTTTGCAATACCTGGTATATTTTCTACCACCTCTGGAAATATATCCTGCCTCCAGGTAGGTTTTCGTACAGTAGTGATGGGTTTTGGTGTTGTTAGTGCGTTTATGGGATCTTCGTGCATCTTTGCTTTGGCTATTTCTGCAAAGTTTCTCCGCTTTAGTTTCCCATTTCCGAAATTGTTTAGTCTATGGTGCATTGGATGGTCAGTCAGTCTTCGGAGTTTCTCTGACTGCAGCTGGGCTCTGCAGTCTCTTCTATCGGTCATGGATTGCAGTTTTGTAATCTTTTCAAGTTCTACAATTGGCGTTGACTTCATGCCACCTGTTATAATTCTCATGGCTTGGTTTTGAAGTTTGTTAACTTTATCGAAGTTCGCCTTCGCTGCTGTTGTCCATGCCGCAATGCCATACTCGAGAACTGGTCTCACTCTTCCAGTATACAGTTTCTTTAGTATGCCTTCGTCTGCTCCCCAGCTTGTGCCAGCAAGTTTCCTCATGATTGCCATTCTTTCTCTGGCTTTCATTCGGTTTCTCTCAATCTGACTTTTCCATGTCATGCGCCGATCAAATGTGACTCCCAGATAGGTTGGGTTGTCGTTTGGCTGCAGGATTTTGCCATTTAGACTTAATTTGGTACTTTGGGGTTTTAATGAAAGCGAGAATATTGTGCATGTGGTTTTCTCCTCGTTTATTTTGACCAGCCATGAGTTCGCCCACTCTTCCAGCGATGTTAGGGCCGTCTGCATCCGATTTCTTGCTATGGTGAGATTCTTTTCAGAGGTCCACATAGCCAGATCGTCTGCAAACATTGAGCTATGGACTCTTCTTGGTATATTCTCTGTAATATCGTTTATATATACCAGGAAGAGTGTGGGTGACAATACTCCCCCTTGGGGTACTCCCTGCTCGAGTGTCACCTTTTTGCTCATCTGCCCTTGTACTTGGACTCTGGCCGTTCTTTGTTTGAGGTAGTGGTTGATCCACTTGTACATCTTCCCACAGACATCACTTCTTCTTAGCTTGACTCTAAGTCCATCTTTCCAGACTTTGTCAAATGCCTTTTCCAGATCCACCCAAACAGCTACTGTGTGTTTCTGTGCCTGGTAAGCATCTTCTATCTCCTGGGCTATGAGGATGACGGGGTCCTCAGTGGATCTGTGCTGTCTAAAGCCGGCTTGCTGTGGAATTAGTATTCGTTTTTCTTCCAGATGCCACATCAGTCTGGTGTTTATCATCCGTTCCATCAGCTTGCCGACACAGCTCAGTAGGCTTATGGGCCTGTATCCATTTGGATCTGTTTTGTCCTTTCCTGTTTTTGGTACTGGTACCAGTATTGCATCTTTCCATGCCTGTGGTACAATTCCCCTTTTCCAGCTTTGGTTCAGGACCGATAGCAGTTTCTTCTTCGCTGTTTGGCCCAGCCCCATCAGCATTTCGTTTGTTATCCCGTCTTTTCCGCGAGATTTCCTTTTCTTTAGTGTTCTCATAGCCTCTTCCATTTCGCGCATTGTTAGTTTGGCCATCATGTGCTCTTCAGGAGCCGTATTCATGTTTTCGTGTCCCTTTAGCTCTTCGCTAATGTCTGTATGCTTATCTGCAGGGACCTCGATGTGGTTTGCTCTGGCATAGTGATCGACAAAGGCGTTTGCGGCTTTCTTACCTGTGATCAGGTTCTCGCCCTGCTTGATAGTAATTTGTTTATTTGACGGGGTTTCGTCGTTCATGGCTCTGACTAGCTTCCATAGCTTGTTCCCGTCTTTGTCCAGGTTTAGACTTTCCGTTTTATTTTTCCAGCTTTCTCTTGCTGTTTGCTTGAGAGTGTGTTTGTACTTCGCCGCGGCGGCTTTGAGGGCGATGTTTGCCTCCATGGATTTTTCTCGCTCTGCCATGTTCCTAGCATTTGTTACTGCATCTTCCACTTTCTGCAACTCATCATTCCAGTAGGGCTTATAGTTTTTCCTAGCTCCTCTTGGGATGGTTTCAGTGGCGGCTTGCATTATTGCCTTGCTTAGGCTCTCTACCATGGGCTTCATTTTGTTGTTTCGTGTGTTGATGGTTTCACACAGCCCATCTGTCAGGATTGCAAATCTGTCCCAGTCGGCTCGTTTGTAATTCCAACGTGGGAGCGGTTTTGTTTCCTGTGGGCCTACTTCCATGTCAATGGTTTGCCTGATCGGCCTGTGGTCGCTACCTGCCAGTTGGTTTAGCACCTGGCGGTCTATTTTATGGTGTATGTCCTGTGTGGAGAAGGCCAAATCTGGAGTCGAGGTGGTATGCCATGTTCTTGAATAGAAGCTAGGGCTATCCTCCGGCCTATTGATTAGGGAGAGATTTGCATCTATCTCCCAATCTTCCACTTCGTCACCTCTGCTGTCTGTGTCAGAGTATCCCCATCTCTCCGAGTGGCTGTTGAAATCTCCGACTACTATGCAGTTGGAGTCTCTGACCTCCATACTCGAGAGCGATAGGTCTCTATTTGGTGGTCCGTACAGATTGAAAATGCGGAGCTTCGTCTCTTGAGCCATTATGTCAACTCCTACAATTTCTGCTTGTCCGGTGTGATTGACAGATATCGCGCTACTCGGTATGCAGTTTCTGGTCAGTATCAGGACCCCTCCTTTGTGGCCTTCTCTATCTAGACGGAAGGTCTGGTATCCTCTGATTGAGAATTTATGGTTATTGTTGAGGTGCGTTTCCTGGATACATGCCACGTCAATCTTACCTTCATGCAGGTGGTGTGTTAGGGAAAGTTTTTTGTTAATGACTCCCTCCGCATTCCACTGTAGTATTTTGAGGGTCTTGAGGTTTTGGCCAATAGAAGTTGCCCCATAGCCATGTGCCTTGACTCCACGACACATGGGTGGGTGACCACCAGTAGTCAAGGGTGGGCCCCTTCGAGGCGTGAGGCCCGGCACTATCGCTGCCTGGCGGGACTCCGCAGGATGAGCGCCATGCGTTTTTCTAATAGGTTGTACTGCCATCATGCTGCGATTTACGTTGCACTGTTTTGTTAGGCTTGCGGCCCCGTGCATCCGATTTCAACAGGCGTTTCTGTAGGGATGCCCTCCTTAGCCTTTGGCTGTCCCGAGCCTATCTGCAAGGCAGCAGTTGTTTATGCTCAGAGTTGTCTCTCTTATGGAAGTTGTCTTACCAGACTATCGAGTCTTCACTACTCGTGTCTATAGGGTGCAATGATGATATGTGAGATGATATATGAGATGGACTGGTTTACCCGGAAGAGAGGCAGTCCAGTGTGTCTGTATCCCAGGATCGTCACGTCCTGCCAGAAACGTAGCATTTGCATGTGAGTGGGGTATCTCTTTTTCCCTTTATTTTCTTGGCTTCTATGCAGGGATGGTACGCCTAGCATTCCCCGCCACCTGGGGTGTTGACACAGTGGGGCAGGTGTGCAATGTCCGCTGGTCTGCATCTCTTCTGCGTCCAGCATGATAGTTATATGGCTGATAACGTACAGAGGTAGATATCGTAGCCGACGTGCATTTAGCCAGAGGACAAGCCTGGTAATGTCACAGAGATGTTGTTCGCCTGGTGTGCGGACAGCTCTCATGGTCATTGTTTGAGTCTCGACAGTTCACAGTGAGGTGGCTGCTCTACTGTTTTCGACACCCCGACCAGGTACTAAGTCTTTAGTTGGTGGTTTCGCACCCCATCGCCGTATAAGGTGAGTATCAAGCAGTTTCTCGCCCGCTTTAATCGGCGGACGGCAAGGACCTCTTGCTGCGGCTCTACCGGATATGGCTGGGGCGCAAGCCCCAGGTCCCGAGCATGTAGGAGCCTCCCATTGCAGTGGTGCTGAGATTTTGTGCGGGATTGCGGCTTACAAGGGTTCGGCCGTAATCCCCCACATGGTAGCCTCGCGCCATTGGCTTATCAGCCTGGTACGTGAACCAAAGTGTCTGCGGCTCCTCTCGATATGAGCTGGTTTTCCGTAGCAACGCCCTGTCATTAGTAGGGTAAAACTGACCTGTCTTCAGATGGTCTATTTCCAGCACCCGTTCACTATTTGGTCAGACGAATTTATTGAGGGCATTTGTTTGTCAATGACCAGGTATTTGAAATCTGCGGTTTCTGCGGGGTTAAACACGATTTCCGTGGCGTTCTTTCATTACTCTGATATACAATTTGAACTTCTGCTTTGTACTGCTGATTATCATAGTTTTTGTTTTTTGAATATTAATGTCTTAAATAAAGGTAGATCCAATATGGAACATAATTACAGAATGGGAGAAAACAATATTAGAAAGATAGATAAGGAAAGGGACCTAGGGGTTATAATAGATCATACAGGAAAGGTGAAGGAGCAAGTTAAGGTAGCAGTGAAAAAGGCAAATGCAATGTTAGGTATGATAAAAAGAAATATTAAACATAGGAGCAAGGAAGTGATCGTCAAACTGTATAAAGCTTTAGTTAGACCTAGATTGGAGTACTGTGTACATGTGTGGAGTCCTTAT
Source organism: Ariolimax columbianus (assembly GCA_036924085.1). Lineage (NCBI taxonomy): Eukaryota > Metazoa > Mollusca > Gastropoda > Stylommatophora > Arionidae > Ariolimax > Ariolimax columbianus. The sequence continues at coordinate 62,126,680 of JAVGWX010000004.1, forward strand.
CATAGAGAGGACATAAACATGCTAGAAAGAATACAAAAAAGAGCGACAAAGATGATAGTGGGATTCCAGAATTACAGTTATGAGGAACGACTCAGAAAAACCGGCCTACAGTGTCTCGAAGAGAGAAGAATTCGTGGTGACTTAATACAGGTTTATAAGATGATCACAGGAATCGATATATTAGACTATAACATGTTTTTTAAAATACAGCCACCTACAATAACACGAGGGCATAGCTACAAACTGACTAAAGAGAGGTCCAGGTTAGATATTAGGAAATATCTTTTTTAGTCAGAGAGTGGTGTCTGCTTGGAATGCATTGCCAGGGGAGGTAGTGGAGGCAGGGACAGTTAATGCATTTAAGAATAAACTGGATGCGCATAGCTTTTAGAGCAAGGTGATGTAAATGTAACTGGTTGTATACAGACTCTGCAGGGTCTTCTAAAGCAGTATAAAGACGTTAAGTTAAGTTAAGTTAGTGTTTTGAGTCTATTAAGATGGATTAGCACATCGGTTAACCACCCTCCGCGGCACTTGTCCCGACACAGCAGAGTAATAAACTGCCTAGCCTGCCACGCAGGAATTCCTCCCGGCTACTTCCAACTCATACCAGAGCTGAACCTGCACAGGGGCATCCGTCCCAGTAGAAGTACAGGTCAGCTAAGAACTAAGAATGTCTTAAATAGTGTATCTCAAAATTGATAATTCATCATTACACTCCAAATGAAGCATAAGGTCACCATTACAGCTTACCCATTTACAAGAGGCATGCATCAGACCATTGGTGGTTTAATTTTAAATAGTTTTGCATTATAAGGTTGCTGGCATCACAGACAATTGTGTTTAGCCACTTCTTATGACATATTTAGAAGGTTACCGTGGTCCTATGCTTTTAAACCCAGGTATCACTCTGGTGATATCTGAACAGAGGCCAGGTCATATATCTTAGAGTGACATGTAAAAGACACCTAACAGTTACTATTGAAAGTGGGAGTTTCATTTCTGAACTGCTCATCCTCTACCTTGGGGTGTAGAGGTCTTATTTTCTTTTACTTGTGACTTACAGTTTCTCCAGGATGGGGAAGCTTAACTCAGACCTCTTTAATCACCTCTGACAGGTTACAGTTCAGCTATTCTTTTCTACCATTTAGGACTCTGGTGACACATGTGTGAAAAGTCGGAGTCACAGAGGCAAATGTTACTTGGATGGGTGGGGCTGTGGTCTAAAATGTTTGTATACATGGGAATGAATAAATAGGTAAAATGCACCCTCAAAACCAAAGAAAAACAAAAAACATTTTACTTCATATGCACTAGTGTAGAACGGAGGAAGAGAATGCTAGGGCATCTAAAGTTTCAGTAGTGGAAAACAAGAAGACAGACCAAATATAAATATGTAGAGAGCATCCATTGCTGCTCTATATTCCTAAGAGAATCAAAAGGATTAGGTGAACTTCACTAAGATGGAAACCAGTACGACATAGTACTAAGTCTAAAAATCAGAACATTCAAACATACATGCTTGTACGCTAGATTTTCTTTGGGTGAAACAGGGAAGTGAAGATCAATCTGGCTCAAGATGTAGTAATCAAGACCTCATCTCACGTTCGTGGGCCAGGAAACAGGCTGTTCCACAAAAGTCTGACCAACCATGGGGGAACGACACTATTCCCCATAAGGGTTCTTCAGTTCAAAAGTTCATCAGCGGAACGTTGAAAACATGGCGGGTGTGATACGGAATCCTTCCAGAGTTGATCAGCTAGTGGTGATTCAGTTTCTAACAGCTGAAGGATGTCGACCAGTTGACATTCATCGCAGAAGTTACGTCATCATGCGTATCGTACGTATGTTTACTTGGTGCAGTTAGGTCCGGTTTCATTTGAACACACCTTGTACTTGGAGTTTAGAACATTGTTATTCTCACTATGAGGCCACATCCATAACACCACCATCAAGAGTCTAACTTGCTTGCTTTACTGACATTGTAGATAAAATGTTGATAAGAAAGGACAGATGGGCTGGGCACAAGGTATGCTTTCCTAACAATAGCTGGACATGTCAAGAGACGATATGATGACCCTTCGCCTTTAATCGTCCACCAATCGGATGGAGGGATGGCCTGATTAAAGCATTTGGTCCAATATGGTACTCCAAGACAAAAGACTGAAATTACTACCTGGCAGCAGACTCTCACTTGTTATGCTTGCTTGATTGAATACCAGGACCACACATTACAAATAACATTTTTCTGTATGTTATTATTTCATATATATGACCCCTATATATGTCTTTTAATGACATTTGGTGCTTGCGTCATACAAGTAAAATAGTGCTCACGAGCACCAATGTTCATGAGAGCTGCAAACTTTGTTTTTGCAAACCCAAACAAATAATGTTGCTATCAATCCATTATATTTTAGGTGACCAGAAAATTGTTAAGTTGCATATTTGCTGCCAGTAAATGTATTTACCGCTCTATGTTACGAAATATTTCGCGCTGCCTTGATCCGGGGGTTTCCCCAATACTGGCCAGGGTCAGCGTTGTGTTGTATCATGGGTACTTGAATTGATAGATCTCCAGTCCTCCTTAGCGCTGAAATATTTGAAATTCATAACATTTTGGGGGGCATATGATGCAAATAGGTTCCAAATACAGCAGAGTGTTTCTCTAAAATGCCTGGCTATGTTTGAGGCGACTTACCTGTGTGAAAGAGAATCACTTATGAAATACCTCAAGAACAAAATTGATTCACAATTAACTGATTCACACCTGCAAGACTGTTTACGTGTAGCTACAGGCGACTTCTCCTTGGACATCACTGAACTTCTGAGTAGCTTAGAAGCTCAAGGATGTCATTAACCTGGTAAGTGTTTTAAAAATGCATTGTTTTAAAAAAAATTATACCAATTAGATTGCATAGTCTTCGCGCTCTTAATATTACACGCGAACGGTGCTCGCAATCTTAAAAGGTTGAGAACCCCTGATGCATGTAATGCTCATTTTACTTACAGTTTTGAAAGCCTCCATTTCTTGTCACTGATTTACTCAAATATCTTGTTCACAGATGATGCTAATGACAACGAGTTCTTCTACCATGTGTCGGCACTGACAGAATTCACCAAACAATTAGCTCATCTGGCTTACAAACAAGTTATACCCCATTGATCAAACAACGAAACTCTATGCCATTTCCTTATACCTCCTTCATTTCACACATGGAACAAGCATTACCATTAGTAATCTTTTAATTTCCATGTTTATTCCTCATCCAAAAGACTAATTTGTATCTTTTCATTGTTTCACTCTGACATCAGATTTATATATTTTTTTGACTGTCATTGCAGTATTTATTCTCATTAACAACATCTTTATACTGGTTTAGAAGACTACAGAGTCTGTATACAACCAGTTTCTTAGAGGGTGGTTTTTACCGATGTGCGAGTCCATCTTAATAGACTCAAACATTAGAGCTAAGTAGACCCTCAGCCATTTAGGCGCCATCTATAGCTGCTCCAAACCACCTGGGGAAAGGTACAAATAACTTGGGTAGATTTTTAATTTGAATTTTGTCAGACAGCAACCGTTAAACCACTGGGATTCACATGGTAGAATTTATAAGGCTTAGGAAAAAAGGTCTTATTACTAAATAATTTATGAGAATTAAGGGAAATAAAGACTAATACCAAATTGTTTAATTTCAATGTCAAGTCAATATTCCTGTACAGAGCAGAAACTTGTAGAACAACAAAGGCAAAACTTAGAAAACAGAGGTTAATGGGTATAGGCTGGCACGACATGATGAGGGACAAAGATCTGTGGCAAAGAAGCCATCTACAACCAGCAGAGCAACACGTAAAATGTAGGTATTGGATTGGATAGGACAGCCAGTATGGAATGCACAATCAAACATGGCCAGACTGGCCCTGACATGGCATCAACAGAGAAAGAGAGGTAGACAAAGAAATCTCCACTGGAGAAGAGACTGAAAGTGAACCGTCCCTGGACCTCAACTGAAGAGAAACAGAAAGGACAGCTCAAATTTGCTGGAGGAAGGTTTTCAATGGCCTATGCCTTGAAAGAAGCAATAGGTATTGATGATAATGTTGAATAAAGGCCTCTTGCCCATCCATTTGCCATTTAGTGAACAGGCTTTGTTTTCTTTTTCTTTTTTTTCTTTTTCGTACGCAGTCAGACAGTAACCATTATTTTTTCGAAAAAAGCGGCGGTCATCCTGAGGCTGTCGACACTGCCATAGAGCTTGTCTTGCAGTTCCACTGGTGATGGCCACATCTGCTCTCTCTGATCCTCGTATGTCGGGCAGTTCTGCAGCAGATGTTCAGCGGTCATTTTACCGGTACCGCACGGGCATTTGTCGGTACCACCTATCTTCAATTTGTTGAATAGGTGGTACCTCAGTCTATTGTGGCCAGTGCGAAGTCTGAAGACAACGACCTGCTCTCTTCGGTTCAACTGGTAATAGGCATCGTTTTTGGTGTAACCAGTATGTTCGGTTTCCCATTTGGTCATGTATCTGGCTTTGATAAGCCGTTTTGACTCTTCGTACGTCATACTAGTATCTGTTTGTGGTAGTCTTGCACCTTCTTTTGCCAGTCTGTCTGCCTCCTCGTTGCCTTGGATGTTGCAGTGTGATGGGACCCACTGTACCACTACCCTTTTTGGTGCGGACTGCTGGCACAGAGTGCTGCTCTTAAGTCTTAAGCTCAGTGTTTTTCTGGCTTTTTAGCGCTGTGACTACGGCGAGAGCATCTGTAAGCAGGACTAAATGGCTTTCATTTTCTTTATGTGTCACCATTTCTTCCACTGCCGCCCTCAGTGCCTCTGCCTCCGCTCTGAAATTGCTTGTGTACTTACCAGTAGCGAATGACAGTGTTATTTTTCTGCCAGGCTTTGTTTTCATTTTGCTTTTAATTGAAAAAAACTGATACCTTACTGAGATTATTGGTTGTAGGCTCAAAATAGCATTCATCAATCAATCAAAACCCTTCAACAGCCAGCGGAGCAAAGGTCATCAACAAATACTCACAAAGTCTTACTATCATTGCCAGCTCTGCGCATGTTTTTCCATGTTTTTAAGTTTATCTTGACTTCTTTTTTCCACGAGTGTTTAGTCTGCCCCTACTTCTCTTGCTTTGAGGATTTCAGAACAGTGACTGTCTTGCAATACTATAATCTGTTTTCCGTATCATACATTCTATCCATCGCCAGCACCTTCTCTTTACGTCTAGTCCTACAGGCATATGTACGGTTCTTTTTTCTTTTTTGCGTTTAGAATCTTTGATCATGCTATATCTGCATCGCAGTCGCCATGATGAAGTCTGTAGTCTTCACTAGGTCAGAGCAGCTGCCTTACAGCTTTTGTTTGTTACTTCTCCGCACCCTCTGGCAGTGACCGATTCTCAGGCAAAATAAGGTAGTTTGTTGGTTTCTTTTGAGTTGGTAAATTGGGTCTTGCCTACTGCTTATATTCCTGTCTTCTCTTCATTGGTGTATATGCTGGTTTCTGATAATGTTCTTGATCTCTCTGTATGGTACTCTATGATTAAATTGTTCCTTTTTACTGCCATCTGTTGCAAGATCGTCAGCTCTCTCATTTTCTGTGGTTCTGCAGTGGAAAAGTAGCCATTGGGGTGCTATTGCTGAGGATCTCTGGAGTTTTGCTAGTTCTGCTCAGATTTATGATAACAATAGTTCATTTTGTTCCCTTTATTCAGCATAGGCATACATTGATGAAAGCTCTGACATTTTTTGGGGGTGCTTTTCATTGCTCCCCATATCATATTAGCCATACAATAGAATGAACTTGACATTGGAGTTGAAGATTTGAATTTTTGTCGTGGTTTTAATTTCTTTTAATTTCCACAAATTCCCTAAAGCATTAAAAGCACCTCTCACCTTTTGAATTCTTAATTTGATATCTCTATCAGTACCTCTGACCTTGTCTTACATTACTACCAAGATATATGAATTTTTGTTTGGTGGTTGTGTTTTCCTTATTTATCTATTCCCAAAGGCGGTGTGTGTTGCACTGTTTTTATTTTGCGCCTGTCGGCCAACTACGGCATGCATTTTATGTAAGGGTCTGCTTCCTCCTGCATTTTCTAAGGGTTTGCTTCCCCGAGGCAACAGTCGGTGTAGTGATTGGGGAGCGAACCCAGTACCTTCAGGTCATGAGCCATGTCACTTAACCACTAGCCCACACCATCCCCAGATATGTGAATGGTTCCACCTCTTGTAGTACCATGTCTCCAAGTACAATCTGGCATGAATCATCTCATATTTTAAATTATTCTACATCAACGCCTCTCATAGATAAGAGACCCATAACTGGTTAGCCTTGTTCACCAGGTGGGTATATGCACTGGTGGTTCCTGTATCTTGCTGGTTAAAAGCTTAGAATAACATGTAATTCTGTTTTATAATTTATGTTGTATTTAGGTTGAACTTGTTGACAAGCAAGTCTGTGATTTTATTAATGTTATTATCTGACATAGCATACATGTACAATAGTAATGAAGCAATGAATAACATTCATCACAAGAAATGTTAGTGTACTTGAAAAGATTGTACTTAACAAAGATTAACATTTATTTGTATATTTTATTGTAAGAATGAGCAGTTCCCTGTACGTTATTGTTTTTATGTAAATCTTATTTTTATATTGTATTCCCTGGAAATTCTCTAAAATAGTCAGCGTAAAATAGATTGTTGATACACTTACATTCTCATGTGGAGAACGTGAGATTTACAGTTGAACCATGGGAAGATAGGAGCTGTGAAACAGAAAGGAGGAAGAGAATAGAAGCAGCCAAAACTGGTTTTAGCAACATGGAACTGATGTTGACATTCATAAATAACTAAAACAAAACTAAAAAATAGTAGTAGAGGCTGATAATGTTTGGGGTATAGAGATATTTTTTGGCAATATTATTTAAGATATGAAAATATACTTAAATTGTCTATACACAGAAAAAAAACATTTATGTATAATATAAAATATTATAATAATTTATATAAAATAAAATAACTAATTTTCTACAGCAATGAGGCAAGGCTAGCAAAAATATAAGAACAGCCTATTACATGTTCAGGGCACAAAGGAACAAGATAGCAGGTGACAAATATAATACAGATCAGCTTTTCATGATGAAAACTTATGCGATTGCTAGATAAATATATATATCTTCTTCTTTGCGCTTGGTTTCGTATGCTCGTTTTAAGCCACCAGATGGGCCACCTCCATGACGTGACACGTCAGTTGCACATCCTCAATGGCAGTTGTCTTGTATGTTTCTTTTTTCGGGCCAGGTCTTTTCACGGGAGCCTTGTTGCAGCGGACGTGTTTGCGGGATGTGTTCTGGAGTCTGGGGTCCTCTCTGACATGTGCATTGTGTAGTCTTTGCTGCTTTTATTTTATGTATATGTGCATTTGGTCTGCAATGACCTGTTCTAAGGCAGAATATTGTGGTATACTGTTTTCTATTCAGTCTGTTGATTGGGTCCTGTGGGTATTTGCTGTTTCTTCTCTCCATCCACAGTTGTTTATATTTGATTTAATGTGTGCCCTGACTACTGGCAGTGACACGGGTAGGCGAATTGTTCTCTCTGTCTTCCCTCTCTGGCCAGTTTGTCTGCTCATTAATTTCCAGGTATGCAACAGTGAGCTGGAGTCCACTGGAGGGTGATTTTATTGAGAGTCTGAAAGTTTGTTTAGCTGGCATATCAGTTCCCTTTCCATACTATCTCATGGTTCTCTTTGTGTGGCCTGTAAAATTTCCATGCAGTCACACAAAAACACTATTTTGTTATCTTTTAACCCCTTTTCATCCAATAGTTATAAATATAAAATGTTTCCCTCGATAGTTCAAAAACTATCAGCTTCTTCTTTTTGACAGTGCAATAACTGGGGGACTATTTTCAGTCACTATGATAACAAAAATGTTGGTACAAATGAAATAATTGATGCTACTTAATATCATCTTTATCAGGTGTTGCAGTCACACAGCCTGGCAAAATGTATATTACAACCAACAACGTTTTTGACATGTCTGGCTGGAATACCTAGAATTCTGAAATTCAAACAGGCATGTTATGTTGCCAGGTAGCTGAAGGCTATTAAGAGATAAAGGTTGGATAAGGCTGATTAGCACAGTAGTAGAGCACTCACTTTTCATGGCAAAAGTACAGGATTCAACTCCCACTACCAGCAGCTTCAGTTAACCCAGCTGTAAATGGACACCTGACTTACAGTTAGAGAAGGAAAAGGCAGCGAGAAAGGGAACTGGCCACCCCACCTCACAAGCTGAGGTTTAGTATATTGAAGTCTCTAACACTTCATTCCTGACCAGCTGTTAAGTCTTTTAAAAATATAGGACATTTTAAATTTATCATCAGGTTAGCCAGTCAGGAGACTAGTGTTGAAGTCGTCTGATCATGTCACAACACTGTCCCCTTTTCTCAGTTGATCTCTTTAGCTGGACCCCAATGTTCCTGCATGCCTGGATGATGTAATTGTTTCTGGTTGTCCTCTCATTCTCCCCCTGAATTTTATGTTCCAGTGCTTTCAATAGTAAGCGTCTGTGTCTCATATGTGACCAAGCCAAGACAATCAAACTTTTTGTACACTTTTCTGTAGTTGTCAATGCATAGAATTATTTTAAAGAACAATGCTTTTATTATCTGGGGATACATGGGTTTACATCCATTTATTTTAAAAAACACACACAGCAAATATACCTTTTTGTAGAAAAAAAGCACAGTGAAGAACTTTATCTAAATATTTAGAAAACAAACAAAAAAACAGCACTATAATGCCAGGCTAAGGTAGAAGGACATTTATGAAAATAAATAAAAGATTTAGATACATGAACACTTGTTAACATTGGTAAAAGTGTAAAACAAACATATAGACATGTTGCACCACATCAGTTATATCTTACTCTGGTGCAGTTCATATGTTAATGATCTTGTCCTCATGTCACACTTATGTTAATCATCTTGTCTCCATGTCAAACTTATGTTAATTATCTTGTCTTAATGTCACCAATGCATTAATAATCTCATCCTCATGTTAAAGATCTTGTCCTCATGTCACCGTTGCGTTAATGATTTTTTCCTCATGTGAGTTATTGAGCATATCCTTGTGTGGTCACTTGGTTATCAAGCTATTCCTTACGTGAGCTATCCATCTGTTGCTCATTCAAATTGTATCCATTTGACCATTGGTACATACAGCTGGTCATGCACACTTTGGTCATAAAATGTGCTCTTATGTGGTCCTTGGAACATCAAACTTGCCCTCATGTGGCCCCTTGAGCCATTAAACTTGTCTTCAAGAGGTACTTCCACTATCAAGCTTGTCCGCATGTGGCTCTTGGACTACCAATGTTGTCCTAATGCACTCTTAGGTCAGCTGATGTGCCCTTGCATGGCCTGTTGGACCATCAAAGGGGCCCTTCATGTGGCCCTTGGACCATCAAACAGGCTCTCATATGGCTCTTGGTCCATCAAACTTTCCTTCATGTGGCATTTAGACTACCCAGCTTGTCCTTATTAGTCGAAAGAGCAGATTGACTGTGAAATACTCTGCCTTATAGCATCATTAACATCTATTCATTGTGAAGATATAATACTGAGAAACAAGATAATACTTTCAATGTTCCTCTGGTTAAATATGTTTCAGTGCGTTACACAAGTACTCAAAAGTAGTGCTAATTTGCCTGCGTTGATATTTGACATGTAACTATTTATGTAATTGTGCTACAAATGTTGATGTTACTGTTAAACTTTATTCTTCAATTAAATTCATTTGACTGAATTTGTAGGCGTCTTTCAGTTTTTATTATTGCAATTGGATTTTATAAAGTACAGATTCATCTTTGTTTTGTTTGAGATGAATGTTATGTTATGCAGAATTGACATCACTGCAAACTGGGCAAAATGGTAATGTACGGAAACAGTGGAGGACAAATGGGCCTTTCACTCTACTGCTTCTGAGTATTTGGGTTGTCATGCAGCTCGCAGAAACCAAAACTGGTTTGATGACAACGATGAGGCTATTAAGACCGCTGGATGAAAAACATTGTTTATTAAGACTACACCAAGATGATACCTCCTCATTTTTGAACAAAAGTGAGCCTTCGCCAATTTTTACAGGATTGTCCAGAACCAGCTCAGAACTGTATAGGACGCCTGGCTCAACAGAAAAATAGCGATATACAGATACAAATGACTCCGCGATTATATGATGCACTGAAAGCAATCTATGGTTTCAGGTACTATCATTCATCACCTGTCCTTAATGCTGATGGCACAGCACTGATGACCAACAAATTTTACATTCTGGAGGAATGATCAGAGCACTTCAGTGCTATCCTAAACTGCCCATCCACTATCAGTGAATTAGCCAAAACACGCATGTCTCAAGTTGCAATCAATGACAGGCTTGATATCCCACTCAGCACAGATGTGGTTGAAAACCAATCAGCCTAATGTCCAAAGGCAAAGCCCCTGGGTCAGATATTATTCCTGATGAGCTCTACAAAGCAGGAGGCCCTGTGCTGCTACACAAGCTAACAGATCTCTTTTACTCTATTTGGAATACAAGTAATATGCAACAGGAACTGAAAGTTGCCACCATTGTCCACATGTACAAGCACAAAGGCAATCTTGTGATAACCACAAGGGAATCTTCCTCCTGTCAAAACTCTAACTTGAGTCTTGCTCAACTGTTTAACAACTTATACCAAGCAGAAGCTACTCCCGGAGAGTCATTGTGGATTCCGAGCAGGTCGTGGGACGGTTGACATGATTTTTGCAGTTCATTAGATCCAGTAGAAATGTCAGCAACAGCATCGTGATCTGTACACGACTTCTGTTGACCTGACAAAGGCCTTTGACACTGTCAACGGGGAAGGACTCTGTAATTTCATAGCCAAATTCAGCTGCCCCAAAGAATTAATCACAGTTAACCTATCTTTATACTGGTTTAGAAGACTCTGCCAAGTCTGTATACAACCAGCTTCTTTTACATTGCTTTTATCCAAAAACTATTCACATCCAATCTATTCTAATTTATGCATTAATTTACCCTGCCTTCACTAATTTCCTGTGGCAATGCATTCCAAGCATTCACCACTCTATGACTAAAAGAATATTTCCTAATATCTTGGCTTGGCTTCGTTCATTCTCAATCTCCCACTACCAAACACTAAAAGGGCTTAAGTAGCAGAATGTAGTCCAGAGAACGGAATGCATTGTGTCGTAGTTTACAGCTTGACTGCGATATTTGCACCTGTCGGTCCAACACATCCGACTTCAGCAAGCATTTTTTGAGTACCGGGTTAGCATTCCCTCTTCGATCCCTTCTCATTAGCCAGTCTTCCCTGCTGCAGCCTGTTATCCAGGATCACCGAGGGGAGGTGTAGAAGGGTCTTGGCAGCTTTGGTTTGCTGGCCCTGACACTAGCAGTCAGCTATGAGGCGCTGACCACTGCAGCTCATGCGCTGCTCCGCATCTTGATCCCTTCCTAATATCTAATCTAGACCTTTCTTTAAAATTAATTTGTAGCTGTGCCCTCTTGTTCTTATAGGTGGTTGTATTTTGCATAAAGCTTTCATTCTGACTTATTAAGCTAACCACATTTGGTAAGGTATACAAAGTGAAGTATTGGGAAGCTGTCTACCCTAGAGGAGTTCCCAACGGGAAAAAAAGTTGATTAACGTTGAGTTTAATCAAAATTTTAAATAGGGTATGGTCAGATACCGCACCGTGATGAGAACACAAACAAAACCTACATTACGACCAATAGGCCTTCATCAGGGACAACAATACTGAACTAACAAATCAACATATAAGGAAAAAATGGTCAACTTATCTGATAGTAGACCCAGTCTGCCCAAGCAACCGGTTGGGCTTGACTGAAAATGAAGGGGAGCAGTCAAACACAAGATCGCCAGGAGAGCATAAGAAGTGGAGGGGAATGCGCCGGATAAGCCGATGGTGGCCAAATATGGAAATGGCCAAATAGTGATCCAGATGGGAGAACAAAGAGAAGGTGATATAAGCCGGGAGGGCGTGAGATTAATATGGGAGGTTGGGGGGGGAGGGGGACTGATATAAGAAAGGGGGGGGGCAAAGGAAGACAAATAGATGGGGGCCAGTATGAGGTTTTAAGAAAAGGTATGGAAGATATTAATGCCATGAGTTTGGAGACAACCCCATGCTGCAGATAAGTCTATTCTCAAGGGGGAATCAATGACGATCGTCAGAGAAGCAAGAAACTAGACCAGTGACACTAACGTCAGCCTTACCCCGGTGCTCAGGACCATTGAAGTGGCTGGCAATTGGGGAACCAGTGCGGTTGCGTATATCGATGAGGTGTTGACAGAAAATTTTTGTTAAATTTTGATTAAACTCAACCTTAATCAACTTTTTCAATTTTTGTTCATGTTTTTTCCCATTATATACATCCACAGAGCCGCTGCATCCTCGCCTTATTTTAAAATTAAATAAATAACAAGTTGCTTTATACAAAAACCATTTTTTCGCTCTGAAATCTAATTTGAAAAAATGGCACAAACTCATTTTTGACATTTTATCAATTATGATCAATAACAGTGTCTACAAAATGAATAGATTCCTCTAGAAAAAATGTCTTTTTGTTGTGTGTGTAGCCACCCATGCACGTGTAGTTTCAATTCTGGAATCAGCGGCACGCACGTTTTGGAACTGGAGCACATCATGCTGAACTTTGACTGATGTCCAGAAGCGCAGCTATTTTACTCACACACTCTGTAATTTTTAATCTTGCTGCATTCAGCTGCTGCAATGGACTCTGTTGTCACTACTCTATGTGCCTGACACAGTCAATAACAGTCTGTCCCAGAACTCAGGCTATTTCAGGGACTTCCACTCATACACTTGCTGGAATCACAGATATGGATCACCTTTATTCACTGATGAATTTTGATAGACGTCATCCTTTTACTGCTAGAACATAACGTTACTCCTCTTTGGCACTAGTAGGGCAGCCATTTTTAAACAACTGGTATGACGTTATGTGGCTTGTCTGTCAATCTACACCAGTGTTCTTCAACCTTTTTATACCTGACGCCCACTTTGATAACTTATGTGAGAGTAAATTTTCCTTACCGCCCACTAAAATCTAAATTGAAGAAAACTCCGTGATCATCCACTGTCTGTGTATTTTTGATAATTTTAATCATCATGTAGCATGTCCTTTGCAGTACGTCGGCCCCATCACAGCCAGTCTGAAAGAAACTTGACCTCTTGCCAAATCTCCAGAGTCAGGCCCATGTATTCCTTTACTTAACTTAACTTAACATCTTTATACTGGTTTAGAAGACCCTGCAGAGTCTGTATACAACCAGTTACATTTACATCACCTTGCTCTAAAATCTATGCGCATCCAGTTTATTCTTAAATGCATTAACTGTCCCTGCCTCCACTACCTCCCCTGGCAATGCATTCCAAGCAGACACGTCTTGGAGCCATCGCCTTCTTGGTTTCTCTGCCTCTCTTGCTGGCACCTTACACTCTATTAACGCTCTCTCAAGATCGTTGGTGTCTTTTGATGTGGCCAAAGCATTTCAATTTTCTGTTCATGATGGAATTTATGAGCCAGTTCTCCTCTATGCCCAACTCTTGTCGAATGTCTGCATTCTTTTTTTTTTTTAGGTCCATGGTATTCTGATGACCTTTCTATAACATTGTGACTCGAAGTTTGGGTAACTGTCCATGTTTCACAGCCGTATGCTGCCGCGAGATAAACGCAGGTTCTCAAAATGTGCACTTCTGTTGGTTTGCTGATATTCTGCGATAATGTCCTCAGGTTATGTTTTTAATACGGCATGTAATTATTTGCTATCGCCCACCTGAAAGCTAAAAACGCCCACTAATGGGCGGTAGCTCCCAGGATGAAGAGCACTGATCTACAAAATACCCTTGAAGTCCTTAGCAACTGTACTGTCAATGACATTTACTTGACAATGGCATTTATATTAACTTTATATAGCAATTTTAATATTACAAATTGAAGCCCTCTCGTACATTACATCTTTATCTACAGTGGACTGATAGCGAAATGGAAACATTCACTTGTGTGTTCCCTGTATTATACAATAATTAAGGAAGTGTTTCTAGAGCTGACATTCAAACCAATAGCGGCTTTTGTGCTTCTGTTGTGTGTAATACCAAGTGTTGGAAAGCTTATACACCTTTATTTTTTGTCTTCCTACGCTTTCAAACATCATCATTATCAAGTGCCCTGCCGATTATAGATCCCCACTTCCTCTTATCATAATCATGTATGTCGTTTATCAGTTCCCCAGTTGATCACCTCCCATGCCAGTCCTTCAAGCTATCCAATATTTTCTTTCTATCCTGTGTTCCAACCCACATCTTCTCACATGCCTAACAAAATGATGACTGCATTGTCCTGATTTTGCCATAAGCTGTCTTTGTGTGTGCCTCTTCAAGTACCAGGTTATTCGATTTCTATTCAGTCCATGGAATTCTCAACATTCTTCTGTAAAACCACATTTTCGTTGCCTCCAATGATACATGTGCTTGTCCATGATATATCTGCTGTATATCATTACTAATTCCACTTAGCAGCCAAGAACTCTTTTCCTTAATTCCAGTGATAGAATTTGGTTACAAAAGATTCTCCTTTTACTCTGGAAGATTGATTTTGCCTGGACTAATGTTTTCATTATTTTATAAGTCCATTTTCAATCAGATCTTATGTGGGTGCCCAAGTATTGAAATGTATGTACTTATCTTAGTTCCATCTCGTTCAATTTTATGCAAACATTTGGAGATTCAAACATCAACTGAAATATAAAAAACGCAGCAGTCAGCCTGACATTTCTGCTTTCTTTTTATTTGTGGCATCCTGAACAAGATAATTATGTTGCATGGTCTGTTAGACCTGTGGCCCAGTGCATGTGATTTCAATGGGCATTTCTGTCAGGTTTGCTCCATTGAATCCTAAATTATGCTTATCCTTCCTGCCTGTAAGAAAAAAGATCACTCTGGCCATATAGAAAACGATCCCTACCACCAACTCTCTGAGATCAGGTGATCATTCTGTGGCTACGCACAGGAAATAACAGACTGAGATGTAATCTGTACAATAAGTTCAAGATTGACACTACGGACCTTTGTATCTGCAGCACAGCCCCCGTGACAGTAGAACACATTTTGTATACTGATAAAAGAAGTAGCATTTGGCAACAGCCAGTGTCCTTCCACAAGAAGCTGTATGGAAGTGCACGGAGCCTCAAGTCAACTGCTGCCTTCATTAGAGACATTTAAGCTGAGGTCTGAAGAAGTAAGACAACATCTTTGTGTCTTGCTTGCTCTACAGAGCCTATTGGTAGCTATGCTTTCACCAGTATAGTTCCTGTTATCATAGACATGCAAGATCCTCGACCACGAAGAGGTGAGACAAGCGATAGTCACATGTTTTGAATTATCTCAATCTTCTAATTTTGCTCGAGCGATATGTTGACTTAAACAATAGAGCATTCGTAGCTTTCTAAACATGCAGTAGAAGGCAACTGAAGTGGGTAGTGCATGGAACTAGCAACCTTGTGTAAAATCATTGTGGGGGGGGGGGGGGGGGGTGTGTTTTTTTTAGAACAAACGCTACAGAGACATCTTGTAGTTGTATGCGGATGCCCATAATGGGTAGGTTTCTTTTTTGTGCACCCTGATAAAAAAGGACATTAAGTGACAGGTTTCAGTAACTTTCCTCACATTCCGAGTGTGCTGATGAAGGTGGACCGGGGTGCTCAAGGCAGTTGTGCTATGCTTGGCTTCATCTGCGTGTCACTCACTACTACGAGGATACCTCACCTTGTTAGCCAGGCTCCCATTAAAACAGCCAGTTTCTAGGGTTACGAGGAAGCTGAGGTGAGGGTCTTGGTCAGTATGTTTTGCCCGAACCTGACTAACATGCCTGGTCAGTATATTTTGCCTGACCAGACGTTAGTCTTCCTCCACAAAGTGTCTGAAAAGCTTCAATATTGATGTCATCCTCCTGAGAGATGCTTGCATAAGACCGCACCACCTGGCACATTAGTATCACCATGGTGCTCAGATTGCAGAGAACATTGCTATCGGGGAGGCTCAGCGAAAGCATTCTGCCTGATAAAAACAATGATTTCACAGCCGGTTCCCCAGATGTGTGCCCTGAACGTGTCAGGGTATGCTGTTCCAGGATTAGTCTTTACAGTCATCAGAGAACATTTTCACAGCAATAGTCAGATGCTGTCATCATCTTTGCTTGTGATGGGCAACTATTATTATTATTACTTCGTCTGGAGCACAAAGGCAAATCTCATTGTTGGGTTTTGCTGTGTATTTTAGCTGTTCTGTTTTCTAGATATTGGTTTTATATTTCATATATTCCTTCATATATATTTCCATTTTTCTGTTCATCTGTATCGTTTGGGCATTCTGACAAGTTCTCAAGTACCCCTACTAAAAATGAAGGATAAAAAATTGATAAAATTATATTGATTTTAGTAAGTATGTGTATTTGTACAAACAATAAGGTCTGTAGTGCAGAGTGACTACCATATTAAATTCAGGCTTTCACAGTGAGTTCACCGAACAAAGTCCCTGCTGGCTACTAACTGAAGACAAGATACTTTGTGACTAGGGACAGCTTCTTTGCTGCTCATTTTAATAAGAGTTCCATTTAACTGTTAGTGAAAGGATTAGAAAATATTCTTCAATTTCTTTTTCCAGCTTCATTTGATACTCAGTGAATATGTCTGTCTTAGATTGTTAGATGGTTGAGACTGTTTTTATGATTTTTGCATTTATGAAAACAAGAATAATACACATTCTTCTCAGACAATACATCAGATGCAGAAGTTCTACATTGTTGTGTTTATTAGCAGTTTTCTAACAAGATTGTGACATTGTACATCATACACACATGGTTATACTCTCAGACCCTTATGTTTGTACCCCTTGAGTAATGCAAATGTTCTTCTGGGGGTTCACATGTACTAAAGTCATACATTTATTTTCTTGACAGGAACACATTCTTTGTTATGTATGTGAAACAATACTTTTATTTACAATTTATACCAAAAAAAACATGATAATTGACAACCTTCAAATGTCTCCAAACCTAACAGGACTTCAGAAGATCAAGAAAATTATGGATCAACAGAGTTACAAAAATACTACAGAGATTAAATTGAAATTAACATTGGCACTTGAAAAAAAAAATATTGCATGTCCTCAAGTAACAAAATTGAATAGATGACATGACAGACAAACATAATTAAATACACTCATTTTAATTATAGGTTTGTCT
The DNA here is from genome assembly GCA_036924085.1 of Ariolimax columbianus. Taxonomy (NCBI): domain Eukaryota; kingdom Metazoa; phylum Mollusca; class Gastropoda; order Stylommatophora; family Arionidae; genus Ariolimax; species Ariolimax columbianus. The sequence continues at coordinate 62,144,058 of JAVGWX010000004.1, forward strand.
ATTTAGATACCAGAGACCCCAGTATTGAGGAAATAATATGATCTATACATGCCGTTAATGGTCACTAAGGAGGGTTGTATGTGTGGCTGGCAACATCAATATGCAAAATAAAGTACTAAAGAGACCATTCCAAGACTACATAAATACTGTGGTCCCCATGCTATAGTTGCATTTCAATCAAAAATGGGGGGGGGGGGGGGGGGGTGGGGGGTGTTGATGTGGTCGAGAGGTAAGGCACTTGCCTCTCAAAATGATAAACGGAAATAGCGTAGGTTCGAGTCCAGCAAGTGCAAAGTGAACCCGTTTTCAAAGGAGGTGGGACCAGAGTGGCTGCAACCTTAATTACCTCTAGTCGTCTTGACATGTCTTGCCACTTAACTTAACATCTTTATACTGGTTTAGAAGACCCTGCAGAGTCTGTATACAACCAGTTACATTTACATCACCTTGCTCTAAAAGCTATGCGCATCCAGTTTATTCTTAAATGCATTAACTGTCCCTGCCTCCACTACCTCCCTTGGCAATGCATTCCAAGCAGACACCACTCTCTGACTAAAAAAATATTTCCTAATATCTAACCTGGACCTCTCTTTAATCAGCTTGTAGCTATGCCCTCGTGTTATTGTAGGTGGCTGTATTTTAAAAAACTTGTTATAGTCTAATTTATCGATTCCTCTGATCCTCTTATAAACCTGTATTAAGTCACCACGAATTCTTCTCTCTTCGAGACACTGTAGGCCGGTTTTTCTGAGTCGTTCCTCATAACTGTAATTCTGGAATCCCACTATCATCTTTGTCGCTCTTTTTTGTATTCTTTCTAGCATGTTTATGTCCCCTCTATGATAAGGACTCCACACCTGTACACAGTACTCCAATCTAGGTCTAACTAAAGCTTTATACAGTTTGACGATCACTTCCTTGCTCCTATGTTTAATATTTCTTTTTATCATACCTAACATTGCATTTGCCTTTTTCACTGCTACCTTAACTTGCTCACTCACCTTTCCTGTATGATCTATTATAACCCCTAGGTCCCTTTCCTTATCTATCTTTCTAATATTGTTTTCTCCCATTCTGTAATTATGTTCCATATTGGATCTACCCATGTGGATGACTGTACATTTATCTACATTAAACTCCATTTGCCAGCTTACAGACCATTCTCGAATTTTATCTAAATCCGACATCAATATATCCACTTCCGCTTTAGATGAGACACTACTGCATAGTTTTGTGTCATCAGCAAATTTTGCAATCATGGATCTCATATCAATGTCCAAATCATTTATATATATCAAGAACAAAATTGGTCCCAAAACCGAGCCCTGTGGCACACCACTTTTCACTTCACTCCACTCAGAATACTCCTTATTTATGCCCACCCTCTGCCTTCTTCCCGTTAACCAATTTTCAATCCATTTGGCAACTTCGCCACCTATTCCATGTGATTTTAACTTTCGAAATAATCTTTGATGAGGTACTCTATCAAAGGCCTTTGCAAAGTCTAGATAAATAACATCCACTGGCTCCCCTTTATCTATGATTTTAGTAACCTCCTCCATGAATTCTAATAGATTTGACTCAAGGTAGTTTGGCACCAGAGAATGAGGTTGATGACCAGCACAGCTTTTTTCTCACTATAATCCAAATACAGCGCAAGTTACATCATCAAGACAACACCTTCTGACGATCACTTGCGTCTAACTAATAAAAAGGGAAGAGGATCAGGAATAGCTGCTAGCTGCCATGTGACATTCAAGAATTGACTGTGTGAAAAAATAGTCTAGACATTTCTAAATATCTCATGAACTATTCAAATTAGACATTTCTCAGTCAATTTCACAGAATAGTTTGTTTTTATATCGTAGCGAGAGATCTCTAAAGTCTACATCTTTAATAAGGGGAAAGTAGATTAAAATGCCTGGTCTGGCAAAACATACTGATCGGGACAATGTTAGTCTTGGTAGGTGAAATATACTGACAAAGACATCCATCTTTTTTGTTTGTTTTTGCGTTTGCCTTATTTCTCTATTCCTCAAGGCAGTGTGCGTTGCACTGTGGTTTTTATTTTGCGCCTGTTGGTCCAGTGCATCCAACTTCAGCATGCATTTTATGTAAGGGTTGCTTCCTCCTGGCATGGTAAAGGTTAATTTAAACAGCACACAGGTGGAAAACCAGTGAAAGCTATAGCTCGTGTCACACTTGACAGCCATGCCAACGATTTTAAAATTGATATAGGATACATGATTGAAAAATTTGCAGACACAAAACTATGTAGGAGTGTCTCATCTATAGAAGAGGTAGATATATTGAAATCGGATTTAGATAAAATTCGAGACTGGTCTATGAGATGGCAAATGGAGTGTAATATAAGATAAATGTAGTCATCCACATGGGTAGATCTAATATGGAACATAATTCCAGAATGGGCGAGAACAATATTAGAATGATAGATAAGGAAAGTGACCTAGGGGTTATAATAGAGCATACAGGTAAAGTGAGTAAGCAAGTCCAGGTATCAGTGAATAAGGCAAATGCAATGTTAGATATGATAAAAAGTAATATAAAACATAGGAGTAAGGAGGTGATAGTCAAACTGTATAAAACATTCGTTAGACCTAGATTGGAGTAATGAGTACAGGCTTGGAGTCCTTATCGTAGAGGAGATATAAACGTGCTGGAAGGGATACAAAGAAGAGCAACAAAACTGATAGTGGGATTCCAGAATTACAGTTACGAGGAAACACTCAGAAAAACCGGCCTACAGTGCCTTGAAAATAAAATAATTTGAGGTGACTTAATACAGGTTTATAGGATAATCACAGGAAAGGTTAAATTAGACTATAACAAGTTTTTCAAAATACAACCACCAACAAGAACAGGAGGTCACAGATACAAATTAGCTAAAGAAAGGTCCAGATTGGATATATTTTTTTAGTCAGAGAGTGGTGAATGCTTGGAATGCATTGCTTGCCCCAGGAGGTAGTGGAGACAGAGACAGTTAATGCATTTAAGAATAGATTGGATGCGCATAGCTTTTAGAGCAGGATAATGCAAATGTAACTGGTTGTCTCTGATGAGTCTTCTAAACCAGTTTTAAAAGATGTTAAGTTAAGACAATCTTAAGAACGAAGAAACAATTCTTCAAGCTTTTAAAGAATTGGCTCTACTGATATCTACAGAACTTTGTTAAGTATAGGGCATGGTGTTGATAAAATATCCAGAATCACAGAATGTATTGTGGATTCTAAGTAACACATACCTGTGTACACATCGTTATAGATGACAGGTAAGACACTTGCCTCTTAACAAAACGAAAGTGCGAAATAGTTAGGTGTTTGAATCTCGCAGGTTTCAAGTAACCCCTGGTCTCAAGGGAGGTGAGATCTAGTGCGCAGTCCTAACGGAGATGGACAATACAATTGAACGTTCCGTGCGCATGCTGTGCATGTAAAAGCACCTTTGACAATTGAAAATCAAAAAGAGCAAGCTGTTAGATGTTGTCTGGCAAAATAATGAAATTTCTACCTAATATACAACCTACCTTTCTTCAGGCCTAGTAAGACATACAAAGTAAATTGTAAAACAGAACTTGCTAGGGATAGCCTTCAGCTGCCTGTCAGCAGGCATACCATTTGTCTGAATACTAGGATTCTAAGTATATATATATATACACACACACCAATCAATCAAAAACCTGTCAGCGCTCTATGGAGCATAGGTCCTCAACAAATACTCGCAAAGTCTTCCCATCTTGAGTCATCTGAGCCAATTCTGTCCATGTCGTGTTTGCTGCCTTTACATTTGCTTCCAAATCCCTCTTCCATGAGAGTCTTGGTCTTGCTCGACTTCTCTTGCCCTGTGGATTCCAGAACACAGCTTGTCTGGTAATGTTCTCCACTGGTTTCTATGATGTGTGGCCTATCCATTGCCATCACCTGCTCCATATTTCATGCTCCACTGATATTTGTCCTGTTTTATCCATCAGTTCCACGTTGGTGACCTAGTCATACCATATAACAGTAAGTGGGATGTCCTTTGCAGAACACCACTTCTTGCAACTGCCACCTATTTGGCTATTATAAATTTTATTTGGCAGGTGTGCAGTACGGTAGGTTGCCATTATTTTCTGTATGTGGATGAGTGATCACACGATAAATATATTGTGTCTGCCAAACTGGACACAGGTGGGATTTGAACCGAGTGCGCAAGATTGTGAAAATGGATGTTTTCACCCCTAAGCCAATATATATATATATATATATATGCTTAATAATAATTGACATGAGGTGTTCCAACTAGCGTGTTTGACTATGTCTGTCGTTCCCTTTATGAGTTATAATCATAATGATTATTTGGTTGCATGAAGAATATTGTTTAACATCAAATACAGACACAATGAACTGGCACCATAACCAATTTTGACAACAGCAAAATTCAAAACTATCTTCTATTTATTGCATGAAAATTGTTGGCTTGATCTGTATTTACCATCTAATTGTGTGTATTGAAAATTATGTCATTTCCCGGGTGAAGCTAGCTAATAAAACACTTGTATGTGTGTGTGTAAATATAAATATATATTGCTACATTGCACTGCTGATTTATTTCGTTTTGGAGGCCGTCGGACCACGGATTTGCCTAGAATTCACACTAGTCGACGACTTACACTTTGTGTTCACGGAAACATGTTTTCCATTTGGACTGGTTAATTCATTAGTTGTTTGTGCTTTCTTCGGTCCGATTATCCTGGTTTGGACATCGGCTATATGAATAACACTCTGCTTAAACCTGTGTCGTATTTCACAGTCTAATTCACACAGCTGAACTTAACGAGTTTGGCGCCTTTCGCACCAGCTGCAAACAGTGTCAGTTTTGGAGTGTGAAATTTAGACACGACTATAATGGGCTAAAATACAGCCTAGGAGATATGCCCAAGTCACTCACACACTTAGTGATGTCTCTAGGACCTTTTGCAGTTATAGGAAAGGCACAACACACAACGTTAGATGTCACACCCCAGCCCCCCCAAGTAAACCCTGAGAAAAAATCTGCATCATGCGCTATCTCCAGTCTTCTCGATAAATATCTTGCCACTGGCCAGGGGTAGCTCATGACCAGAGAGTGAGGTTGACAAAAGTTTCTTCTTCAGAGGACACAGCAAAATAAAAACTGTATGCCCACACGGCTAAACAAAATGAGTGGTCTTCATCATGTGTGTTGGACAAACATAAACAACAAAAATATATATACACACACACACACATATATAGTCATTAATAAACAAAGCAATATCTATCTATTGAAAAAAATTCCTCCGTGTGCATAGATGTTTTTAAGTTTCACCTAATTAGATGAAATAATTGTCACAATATCTACATTTTACAAAGGACATGTGAACATGAAAATTCAAATTTTTATTATAAAACACAATATGAAATAACATAATGTTTTTACAAATAACACTCTGTACATACATAATCCTTTTTTTTTTTTTTTTTTGCATTCTCCTTATTTCTCTAATCTCCAAGGCGGTGTGCGTTGCACCGTGGTTTTTATTTTGCGAGTGTCGGCCCAGTGCATCCGACTTCAGCATGCATTTTATGTAAGGGTTTGCTTCCTCGTGGTAACGACCGCTGCTGTGATGGGGATCGAGCCCAGCACCACTTTCAGGTTGCGAACCGTGTCACTTAACCACTAGCCCACGCTGTTCCCCTTTGTTAAACAAATAGCAGAAGAAAGTACATTTATATATTTATGGGAAATAGGGAAAGTGATATTTTTTGTACAGAAATCATAAGTCGAATCAGCAGATATTTTTCTCGATCGACTGAAATAAGTTAAACATATTTTTACATTAGAATAAGGCACTAAGCTCAATGAACATTGTGGCAAACAGCATACAATAGTTATTTGAAGAATTGGGCAGCTTTTATTTTCATTTTGCTCATTAAACTTACATGTAAAATATTAAATACTTTATTATATTTGTAAATGTAAAGGTGAATAGAATTGATACAATGCCATAGCCACTAAGAAAATATATTTCTATTAAATAGATAAATACAATCATTTTTAGCATATAACACACCAAGAAAACAAAGCTGGTTGTACAATACTTCACATATGTACCGGTTGTGACTTACCAATTTGTCATGGGCAAGTAATGGCCAGTCAGTTCCAATTGTCAGAAATTAGGTATTTAAGAAAAGTGATACTAGTAACATGTAGGCAATCAGGCAATACATCGTGCTCTCAAAACGTGAGTGCCTGCAGACTCGATTAATGTCAGCAAAAACAAAAAGGAGACAGATGACAATGATAGGAAGTCAAGAGCCAGAGATCCGGACTATATGAGTCAACTGGCGGTGAGAACATATGATAGTCCCTGAGAGATCAAGGACTAATAGTAGTCGTCCATCACACAAGCAAAAATGGCGACATGGGTAGACTTATTCTCCTCTCTCTTTTATAGACCCATTTTAGCCGTACCTAAATCAAGATGGCAGCTAAGTGGTCCTTCCTAGTTGACTGGTCAGCCATAAATCTTTTCTTGGCTACTCCCCTTTTGAATCCTATTGACTCATATCTACTTGTCATTCTAAATGTGACAGCCTGGCGTGCAATTCCTTGTCGCTAACTCCCCTACTGATACTAGTCAAATATAAAGAATGGGTGGTCTAAAAGTCACTATTCCCAACTAAGACAAACCAGTCCCAACTCCTAAAAGACAGTGTTGCCTCTCTCACGTTTCTAATTCAATCACCGACTTGGCAATGGCATTGTCATGACACTAGTTTGACCTGACCTTGCGAATTACGTTCTCAGCCAATTTTTAGCTCTCCGGGAATAAGTCCCCAGCCTCAATCTCCTCTGTTCAACTGGGATCTGTTATAGGGTAAAATGGACTGATCAACACTCCTCATTTCCGAAAATACTAATAGAGAAGAGCAAGTCGTTATCTTCAGACTGAGAACTGAAAAATCATCTTTACAACAAAATGAGAATTGAGACAGATGACAGGTATCCATGTGGGAAGCATACCATGACAGTGGAGCGCACCGTACAAAAGCTGCATGCTCACACAAGAAGAGAGCGAACAATACTGGTCTTAGAATGCAGATATGAGCTGTACGGAGATAAAACAGCCTTACAAACAAGTGTCAACAAAAACTGGGACCTTGATCTGAGGATGAACGAAGAAGGTGATAATGACATCAAAGATAAGAATAAATACCCATTCTGTATTTCGAGTGGTGACTGCAATGACCAGCAGCCTTTATTCTTCAGCCTTATAAACATTCCGGTGGACATCAACAGTTAGAATAAACAAAGTAATGATAATTCTTTGGTAACAGTTTTATTATTGTATCACATATTGTTTTTGAAGTCTTCTTTTAGACACAGAACATAGTCTGTACTTCATAATGAAAAGGTAATTCTTATCTGCAGTTTTATTAAATTAATTCTTAATTGCACAACTGTATGCAGACTAGTAAAGAAGGGATCAACACAAGAATAACCACACACAGCAACAATTCTACAAACAGCTCATAAGAAAAGCAAGCAAAGAAATGTGGCTGAACAGATGAGCCATGGGAAACACAGGAAGGAAGGTCTTCAGACATTTGGCAAGCCCGAATACAAATGACAGTATGAAAAAAAATCATAAGGAGATATCCTAACATCATTTTTCGCCTGAGAACTCAACCTCTTACTTAACAAGCAACTTAATAGAACCCAACCACAACACACGCCAGAATTCTAGCTGCGTACACACCCATACAAAACCATTGATCATCATATCTTTGAGTTCCGGCACTGTGAGGAATGTGCTTAGTTCTTCAAGGCCAGATAAATGGAATACTTTGAATGATACTAAACAACAAACACGTGCAGATACCATTACATGGCATTGGGCCAAAGGCAGAGATCCCGAATGCTGCTGGATCCATAACAATACAGTTGCACAAAATTAGTTAATTGCACAGTTAAAAAAAACTTTTTCTGGAAATGTGTTTATGCACGCTTGCAGCATGGTCCAGATCTTTTGTAGTCCATACCTTGAAGTTGCATCCCAACTGTCTTCACTTCGATGTCCTCATTTGTTCTGAGCAGCCTGATCAGAAATAGAAACAAAGTTGCCATACTGAACATGCTAGGTGTAGCTAACTAAACTTGATTGGTCAAGACCCCACCTCAAGTATAGGCCGTGCAACAGCAGCCTGGCCAATGGGATGGGGATTGATACTTGGATCACTATAGTCATGAACCTGCTCTGAAGCCTTACATTGTACTACAGCTAGGATGACCCAGATACACTTTCTTCTGTGCACCCTGGGATGTAAAAAGAGTCACTGTAAACTAGCTACCAGAGTGAAGAACTTAGTTTGAGCAAAATGGAAAACAACAACAGCTAGACTTGACAAATTCTAACAAGTTCTTCTTTACAACAAAAGGCTGCAACCATCATTCCCACCAATTTCTATGTCGATCTTCTTCATGATCTCCATTAACTCAAGTTGCATACGCCTTATCTTCCATCATTTTCCCCTTTGTGATCATTGACCATGACTTCCACTTTTATTCCCTTAGTATTCATTGGCCTTATCTTCCATTATTATCCCTTTAGTATTCCTTATCTGCATTGCACTAGTATTGCCTTAGTGTTCATTGGCCTGTCTTCCAACGGTATCTTCTTAGTATTCATTGGTCTTGTCTTCCACCAGTATCCCCTTAGTGTTCATTAGCCTGCTTTCCACTATCATTTCCTAAGTGTTCACTGACATGTCTTTCACTCTTATTCCCTTAGTATTAATTTACCAGCCCTCTTGGGGTAGTAAGACTAACGTCTGGCCAGACAAAATATACTGAACAGACATGTTAGTCAGGGTCAGACAAAATATACTGGCCAAAATAAGTAGTGGAGGCAGGGAAAATTAATGCATTTAAGAATAGATTGGCTGGCAATAGATTTTAGAGCAAGGAAATGTAAATGAAACTGGTTGTATACAGACCCTGCAGAGTCTTCTAAACCAGTATAATGACGTTAAGTTAAGTTAGTGGGAGTAATCTTTTTAGTATTATACAAGTTTTGATCCCTTCTCTTACCTAAATCATTAGTGGTGGTCATGTCTCTAGCCCTCTACACATTTTTCATCTTTCTCTTCTGGTTGATAGTGAGGACACGCTTTCAGAGCTTTTTTTCAGACTCTCATAGAGTACTCCACAACCAACAGGTTTGTGTGAAATGAAAATTATGCAGAAAAGTTAACCAATAGTTAAGACAATAGCTGACCTTGTGAGTTCTATCACTGCCTCATATATGTTAGCTCCTTCCTTAGCACTGGTTTCTATGAACAGTGAATTGATTTCCTGCATAAATAAAATATGTACAAATAAAATACAAAGCATGCATCATTTACTACGGGGATTCTTAACCTGGGATAATCATTCACCTTGGAGATATCAATCAATGGCGCCTTAGTAGACTATGCTTGTGGCACCCTGAGAGTTTTTGTCCAGCTCAATCTCCTACATTCCAATACAGTCTGCTATGACTGTAAAGGCCGATCCATGATTGACAGTAACTGGCGCAGAATGTGCAACCATGCTGAGGAGGTTGGCTTGCCAGATTGTTTCCCGATCTCTTCCATCTTTTCATTTTCTCTGCAGCCAGATGGCCTCTACAAGCATCAGCAGCTACTATGCCCCTTCAAACTGACTGTCTCCAAGGGGCTTGATCCAAAGCAATCGATTTCCAACCTTCAGATGGGATGCATGATTTCATGTCCCTGTTGCAAACGTCCCTGAATCTCAGTATGCAGCGGCTGATTCGTCTAGCTCTAACGGCCAATTGTCCATAGAGAATACCTGTAACAGTTCCAGCCTGAGCATAAGCCTTTAGGGCAGGGGTGATGTGGTTGGCAACTCTGAGAACAAAGGTACCTGAATGCGTGACAAGGTCACTCACCGTCTCAACAAAGGAAAACGGGGTGGGGAAAAGAATGTGTACAGGTAGGAACTGACCACTGGCGTTCCGATTTGGGTAGTGGGGGGGGGGGGGGGGGGAGTGACAGACAGGTGGGCAGCAGAGAGCTTGCTGCGATATTTGAGTGACAGGTGTTCAGAGTAATTCGTTCCAATAACGACTGAATAGAGCCATCCCCCAGAGATCCATTGGATATCGCTGATACTGCTTGAGAGTAAATAACACTAGACAAAGTTTAGCTCAAGCAGACTGGCCAGAGAATGTGAGCGAGTGACTGAGAATTTAGATAGGAGTCTGTTTAGCTCACCGATTTGATAGAGGAGCGATTGATAGACTGTTGTACGAATGTTAGAGATAGAACAGAATCGCTCAAACAGCATATGCCATTGAGTCGGGGCCAGTCGCTCAAATAGATGTGTGTTCGGCATTTTGTATCTAGAGGTAATCTGAATGTGTGTTGTACGCAGGACACCTTGTGAACGAGGTATGTCCTGACGAGTTAAGCGAGTGTGTAGATCGCCTAGGTGAGATCTAGATGTGGATGTGCGTGTGTAGACACAGAGGGAACGATGTATGTTTCAGAGCGTGTGTATACGCAGATCGACTGACTTGAGAGATCATATGTGTGATATATTGAATGCATTATGTCCGGATCGCCCGCCTGAGGGGATTTGAGTGAGGAAGAGTTTTTGAGAGTGTGTTGAGGATGCAGATAAGGGGAGGGGTGTGTGATGTGTGTACGGCAATAGAACTGGGTTACGATAATTAGGAATTCCATCAATAGATAATGCTTAAAATTTCACCTTTAGTTAATATTTAAATTAACATATAAATATACTTATGAATATTTAGTTAGAATGATATATATTGTATTGTATTGTAATTTCATTGCACTCACATTAATAGTGCTGCAAGATTATGATATAATAAATATGCCACCTGATGTGTGCTATCATGAATGTTGTGGTTGAGTGTGGTAACATTTTAGTTAGAATACCCTAGTGTAAACAGTGGGATCTGCTACATATCCTTTGGCAGCCTCTTGTCCATCTAAGCGATAATCATGCCCAAACCACCGAAGGTGTCATTGACTCAACATTGAGTACATGCTGGGAGTGCATGCTATCAAGATGGACTCGCACATTGGTTATCCACGATCGGTGGCACTTGTCCCAACCCAACAGAGTAATAAGCTGCTCGAGCCTTGCCTGCTAAGCAGGAAATCTACTCCCAGCTGCATTTAGTTCTTGCCAGAGCTGAGACCTGAACAGGGGCATCTGTAAGCTGGCAGCAGCAAGCAACTCATAGCTGGCTGCTTGCAACAAGGTCAGCAAACCAGAGTTGACCAAGACCCTATTCTGCCTTCAAGTGATGGCTCTGGAAACAAGCTGCACTTGTTTAGTCTGGCTAAGAGAATAGGGAACACAGTGGGATATTAAACCCGGTACACAAAAAAGCCGGCTGAAATCAACTCTGCTGGGCCAAAAGGTGCAGATATTGCAGCTTCCCTGTAAACTACGACTGAATATCCTTTTCAGGATGAATGCAGACGATCAGGTAAAAACAGCTGCTATCTCTACATGAAAGATATTTATAGAAAGCAAAATCTTTACTATTCTATTCTAAATTCCTGAGCTACAAATATGTCCAAATTGACAAACGGGGAGCATGTGGCCTATGGGTTGTGAGCTTGATTTACAAACATACCAGGTACAAATCACATTATGTTCAGTTTTTTTCATGCTATGACCGCTTCTCCATGTCGACCCGGTTGTAAATGGATACCTGATGAAATCAGAAGATTTAGGAGCTGCCATTGTAGCTATGAAATTTATGCTCTGTCATCGCCACTTTTAGCAATAAAAGGGACTGAACACATATTGGTACGTCCTAGTGCAGTGAAGCTAGTTCTGTGAGCCATTTTCAATAGACAAATTCTTGTACAGCTAGACCAATTCTAACCAGTTTCCATCTTTGCATTAAAGCAGTGGTTCACTTTTGCAGCTCACAGCACCCTTAGTGTACCAGAATTTTCCATGGCGTTCCAAGTGAGAAAAATAAGCCTGCTTAACAGTTGCAGTAGTGCGCTGTTGATGAAAATATTAGAATGTTTCACGGCATCCCTGTAAACCAGTCACAGCACCTCAGCACTCAGTTTGAGAACCACTGTATTAAAACTTGGCTGCAAGAATCTTTAAATCTTCTATCCCTTCCCTTAATGATGTAATTTAAAAGACTTTTTTTATTCTCTCTCTTGACGTTATCCTCTCACTTATAACATTGTTTTACTCTACTCGGGCATATTTGCCCTTAACACTTCCTTCCACATGTTTTTCAGCAAGGTATTATATCAGTCAGTTCAGGTCATGCCCATAACCGGTGAGGTTATTGGGGCACACATGAAGACACCCCTATGCCAACCCTCTCTGTCAGCAGCCACTGCCTGTACCTCCTCTGGTCGGAGATTGGTTCATTCTTTCATGGTGTCCTCCCACCTCTTTTTGGGACGACCACTTCGTCATCCACCTTGCACGTTTCCATGCAGGATCGTATTTGCAAGACCGTTATAAATGACGAAAATATTGTAACTGTGCCTGACTATGCTCATTAATTCTCTTTTTACTCCTAACCTCTTTAGGACTGCGTGAGAATTATTATTTTTTTTTCCATTTGATGAAGAGGATGGCCCAAATTGGGAATTAGTGGTTAACTGTTGCAGTCTAAAGTTACCAAGGAATATAAAAAGAAAGGTAGTAGTTTAAATGAAGTTGCATAAAACCACTCACTCGACTAAGGCGTAATCCATCTTCAAGTTTGACCACTCGTCGTCCCTGTTGTTCCACCGTAGATCTGGCATCTGTCTTGTTGCCTACTAACATTAGTGGAATCTTCTTTGGAGATCCTTGCTACACAGGATCAGAAAAGAAGACATGGGAAAAAAACCAACAATAGTTAAGTTGTACCAGCTGTATTTGAGTATGATACGAGACATGTTCAAATGAAACGGGACCAAACTGCAACCAGTGAACATACGTACAATGCACATGATGACTTCACTTCTGGTGTAAAAAGTACATACCAACCATCAAGTTTGCAAAATTTAATTATCCTCCGACTCATAGCTTCCTCAGCAGACCGTTAAAAACATGGCGGATGTGATACGGAATCCGTCCAGAGTTGATCATCGAGCGGTGATTCGGTTTTTAACAGCTGAAGGATGTCAACCAGTTGACATTCATCGCAGAATGCAGGCAGTGTATGGTGACAAAAGTTTGTTGAAGACAACAGTGAAGAACTGGACAACTATGTTTAAAGAAGTAAATTTTTATTTTAAAACGTGTTTTTCAGTACCAACTTGTATTTACAACAGGACTCTATAGGACTCATGTTTTTTTAATGTCTGAGTTTCTTTGGTGAATTTGTGTTTTTGTTGATTTATTTATTGGTGTTTTATTTTGTATGAAATGTTTGATGCATTAATCTGTGCTTTTTGTCACTTGATCACGCATATTTCTCGCAATTAAATTTGGGAGATCAAGTTGGTCAACATACACTGTCGACTTTAAGCTTTGAAAATGATCATTGCTACTGTCGATTTCTTTACCTCTTTATGTCTTTATACTGGTTTAGAAGACTCTGCAGAGTCTGTATACAACTAGTTTATTGGAGGGTCATTAACTGATGTGTGAGTACATCTTAATTGACTAAAACACTAGAGCAAAATAGACCCGCAGCCTGTTATATTCATCACTAATCATATCTATAGATCAACAAATACAAAGGTTACAGGCTCTCAAAGTCAACAACCACAGCAAAATGCGATATTCTGAAAAAATATTGCGTTGTCGTAAAGGTTAAATAGAAGCTTGTAAAAACCGCCTCAGCGATAAAGAGCATAGAGAACAACAAAAGTCAGATATAACAGAAACAAACTACTCTTTATCTAGAACAAATCCAGCGGTAATAGACTGTGAACCTGATACTACATAGTCAGTTACAAAAAAAGTACAAATTATACACACATAGGCAAGTACAGCGAAGAGGCCATCCCAAAAAGAGATGGGAGGACAACATAAAAGAATGGACGAATCTCCGACCAGAAGAGTCACAGGCAGTGGCCGCTGACAGAGAAGGATGGTGTGGTATTGTGATGTTTTTATGTATGCCCCAACGACCTCACCGGTTACGGGATGACCTGACCTGACGCAAGTACCCTTGTCGGGAGATCAGACAAACAGTTGAACATATTCTCAGTGTCAATACCATGACTATAGCAGAGGGACAGCATGGTTCTTTTCAACCAAGATGAGAGATAAACTGCATTGTGAAGAGTGAAACATAAAGCAGACTAACAAGTGTTTGTGGCAATAGATGGTGACTATTTGAGAGCAGACAAAGACAAGGAGTAAAGGTTGCTGTTGAATGTCCATAATGAGTCACTTTACTCTTTTGTAAATTAAGACAGGAGTTTGGATTAGACATAAACATAAAGAAAACAAAGACTATGATAATTGGGAAAAGTGACAAGAAACCATGTATGCAGATACAAATAAAAGATCAACTACATGAACAGGTACAGAGTTTCTCCTATCTAGGTCATATAATAACAGAAGGCAGCTGTGAAAAAGAAATCAGAAGAAGAATATGTATGGCCAAGATGGTATTCAATAACATGAGACACATACTGACATCCAAACAGATAAATCAGAATTTTAAAATGAAAATTGTCAGGTGTTATGTATACTCACCCCTACTTTATGGCGCAGAAACATGGACAATGAATAACAAGTTGGAAAAGTGTAACGAAGCCTTTGAAATGTGGGTATATAGAAGATTGGGTCACATTTCTTGAAAAGACAAGAAAACATATTTGGAGGTGTTGGAAAAGTTGAAGGTGAAAAGAGAATTAATGATCGAAATCAGGCTTAGACAGTTACATTATTTTGATCATATAACAAGACATACTTTGTTGTTGAAGACCATACTGAAGGTTAGGGTGGAAGGCAATCGTTTAAGAGGTAGACAACATTTTAAGTGGGTGGATAACACCAGGAGATGGACTGGAAAATGCCTCTCAGATTACACTATTACGGCAAGAGATAAAAGTACACTGGAGATCCATTGCAACCAACCTTCAATGCTGAGATGGCACTTGAACTGAATTGAATGCTTTTGTGCCCTGAAAACGGCGTTAAGTGGCAGGTTGCAGTAGCTTTCCTCACATCCTGAGCATGGTAATGAATGTGGATCGAAGTCCTCTATGCAGTTGTACTGTGCTTGGTTCCATCTGTGTGTTACTCACTATTATGGGAATCACGTCGATCCCTCACCCCATTAGCCTGTTTCCAGGGAGAACTGAGTGGAAGTGAGATGTGGGTTTTGGTAAAAGAAGTAAGATACAAATATGGTGAGGCTTCAGCAGCTCTGTGGATTAAAATAAAGTGTAAAAAAAAACATGCAATGATATGGTTCAGACACCATATCCATGACATACATTGAGCTTTACCTTTTATCCCAATATATGTCATGGAAATGGTGTCTGAACCATATCATTGCATGTTTTTTTTTACACTTTATTTTAATCCACAGAGCTGCTGAAGCAACAATTGGTGTCAGGGATGAAGGTAACTCTTCATGTACTAAGCCGCATCCTATGTGAGGTGGGGCAGGCAATTCCCTTGTTGTTTTTACCTTCCCTAACTCATGTCAGGTATCCATTTACTGGGTCAACTGAAGGAGTGGTCGTACCAGGCATGAACCATGGCCCAAATTTGTTTCTGTTCATCCACGAACTCGAACTCCTGGCATGCTGTAATCCATGTCTAGTGGACCAGCTTACTGTTGACTAGGCTACAGGCTACACACAGGTTCCACATTGGGGAGACTGGGTCAGAACTATGTGCATACTTCCAGCAACACATTCTTTACATCTCTGGTAAAAGGGCTTCTGTACTAGTAATTAAAAGCAAAAAATGAAAGAAATTGAAAACACAAAGAATAAATACCTCTATGACACTTATCCATTCACGAATGTTGAGAAATGATCTTTCATATGTCACATCATACAACAGGAGAACACCATCAGCTCGTCTGAAGTAAGTCCGAGCCACACTACGGAACCTGCATCAATAATTGTTGTAATCAATGTCAGAGGAAGCTTCCGTCGTAAATTTTTTCAAGGTTTCTTCCCTAGGATTTGTGAATTGACTGAGCTGCTACTTTTACAAATGAATGTAGTGGTCTTTTATTTTTCTTGTGGCTTATTATTTCTACAGGATGAGAATATTGTCATGTTTCTCTTTGACATAAAAACTGTCAAATGGGGAGAGGAGACTAATGTCTGGTCAGGCAAAACATACTGATCAGACTAAGTTAGTCAGGTGAAACAAAGGGATCATACTATGTTAGTCAGGATCAGGTCAAACATATTGATCAGATTATGTTAGTCAGGTGAAACATACTAATTAGACTATGTTAGTCAAGTGAAACATACTGATTAGACTTTGTTAGGTGAACCATACTGATCAGACTATGTTAGTCAGGTAAAACATACTGATCAGACTATATTAGTTAGATGAAACATACTGATTAGACTATGTTAGTCAGGTGAAACATACTGATCAGACTATATTAGTTAGGTGAAACATACTGATTAGACTATGTTAGTCAGGTGAAACATACTGATCAGACTATGTTAGGTGAAACAAAGGGATCGGACCATGTTAGTCAGAATCAGGTCAAACATATTGATCAGACTATGTTAGTCAAGTGAAACATACTGATCAAACTATATTAATCAAGGTCAGATAAAACATACTTTCAGACTATGTTAGCCAGGTGAAACATACTGATCGGATTATGTTGGTCAAGGTCAGGTGAAACATACTGATCAGATTATGTTAGCCAGAGTCAGGTGAAACATACTGATCAGATTATGTTAGCCAGAGTCAGGTGAAACATACTGATCAGATTATGTTAGCCAGAGTCAGGTGAAACATGCTGATCAAGACCCCAACTCATTTTCAAGTGGTTCCACTCAAAAACAGGCTATTTCATGGCAGTCTGAATAACAAGGTTGGAAACGGTACTGTGATCCCCATAGTGGTGAGCATTGCATTACAGTTAGGAGGACCCTGCTCCATTTTCTCAAGTACACCTCGGGATGTGAAGAGAACCACCGTAACTCACCACAAAAGAAAGTTGTCAAGAGTACCTAACTCGAGTACAAATGGCATTAGCAGCAACAATAGCAACAACAACAAAAACAGACTACAATATTTATTCTCATTGCTGAGGTCCATTGGGCGGATTTATAAAGCCATGCAGTCTCCAGACTAGGTTTTAATTTGACCCCTGATAGAGTAAAATATATGCCTTACCGAGGTCTTGAATCGTGTCTCCATGGTCAGAAGACCAATATTCAAACCTGGTCCTGGTGGAGTAGCGATAGGTCCTGTTGCAGTATGGACAGGTCCTGGTGGATTTTAGATATGCCCTGATAGAGTATAAATGTCTTGGTGGTGTATAGACAAGTTCTGTTGGAGTATAGACAGGTCAAATTGAAGTATAGACATATCCTAGCGAAGCATAGACAGGTCCTGTTGGATTATAGACATGTCTTGGTGGAGTATAGACAGGTCCTGTTGGAGTATAAACAGATCCTAGTGGAGTATAGTTAGGTCCTGTTGGAGTATAAACAGATCCTGTTGGATTATAGACAGGTCCTGGTGGAGTATAGACAGGTCCTGTTGGAGTATAAACAGATCCTGTTGGAGTATAGACAGATCCTGTTTGAGTATAGACAGTTCCTGTTAGAGTATAGACAGATCCTGTTGGAGTATAGACAGATCCTGTTGAATTGTAGACATGCCCTTCATTTCATTTCGTTTACCATAACCAACTTTAAGAGAATCCTGAATGGATTTATTTGCAGTGCGATTTCAGTAGCAGTGTTTTTTTAAACAGTGAGACTGCTAGCCACAATAACACCTGACCTGCCAATGTTTAATTGTGAGACATCAATGTGATATCATTTTATGTTCAAAAGTTGCTATTTTATCACCTTTCTTGCCCAGCTGTGTCCCAAAGCTGCAAAGCTGTTGGCCGTCCATCTATGTCCAACATTTTTGTTTGAAAGTCTACACCTGTGATAAAATCAAACACAACAGAAACTGTTTCATTAAAATAAAGAGAACAAAAAATAAATAAGAAAATGCTTTAGACTTAGTCCATCCTCGTCTACCATTATTTGGGGTACAGACTTCTACAATTAGGTGTAGAGACTTCTACCATTGGGTATAGAGACTACCATTAGGTGTAGAGACTTCTACTATTGGGTATAGAGACTACCATTAGGTGTAGAGACTTCTACTATTGGGTATAGAGACTACCATTAGGTGTTGAGACTTCAACCATTGTGTGTAGAAACTTCTACCATAATTTGTAATAGAGGCTGCTACAATTAGGTGTAGAGACTTATTTCTCAGTATGCACTATAACGGAATAACTAACTACGGAGTTGAGGAGTTGTGAGAAAGACAGTAAGTGGCAGATGAACATTTGCAGCCAAACGCTGAGCCCAAATTTGGTGAAATTTTATCTTAAAAAAAAGCAATTAACTTTTTATCAAATATGCATTGGGATGCAAGAAGGGCAAGTGTAATCCAATGCCAAAAAATTGCTGTAAAGAGTTAACTCAGCCCAAATAGTTTCGAACAACAACATAATCAAGCAAGACATGAAACTCACCTAATGTGGTGCTGAGGTTGGGGACAAACATCCCTTTACATAGTCGGACAATGAAGCTGGACTTTCCAACTGCTGCATCGCCAGCAAGGACCAATTTGTACATGCGTTCTGGATCTCTAAATACTTTCGTCGACAAGGTCACCTGTGAGTTTTGTTAATTAAATGTTTATTTATTCACCATGCACAGTGTTCAGATAATCTGCATTCCTTACCCTCAATTAAGACTAGTATAGGACTCGAATATATGGTTTGCATGTCCGACATTAGATGGACATGACAAGTGATGTTTTAGTGGGTTTACAACTATAAACATCCCCTCAGTTGCACACCAATTGAGATATGAGAGATGGATTGAGCAAAGCTTTGATTCTTATTCTACGTTGCGACGTAGTTTATAGCAAGGCTGTATACGCCTGGTTTCAGCTGCCATTTTTTGGGTACCTGGATTGTCTTCCCCCTGCGATCCCTATTCTCTTAAACCAGATTACACTAGTGCAACCTATTTCCAGAGCCACCACTTGGAGGCGGAATAGGATCTTGGTCAGCTGTGGTTGGCTAACCCTAATGCAAACAGTCAGTTATCAGTCTCTGGCTGCTGTCAGCTCATTCACTGAGTTGCATCTTCAGCACCAAGCCTTTGTTCAACATGGTATTCCGGAGCAAAAGATTTAAATAAATTCAAATTTTACCTTCCTGGTATTTGATACAAAACTGGATTGACTACCAAGATTAATTAACCAATTCACTCCCATGTGCTGATGTATCAGCTTTAGGATTTTGTCAGAAAACTCATGAGCTGGTATATCAGCTTTTGGGACTGTGTCCACAAAATCACATATTTTCCCATTCCTAGTTCTCCTAAATGTTTTAATTAGATTATTGACAGAAGTCTAGATTGTGTACTTTTCAATGCCGGATGAGGTAGCGTGGGTTTCATTGAAAAAATGTTTATTTTCGTAGGATTTCCAAATTTTTTATTTGGGAGAGCAGTCTTGAGTCTAGCCTATGCCTCTTCAGCCAGACCAAATAGAGTTTCTACCGTACAAGCCCGGTAATAGATAGATTATATTAAAGCTAAAGGTAGTGATTATGAAAATAGCTATCGTTCTGAAAGCGATTTTTCAATTTCATTATCGTCTTAGTACTAAGTCGAGCGATGAAAGTGAAACTAAATCTACTGACAAGGGGGTGGTGCCCTCTTTTTTCTCAAGCAATGGTAGTAACTTCAACAATTCAGTAAAGGTTCAAGACCCTGCACAGTCATGCTAGAGTAAATAATATAAATGTGTGCGCGTGAATATATTTTGAATACAGCAGAATCATTCTTTCTGGGTGTGCATAAATTGTACACAGTCTCGCTGGTGTTGATTGGGGCTTTTATATTTTAGCACGTTTTCAACTTAACGTGCCTTTAGTAAAATGTGAATACTTTGAAAACAACTCTACCAAATTAGGTGTAACTTTCAGGACATCTTCTCTTGTGGAATTCTGTCAATAGAAAGTCATTACCTTATTCATGTATTTGTTTACAGCTGAATAATGTGTTGGTGAGGGGAACAATATTTACATAATTTTAAAAAATAACAAACGATTATGCAACTACAGTCCCTCATACACAGATGTTCATCTCAATTTGTAAAATATATCTATTCCATTGTATTCTGGACTCAATTATGAACATTTTGGTATATAATGTGTGCTATTTCTGTGAACCTTTATTGAAGATAAATAGATCAAAACTAAGTGATGCTTGCTTTTCAGTTTTACATAAGAAAAAAAGTGCCTTCAGAGGTCCCAAATATTTGGGAGTGAATGAGTTAACATCTTTACACTGGTTTAGAAGACTCTGCAGAGTCTATATCATTATAGTACTACTTCATGACAGTAGTGAGTTAATGAGGACTTCCACGTGACAATGGTAAGACCACCATGTGTCTGAAGACTTATTAGATATCCCTTTTCCTTTTTCCCTTTCAGACACCCACATCAATGTCACCAACAGTCATATTGTCCTGTTCAAAACTACTCGCACCGAGTTCAGTTGGAAACTGGTTCACAGAACTGACTTCATTGCATCTGAGAGCCCCATTTGTGTTTAGTCCCGTTCATTGGCTGGAACAACAAAAAACAAACTTCATAGCTCCCTTCATCAGGTACCAATTTACAGCTGATAACTGGTTATACCATCTCATAAAAAGCTGACGCCTAGTACAATGAAGTTTATGTCACTTCATCCCTGACAGCAGTTTCTGCTATGGGATTATCTTTACCCTCTGCTTACATAATGAGATGGTACTGTTGGGAGCTTCAATCCACCAGTCATGTTTCCATTTGCAGTTGGAGAAGTTGCAGTGTTTTAAGATCATGGATCTAACCTGGCTCCCTTACAGAGATAGTTAAGTGTTCCAATCGCTCTACCACTAAATATTAAGACATCATTAAAATCCATTTACCTAAGAAATACAAATCTACACTTGACCTCACACCTATATCACAAGTGGGTATTGCTGAAAGCTTCTGTCGTTCAGTCAAGTTTTTTTAAAAACACCTGGGTAGACTGAAGAATGGGTAGACTGGAATGTGTCAAGAGTGGAGATCTAGCTTGGCTCCTTTACAGAGATAGTTTAGTGTTCCAATCGCTCTACCCCTGAATATTAGTACATCCCATCCCAAAAAACATTTACCTTATGAAATAGAAACCTACACTTGACTTCACAGCTATGTCCCGATTGGGTATTTTCGGATGCTGGCGTCTTCCAGTCGGATATCGTTTAACAGCTGGGTAGACTAGAGTGCGTTGAGACTGAAGATCCAACCTGGCTACTTTGCAGTGATAGACGAGTGCTTTAGCCTCTCTACCACTAAATATTAGTTCATTCCTGTAAACATTTTCTACTCGTAATAAAATGTAAATACAAAATATGAATTAATGAGAAAAAGAAACTATGAGCATCAGCAGAACACCTAGACCACTTATCATAAGTGTAAATGATATTGCTGTTCAACAGACCCATGAGTTCAGTTATGTGGGCAGTACTTTTTTGGCAGACAATAGGCATCCGAGCATTAGTTTGGCAACAAAGCAACAGCTGATAAACAATATATTTACGCTGACTATGAGCTACCAGTGCTAAACATGGTCCCTGTCCAAGGCACTTGAGAGCAGAGTTTCGAAGTGTGAAATGAAATGTTTGAGGAAAGTCATCAGTGTTGCCAGGAAAGACAGTATACCAAACAACTTACATAGGTCGATGTAGCAGTAAATGCCGAATTATGACAGGATGCCTTAACTCTTAAAGGCCATAAGAACAATGTCAGCGTTCTTCTTAGCTTGCTTGATGCCAGAAAAACGTTCATTGAACAAAATTTGTTTCGTTTTTTTCAGTGTTTCTAGATTTTAATTGACATTACATGGTAAGGGAAATAACTATTATATTTATGTTTTGTTTTGTAAAAGCAGTGATGTGCTTTGTGAGGAAATTCAAAGTTAGAAAACATACGTCATCTTTCAAGTCATCCAAATTTTTGTTGTGTTTATCACAAAATTATGTAGCGAATGTAGAATTTCAAGATTGCCTAATGGTAGGTTGTTTTTATTTGTAGAATAGGCTAGGGAGTTGTATATACTAGATGAATTTAGTGATGAAGATTCACATTTTTCTAATGTTGAATAGGAGTCAGACATAGAATATATTATTCAACCTACTCAGCCTACTGAATCTGATGCTGAAGATGAGATCGAGTTGTCACAGCCAGGACCTAGTGCTGCTAAAAGGCAAAAACATTTGTACCATCAACAGAAAAATGAAGATGCAATATTTCTAAAGCAAACTCGCAAGAACATGATAGCTAATGGGTTTCAGTACCAAATTCCATCACCAATGAGACCCAGAACTCATTCAGATTGCTGCCAAAATGTGGTCGACTATGTGGAGCGAATGGAGACCTGCAACTCAGTGACACATCAACTCCATTTGACCGCTACAGAAAATTATTTTCTTGTAGATATTATTCATATGTGGATTACTGTTATTCTGAAGTACACTAGACCAATCCGCATTATGTTTCAGTAGTTATTAATGGATTGGTGACATTTTTGTGTGTGAAAAATAGTTTATTACAAACAATGACGATATAATTATTAATGATTACTTTTAATATTTTATGATTCTACAAAACCTTCATATTCTTACTGCACATTCATTTTCCTTTAATTTGATATACAACATATTTGTCTTCCTTGTGAAATAATTAAGAAAAGTCAAGTTTTATGAAGAGACTGCTTTTATAGGAAAAAATTATTCTGATAAAACTAGTAACAAAATTATGGCCTCTAAGAGTTAAACCGACACCAACGCAAAAGGTCTATTCAATCTCTGGTATCGCACCTCCAGATATTAGAAGACGTGTTACATCTGAAGTCGAAAAAACAAAAGCAACCATGTGAGCAGAGACCCCCTCTTTTTGGACATACACCAGAAAGAATACAACTGAAATCAAGAAAATGTTATCTGTGGACTGTACAGCCCTCAGAACAGAACGCAGAGAGAAATTGCATAGAAAAGTGGCGTCAAAAGAACGGTGGAGGTTGGACGAAGATTAAAGAACTTGCACCAGGACATGATTTGCCATATACTACGTGGAGATATCTGAACAGGTTAAGAACATGCGTGTCCAGGTGTGGGTCTAACCTGAAAAAGTGGGGATATGCAGACGATGAGAACTCGAATGTGGGGCCTTCCAGGACCCAGACCACCTGATCATATGTCCCAGTATGCAGGAATCCTGTGCAATGGGAGACCTGATGATGGCAAATGAAAGATCACTGATGGTCACTGGTTTATAGGTGAAGACTATGTGAGGTTGCTGGACACGAAAAGTAAGTAACTTACTTCCACTGATGGCTTACAACGCTGTGGGTCTGGCTAAAGAATAAGAAGACGGCCGCGAGGTAGGTGAATAAATAACATTAGAGTGACTGTGCAAAGACACAGGCTCACTATGACTGATGTAACACACTAGGCGCAGGACAGATGAATTAAGCTCCCGATGAAGCACAATGGCATAAGTGGAGAGAAAGCGAATAAAGTTCCTAAATTTGGTTTCCCGCCACTTATGTCAAGAATAGGTATTGCCAGAAACTGGTGTTTCTGGTGTCTAGGAAGACTAGAATGTGTCAAGATTTGTGATCTAACTTGGCTACTTTGCAGGTATAGGTAAGTGAGCTAACCACTTTACCACTAAGTAGTCTTCTTTTTGTCCCCTATTCACTATGGTATAAAGCCCCTGCTCAAGTTGGCATCATTTGGGATGCCTGCACCAAAGCATTTTGCATACTTTTGCAGTGGTGGTTTCTGTAGTAACTTGTTTTACACGATGAGGTTGCTAGCCCAGTGCAAACCTTCTATAGTCATCTTTACTACATCCATTGAGGTGCAGTGGCCTTATTTTTCCTCGTCAGTAACAGACCCAATCTTCCTCGTCAATAAGGGGCCTGGGAATTCACTGAATATTAGTACATCCATAAATATCTTTTTCCACACATAAAAAATTCTTCAATGCATCTTCAAACTTACATCTTGAGTCGGTATTGCCGGAAGTTGGCGCCTGTTGGATCCTCGCATGGACGATTTAGAAGACTGGTTAAAAAATTCATCTCTGATGGAGGAGAGAAGGCTTCGGTTTGAATCCCTGCTACCTGAGGAACGTTTAATACGTCCAACCTGAAGTCTGAATGGTTCTGTCCATGGGGAATCTGGCCTCTCTGTATCAGTGTCCATTTCACTATGTGAGTCAAGCTGAGAGATACAAAGATATATTTGTTTTAAGGACATTTTGTACAAGTACAAGCAGTTCCATAGCTGGATGATGTGTTAGAGACTTCATTGTACTAAGAGGACTCAGTGGTTTCCGGGACTGGTCTCGAGGTAAGGTGTCCACCTCGGTTGTCGGAGGTTGCGGGTTCCAATCACGGTTAAAATTCCTTGGCAGTTGGGAATTGAAAAGAGTAGGTTTAACAGCCGCTGCCCAAACAAAATTCCAGTTAAAATCTAACCAAGTTATTTTTACCTTTCCCCAGGTGGTTTGTTAACTAGGAGCAGCTTTAGATGGCACCTAACTGGCTGCGGGTCTACTTAGTTCTAGTGGTGAGTCTATTAAACCACCCTCCAAGTAACTGGTTGTATACAGACTGTAGAGTCTTCTAAACCAGTATAAAAACATTGAGTAACACAGTGTTTAATCCTATTGCTAAGGTCCACCGGAGGATTTATAAGGCTGAGAAATTAAGACTGCTTGCACCTGCAGTACAGACTACAGCGTATAAAGAAAATACAATGATAGAGTTATTTTGAATGCCCACAATGAGTTGGTTCACTCTTTTGTGCGCCCTGAAAAGGACGTAAGTGGTGGGCTGCAGTAGCTTTCCTCACATCCTGAGCGTGCTGTTGACGGTGGGTCGTGGTCCTTCCGGCGGCTGTGCTATGCTTGGCTTCATCTGCATGACGCTAACTACTACGGGGATCACGTCGATCCACATCTCATTAGGCTGTTGCCAGCGAACACTACATGGAAGAGAGAAAGTGGTCTTGGTCAGTATATTGTTCCCGAACCTCACACAACATCCTGGTCAGTATGATGTGCCTGACTGGACTAGTGTCTGAGTTCCCCAATGACAATGAGAAGCAGAGTGGGTTAGAAAGCTAGCTTCTCACGACAAAGGTATAGAGTTCAATCCCTGGTGTCCAGTCTACCACGCAGAAAATTAGTACATGACTTCTTGATAAGGGAGGAAAAGCAATGAGAAAAGAACTGGTCACCCTACCTAGAAAAAAATAGAGACATAGTACAATAAAGTCTTTACCACTTCATCCCCGATTGCGGTGTCTACTATGTCATCTCTAACTTAACACAAATTATTTTATATACAATTTCGACTGTACACACATATCACTTGTAAGTGTATTCGAGGGTCCTTTAATATGGAGATAAGAAATAGAACCAATGAATCTTTAATATACATGTTGTAACAAGTAAATAAAGTAGTTTTGGGAGTATAGAGCTTAAGAAACATTTCTTTAATTTCATAATTCATTTCAAAGTTTGGCTTCGAATCTGCTCATTCTAACAGCTTCAAATAGTTGCACATTTACACAACTGTTATTTATTTACCTGCTTCGCGATGGAGTGAAGAACATTGAAGATTTCCACTCGAGACCAATCCGCAGTGCACAAATCAGACGTCAAACTTCCTTTTCTGACATCATAGATGTCGCGATGTTACAAAAATACAGATGGGCCGGCCATGTGGTACACATACTGGATAACAGATGGACAAGTAGAGTAACGTCGTGGTGGCCATTCAACTTTAGCCGCCCTCGCGTGCGACCGAGGATGAGAGATGGGATAATAGAAGCCCTGGGCCCAACATGGTACACCAAAGCAAAAGAGTGAAATGAGTTTACTCAGCATTTGACTACCTGGTATCAGACACACATGCCTGATTGAACACCAGGGTTTTGTGATTGAGAAAATTTACTAAGAACTTCACTGAATATGAGATTTATCTGTCATGAAATGATTGGCTGATTATTTTGTGGACAAACCTTTTTTTATAAGTGACATGTTTCTTGCTTTTTACGAGCACCGTGGTCGTTGGCTTTGAAAATTGTCTAGTCTAGAACAAACGATTTTTGAGTCTGGCACAATTTACTTTTTAATGTAGAACAATAAAATCTCTAGCCTAGCAAACAATAAAATCACTAGCCTAGCAAACACAAATCCCTAGCCAAGCACAATCAAATCTCTAGTCTAGCACAATTAAATCTCTAGCCTAGCACAATCACATCTCTAGCCTAGCACAATCACATCTTTAGCCTAGCACAATCACATCTCTAGTCTAACACGATAATATCTCTAGCCTAGCACAATCACATCTCTAGCCTAGCACAATCACATCACTAGTCTAACACGATCAAATCTCTAGCCTAGCACAATCACATCTGTAGCCTAGCACAATCACATCTCTAGTCTAACACAATCAAATCTCTAGCCTAGCACAATCACATCTCTAGCCTAGCACAATCACATCTGTAGCCTAGCACAATCAAATCTCTAGCCTAGCACAATTAAATCTCTAGCCTAGCACAATCACATCTGTAGCCTAGCACAATCACATCTCTAGTCTAACACGATCAAATCTCTAGCCTAGCACAATCACATCTCTAGCCTAGCACAATCACATCTCTAGTCTAACACGATCAAATCTCTAGCCTAGCACAATCACATCTCTAGTCTAACACGATCAAATCTCTAGTCTAACACAATCAAATCTCTAGCCTAGCACAATCACATCTCTAGCCTAGCACAATCACATCTCTAGCCTAGCACAATCCCATCTCTAGTCTAACAGGATTATATCTCTAGGCTTGCACAATCAAATCTTAGTCTAGCACACTCACATTAAATCTCTAGCCTACCACAATCAAATCTCTAGCCTGCCACAATCAAATCTCTAGCCTACCACAATCAAATCTCTAGCCTACCACAATCAAATCTCTAGCCTACCACAATCAAATCTCTAGCCTACCACAATCAAATCTCTAGTCTACCACAATCGATTCTCTTAGTCTAGCACACTCAAATCAAATCTGTAGCCTAGCACAATCAATTCTCTTAGTCTAGCACAATCAAATCTCCTGCC
Source organism: Ariolimax columbianus (assembly GCA_036924085.1). NCBI lineage: Eukaryota > Metazoa > Mollusca > Gastropoda > Stylommatophora > Arionidae > Ariolimax > Ariolimax columbianus. The sequence continues at coordinate 62,171,498 of JAVGWX010000004.1, forward strand.
TAGAACAATCAAATCTCTAGGTAAGAAATTAAATCTCTTGCCTAGCACAATCAAATCTCTAGGTAAGAAATTAAATCTCTTGCCTAGCACAATCAAATCTCCTGCCTAGAACAATCAAATCTATAGGTAAGAAATTAAATCTTCTGCCTAGAACAATCGAATCTCTAGGTAAGAAATTAAATCTCCTGCCTAGAACAATCAAATCTATAGGTAAGAAATTAAATCTCCTGCCTAGAACAATCGAATCTCAAGGTAAGAAATCAGATCTGCCTAGAACAATCAAATCTCTAAGTAAGAAATTAAATCTCCTATCTAGAACAATCAAATCTCTAGGTTAGAAATCAGATCTCCTGACTAGAACAATCAAATCTCTAAGTAAGAAATTAAATCTCTTGCCTAAAACAATCATATCTCTAGGTAAGAAATTAAATCTCCTGTCTATAACAATCAAATTCTTACTGCATCCTTTTGCATTCTTAAATCATCCTTTTGTATATTTTTACATCATGCTATTACATCCTTACATAATATTCTTAAACTCCTAATCATTCTCTTGCATTCCTACATCATGATGTTGCATTTTGACATGATTCTTTTACATATTCTTAGATCATGCTCATGTGAATTTACATCATTCTCTTGTCCTCTTAATTCCTAAATCCTCTTACATTGTGCTGTAGCATTCTTACATCATCCTCTTACATTGTGCTGTAGCATTCTTACATCGTCCTCTTACATTGTGCTGTAGCATTCTTACATCATCCTCTTACATTGTGCTCTAGCATTCTTACATCGTCCTCTTACATTGTGCTCTAGCATTCTTACATCATCCTCTTACATCGTCCTCTTACATTGTGCTCTAGCATTCTTACATCGTCCTCTTACATTGTGCTCTAGCATTCTTACATCGTCCTCTTACATTGTGCTCTTGCATTCTTACATCCTCCTCTTACGTTGTGGTTTAGCATTCTTACATCATCCTCTTACACTCTTATATTGTGTTCTAGAATTCTTACATCATCCTCTTACACTCTTATATTGTGTTCTAGTATTCTTACATCATCCTCTTACACTCTTATATTGTGCTCTAGAATTCTTACATCATCCTCTTACACTCTTATATTGTGCTCTAGAATTCTTACACTAACCTCTTATACCATCATCTAGTATTCATACATCATCCTCTTACATACATAATCCTCTTGCTTTCTTACATACATCATTCTCTTGATTCTTACAACATACTCTGACTTATATGGGGGGTAGCAAGGTCAGTGCTGGATGCCCTGCTCGTTAAAGGAAAGTGAAGCGTCTGTTATAGCCTCTCCTTTCCAAGTGTAGAGATCGCCGCTGGATTCACTCTTCGGCTAGCCGTGGGGAGTTTCCATGCCAATGACCTCTCCTACATTATTGTGTCCCAAGCAGCATCTTCATGAGGGGCCTTCTGTTTCTTACAGAGCCTGCTGTGGGGCGCAACCGAGTATCAGGCAGTATAACTGGGCGAGCAGATTGGGCTCATTAGCCTTGGTTGGCAGCCAATCTAAGAGAAGGTAAACTCTGACTCTAAATCCGCGTAGACGAAGCTCGTTAGCCTGCTCAGGCAGTTCGTCTAGGAGAGGGGGAACTCTGATTTCAAACGCACAAGTGCCAGGGAGTGCTGGCTAGTCCTGTGATGATGAGAGTATCATCAGATGTCTCGAGTAACTAGTATCTGCGGGCAACGATTCCACTGCCTTGTGGAAACCTCGAGAGAGAGAGGGTAGGGCTACCGAAGTAAACCCAGACAGAAAATCCGGAGTAGTACCACCTAAGCGGATTGTATCAAAATTGTGAAATCATTCCGGCAGCTGAGCTGGCGCCAAACTGTCATGCTGTGCATTCCTTTGGATTATACCAGTGAGGCAGAGAGGGGGATCCTGCAGTTTAGGCAGCCAAGGGTCTACAATATTCAGCGCCCAGGCTTGCGCCCTGGAGAGGCTACTCCAGCCTCGCTCTTGAGTGAGGACACAACATGGAAGCTGGCAGTCTACAGGTTATAAGTCCCACCCGATTGGCATAGGGAAGGGGTGCCACGGGTCAGCTCCGGCGGTGGGAGGGATCACGGCATCCCATTGGTCGACTACTGTCCGCCTCAGCCGGGCAGCCCACAGTCAGTAGGGTGTCGACTCGCCAACATCTGCCTGCTCCTGTGGGTGCCTGGAGCTTAGTGCATGCATGACAAGGCAGATGTTAATCTTGCACCAAACAAAACCAAAAATAAAAAAAGGCCCCAGCTCTTTGATTTGCAATCTGGATTAAATGTGGACATAGCTGCCCTACAGGAAACCAGACTTGGTTCTAGTGGCTCACTAAGGGAAAAAAACTACACTTTCTTCTGGAAGGGTAGTGAACCTGAGGAATCTGAAAAGCCAGGTGTTGGTTTTGCTATTAAAAACACACTTAAGGCCTCAGTTGATCCTCCTTTGGAGGGCTCTGAGAGGTTACTGGTCATTCGCCTCATTCCCACTACAGGTCCTGTTAATATCCTTAGCGTCTATGCCCCAGCCCTGACATCTCAGGAGGAAGCGAAGGATCAATTCTATGGACAGCTGGAGGAAATTATGAAGTACAGCCCTCATGTAAGGAAGTAGTACTCATCCTTCTTGGAGACTTTAATGCTAGAGTAGGTGGGGACCACATAAGAGAGCATGGCCCACCTGGCTTGGACATCATGATATTGGCAGGGTAAATGACAATGGTCAGAGGTTGCTGGAGCTGTGCACTCAACAAGGCTTATGTATCACAAATAATTTCTTCAAGGGCAGGCAGCAACATAAAGTATCCTGGAAACACCCAAGGTCACATCAATGGCATCAAATCGACTTGATTGTCACCAGAGGTTCAGCTCTAAACATGGTCTTCTCCACTAGAAGCTATCACAGTGCATACTGCGACTTTGACCATGCTCTTGTATGCAGCAGGGTACACTTGCAGTTTCACCCAATATACAGCTCCAAACAGATAGGGCACCCCCGCATCAACACTGCAGTGATGGTGTTTCCTTTCAAGGTGAAGAGGTTTGTGTCTGACCTGAATCTTGCTCTTCGGGGAGGATCTGAGTGTAACACCACAGCTAAGTGTAATGTTATGAAAGGTGCCATCTATAATACAGCATTAGCTACGTTTGGCATGGGGGAACGGGCCAATCACAACTGGTTCAATGCACATCTCGCAAGAATGGAACCAGTAATTGAGACCAAAACGAGAAGCTTTCATCAATTATAAAAAATGCCCAAATGAGAGGACGCTTGCTGCTGTCATGAGGGCCCGAAGCATCAATCAACGAAATGCTAGACAATGCGCGATTGAGTACTGGCAGAAACTATGAAGAAATTCAGTTAAATGCAGATACAGGAAATATCCAGGGCATGTATAGAGGCATAAAGATGGCACTGGGCCCTACTGCGAGAGATCCTGCCCCCCCCCCCCCCCTGAAATCTCTGACAGGTGCAAGAATCATGGACCGTGACCAGCAGATGGCCAGAGCACTATTCTGAGCTCTACTCTTGGGAAACGGTGGTCAATGATGTGGCCTTGTACAGGCTACAGGTCCTGCCCATTATGGAGGAACTTGACAGACCACCTACTCTGGATGAGCCTGATAAGGCTATCAACTACCTCTCAAATGGCAAAGCACCAGGGGGAGATGGTATCACACCCAAAGCCATCAAATGTAAGAAATCAACACTAGCCCAGCCGATGTTTGATCTTCTATGCCTCTGCTGGGAGGAAGGTGCAGTCCCCCAAGATATACGTGACGCCAACATTGTGACTGTTTACAAAACCAAAAGTGACCGCAGGGATTGCAATAACTATAGAGGGATCTTGCTCCTGAGCGTTGTAGGCAAAGTTTACGACACATGCTACTAAACAAGTTGAGACTGCTCGCAGACAGGGTGTACCCAGAATCCTAGTATGGCTTTAGAGTAGGTAGTTCAACAACGGATATAATTTTCTCGCTTCGCAAAATCCAGGAGAAGTGCAGAGAACAAGACCAGCCGCTCTTTATGGTTTTAGACCTCACCAAGGCCTTCGACCCTCTTTGGGATCTTCTTCTCCACGTTCCTATCCTATGCTTATGACACATCTGTGGACGATGTCTATCTGCACACCAGGTCAGATGGGCAGCTGTTTAACTTGTCCCGACTGCATGCAAGGACAGTGCTCATTAGGGAGATGCTATTTGTGGATGTTGCAGTTCTAGTAACTAATAGTGAGGAGGCCCTGCACAGACTGGGAGACAGATTCGGCGAGGGATGCAAGCAATTTGGGCTCACCATAAGCCAAGAAAAGATAAAGGTCTGCACACAGGGCATTACCACTACGCCCTCTATAAAGATCGATGGCGTCACCGTGGAGGTAGTCAACAGTTTCACTTATCTGGGGTGTGTCATCAGCAATACTCTCTCGCTCGAGAAGGAGATAGACAGAAGGCTTGGCAGGGCAAGTACTGTCATGGCCCGCCTGACGAAGAGAGTCGGGGAGAACACTGCACTGTCTCACTACACGAAGGTCCAAGTCTATCAGACCTGCATTCTTGGCACTCTCATGTATGGAAGCGAGACTTGGAACACGTACACTAAACAGAAACAGCGGATCAACACCTTTCACATGAGGTGTCTGCTGCGGCGTATATTGAGGATTGAGTGGCAAGATAGAGTATCACATAATAAGGTCTTGCAGAGGGCAAATACAGCATGTACTCGATGTTGAGCCAGTAACGTCTATGGTGGTTGGGGGACATGTTTATTGCATAGAATACGGGAGGCTTCCAAAGGATATCCTTTCCGGATAACTAGCCATTGGTGTTAGAAGAATTGACCGTTCCACACTGCGATTCAAGGACGTATGCAAGAGGAACATGAAGTCATGCGACATCCCATCCGAGGGCTGGGAAGAAATTGCTTAGGATCGAGCAATCTGGAGACAGTTGCAGGGGGCATAGGTACTGCTGACGCGTGTAGAGGTCTTCTGGCTGCAGTGAAAAGAGACTGAAGAGATCAAGGAACAGCCAGGCAAGCCAGCCTCCTCAGTGTGGTTGTACAATCTGTGGCAGGGACTGTCACTCGCAGATCGGCCTTTACAGCCATAGCAGACAGTGTCGAAATACAGGAGACAGAGCTGGACAAAACTTACAGGGCGCCATGTGCATGGTCTATACAGACTGAGACGCCTATGATCACTCTGACATACATCATTCTCTAGCATTCTTACATACATCATTCTCTTGCATCTAACATCATACTCTTGCATTCTTACATCATGCTCTTACATACATCATACTCTTACATACATCATACTCTTGTATTCTTACATCATACTCTTACATACATCATTTTCTTGAATTTTTACATCATACTCTTACATACATTATACTCTTGCATTTAACATCATACGTGCACCATTCTCTTGAATTCTGACATCATACACTCACATACTTACTTCATCCTCGTGCATTCTTGAACTTGAATGCAGATGTCTGTGACGTCTTTCTGTCCTGATATCACAGTGCAGGCTAATACTGTCAGCTTCGGAGTCATCATTCACCTCATTACCGTCGCGGAGTGTTGAATGGCCACTATCTACAGCATTCAACAAAATGCAACATCAACAGAAATGCATATCTTTGATAACTTTAACATCTAAAGAAAAAATTCAAATGTATTGCAGCAAGCAGTATATAAAAGTAATAAAGTTCGCTCGGACGTTAGAGGACCGTTGCATCGATAAATCACTGCCATGCCCTAATGCAAGTAACTGACCAAAACACTATTCCGACTCCAAGTGGTGGCCTTGGAAACAAACTGCACCATGCAGCCTGATTAAGACATTTGAGTTTGAAGATGGAAAGTAAGCCGGTCACAAAAATGCAGAGCTGAAATTGGATGTGTTGAGTCAAAATACGCAGCTATCACAGCCTCGCTGTAAACTATGACATAACATCACAAATATCCTTCCTGTACTTTCTTTGTTTGCTCATTATCCTCCTGTAGTTATTCATAATTTTCTCCTTATCCTCTATTTTTAGGTTATTAGTCCCTACATTTAACTGCATGGGACATACACTTCTGCTTAAGGAGATATCTCAGAACTTTAAAATGAGAATCATTAAATGCTATGTCCATTCAGTTTTTTATATGGACCCTAACCACCGAGAAATTGGAGAAAATTATTGAGGCATTAGAAATGTGGGTATTCAGAAAACTAGAACGAGTTTCTTGGACAACAAATAGTGAGGTTCTTGAAAAACTCAAGGTGGAGAAAATACTGCTGAAGCAAATAAAAAGCATAAAAATTAATATTTTGGCCCCACTTATGCAAACCAAGGGGAGAGACGGTCTGGCCAGTGGAAACAATCATGGGGACCGGCGAGGAGCTCAAACCTTTGTGAACATCCCTGGGAAAGAAGCATAGCATTAGTTGATTGTAGAAAAAACAAGAAATTGAAAAGAAACAATAGTGAAAAAAATAAGTCAATGCACATGAAATTGTTAAAATTAGAACAGAAATGAATACCTGGAGAGAGAAAACTGTGATGGTCACAAAGATCCTCAGCTAAATTATCATCTGTGTCATTCTCTGTGATAAATTTTGGCACAATATCAGCTCTTAGAGACTGGCCTAAGTGTGGGATGTCTCTGAAAATGAATGGTAGGTTATCGAGTTAGATAAGTCTTGTAGTTGGTTCCTGAGAAAGCTCTGAAGGCTCAAGTCAATGATAATTCCTATAACTATAAATTTTACATTAAAAAAAAAATTTCTTTGACTCGCTTCATAAGGTGGATTATGTTTTACTGTGTTTTGCGCAAAATGGCCCAGTGACACAACTTAGTACTCTCAAACTCTGTAGGTTGGTGGTGGGGGTGGTAGACACCCAGAGTTTCGGTACCAGCTCTGAATTGCACTGTGTGTAATCAACTCAGCACTGCACAGTCCACAAAACTTAGCATTGGACAGAATTGAATGTGCACATCTCAGAATTGCACTGCGAGAAATATGCCCTTTTGCAAAGCTGAAACATAGGCCGAACTGACAGATATGGGACTCCTCTCATAGTCCATAGCCAGTCTGTTGGTGAAAATGGAAAGGCCTGGCAGGGGCTCCGCATAATTGTTTAGCTCGGCACTGACACTCCCCATGTGGTCAAGATACATATTGGTTTTTGCCTGGGGTGGGAAAGGAAAGTTATGCGACCCCCAGCAATTATATGTAGAATCCCTAAGAGCTAACCACTTATGGACACTGATTAGAAGAAGAATTTATGGTTTGATTTACAAACATCTCCCAGGACCAGAGCCAGTTTGTAAATCAAGTGACAACTTAGTGTATCCGGTTCCTCATTATAACATAGGACTGCAACATATCAACAGGTGCTATCAAACAATTCTTTATTTGGACCATCTTATTTAGGTTTTTGTTTTCCAGTTGTCTCAGCCTTTTCTTAATTCCTTCTTCTCAGTGTTTGCTCTTTTTTGTTCACTCACTCTTTTTGTTATTTGAGTGTAACTTGCCATTGATGTTGACATACCTCCTTAACTTCTTTGTACTGATTTAGAAGGCTCTGCTTCAGTCTATATACAACAAGTTTATTCCACTCAATTTGATATAAAATTAAATAAGTGCATTCAATCTATTTGTAAATGTATTAACTGACCATGCCCCCACTATTTCCTGTGGCAATACACTTCAAGCATTCACCACTCACCATTCTTTGACTAAAAAATATTTCCTAATAGCAAATTTGGACCTTTCTTTAATTCATTTATAGCTGTGTTGTAGCTGGCTGTACTTTGACCAAAACTTGCTAGTCTAATTTATCATTTCCCTTGATTAACTTATAAACCTGTATCTTCTCAAATTCTTTTCTTTTCTAGACACTGTAGGCCACTATTTTTCTGAGTTTTTCTTCATAATTATAATTTTTTAATCCCACTGTTAGTTTTCATCTCCTAGAGGTCAAGGTGTGAAATACCTTGCAGTAAGATCTCACACAATGACAGCTCAGCGGTTACCAGCACCACCTAAAGCAGGGAAGGAAGACTAATGTCTGGTCAGGCACAACATACTGATCAGACATGTTAGTCAGTGTCAGGCAAAATATACTGGCCAATACCCTCAACTCGGCTTCCAAGCAGCCCTTCTTGGAAATGGGCTGTTTTCATGATATCCTGGCTAACGAGGTGAGGGATCGACGTGATCCCCGTAGTAGTAAAAAACACAAGCATAGCACAACCATCTGGAGGACTCCAGTCCACCTTCATCAGCATGATCGGGATGTGAGGAAAGCTACGACAACCCGCCACTTGGTGTCCTTTTTAGAATGCACAAAAAAGTAATCCTACATATTGTGGACATTTAACAACAACAACCACCTAAGCCAGAGTACAGACCCAATACTGCTGGCTAGACTAAAGGTCAACAGAGAATGGTCTGGATGGACACACCAGAGCTGCACCTTCACCAGGCCGTATTTACTGCAACATGAAAACAACGCAGGCTTACTACCAATAGTCAAATGTGAGCCTGAAAAGCACACCAAGATGGACACAGGAGGGCACCTCCTAAGGACCGATCAGATAGATTTACAGAACAAAAGGATAGTTTTTCGTTACCTAGCATCAGGTATTGATCTTCTTGATAACCCAAAAGTGCTGCGTTCACTCCCCATCACAGCACCGGCCATTACCCCAGGGAAGCAAACCTTTCGAAAATGCAGGGGGAAGCAGATCCTTACATAAAATGCATGCCAAAGTCAGTTGCACTGGGCAGACATTTGCAAAATAAAAACATAGTGTAATGCACTACCGCCTTGGGGAATAGAGAAATAAAGCAAACGTACACAAATAAAAAACCTTTATTTTACAGTTGGAATTAAATTTTTAGTACATACTGGCCGTATACATCTGATTTAGTATTTAGGCTTTGGCTGTCCAGACTACCTGCAAGTAGCAGGTGGCTTGAAGTAAAAGTTTTTATTCTCATGAATTAATTTCAACCTACGGCTTACAAGCTCCATTCTGATTTTAGAGTATCAGAGACTCTCATCTCCCCCATTCTCCTGTTAGTTAGGCCACATAAAAAGCTACTTATACACATTATGAATGGCCGAATGGTTTTGATATCTGTCTGCTGAAAAGGAGAGCAGCGGATCAAATCCTCCAGTAAGACATATATTGTTTTTCTGCTGGGGTTGAAATAAACATGCATAGCACCAGCACAGCAGCGGCATGAAGTCCTCTACCTAAACAATACCCCTCGACCACCCCAGCAATGGGGATAAAGTTGTACAACAGAATTTTTTAATTACACATTACCAGCTCAACAGAATTGTCATAGAAACGTGTATCTGCTATCTCAAACTTACGAAGAGGCAAAGAGGTTTAGTACGAAGTGTGATTAAATGAAACAAGTCCTAGTCGCTTTATTACAAATGTACAAAAGGTACATCAGCAGGTGTGGAATTAAATAAAGCAATAGTTAGTAAGCAAGAATGCATTGAGGGTCATTAGAAGAAGTCGCTATAGCCATTCAGACACGTATCTCATAGCTTGGGTTGACAGCAGATAACGTCAGTGAAAAAGGACTTTGGTTAATCATTGAACCATTTAGTCACTGCTGCCAAATCTCATCGGGGTAAAATCATTTTCCCTTTAGAGCTTTTTTTAAGGGCCTATACAAATGAAATTCACATAGAGACAGATCTGTGCTATAGGCTGGGTGTGACAGAACGTTTCACCTTTACCATGCCAAAGTTTCCTGCACAATGTTCACGACATGCACGTGACCAATTGTGGTGCAACAGAATCACACCATGAGAAAGCATGCCTGGCCGTTTATTCGGAATTTTTTTTATGCAGCTTGTCTAGCGTGTCTTTGTAGTAGATGTCATTGATGTTCATGTCAGGCCCTTCAAGTCCGCCAACAAAAGCCCTTCATGGTAAAAAAAATATGGTCACCATAACCTTACCAGTGGAAACATGTAACTTTTTTGTGTTTTTATGATTCTGGATGTTTCAATTGCATGCTCGCTGTTTTTCTGCATGATGTAAAGTGGTAGCACCACTATGAGCAACAGAAATGCATCACCTTTTGTTTTGTAACGCAGCAAATAATAAAAAAATCCATCCTATACGCTTTTCCTTATGGTGGTCAGTTTGCATCCGTGGGACCAATTGTGAACACACCTTCCGATACTTCAGTTTCTTCCGAACCACCATTTGAACTGTCACAAACAAGACAGTAAATTCCTCAGCTAGCAAACGTAAGCTCTGACGATGGTGCACCCATACTGCTGCAACAATCATGCCGATGGCTGCTTCTGTCACAAGAATATGCGTCTAACCTGGATGTGTAATATCTTTTGTTAACTCACGTCTTTTCCTAAAGTTTCGTGCCGTCATTTACGCATTGCCTGCATTCTGCAATGAATGTTGATTGGTCAACATCCTTCAGTGGTTAGGACTGAATCACCGCTCGCTGATCCACCTTGGATGAATTCGGTAACACACCAATAATCTACAGCAGAAACTATGCATACGAGGAGAACGAACATATGCATCCTTGTTCATTAGTCTGTGCTAATTACATGAACTGTAACGTCATTATTCCCCCTGTGTGCTTGTGGCACAGCACGGGCAAGTTTCACTTTATCACACCTCGTACATGCAAAAACAAGTGGGATGCAGTGCACTCAGGCCTAATTGCAGCTTGTTCTCAGGGCCGCCATTTGTAAGAACAATAAAGTCTTGGTCAGCTCTGGTTCACTGACTGCTTGTCAGTATGTGTACTGATGGAAGTTAGAACTATACCAAAATATGCAAATTTCAAACAAAACACAGAAGCCACATTTTTTAAAATTCTAGCATTTTTCCTGTTTTATACTGGGATAATTTTATAATTCTTTTAAACAATTGTTGGGCCTTGGGGCACTGAAATCTAGCCAACCAGACCATAGGTTTAACACTCCTGCAATAGATAAATTAAGCTGATGTCTGAAAATATGAGAAGAAGAATGTTAGATCACCAACAAAAATGGGGAAAAAAAAATAGAATTAAAAAAACTGAAAGTCCTACCGTGAGAGAACATCATGCGTGACAAACACTTTCCTAGGGAAAATGGTAGATGGACTTCTGCCACTTTTTGAACTCCGAGCAGACTAAATAGAAAAACAAATTATACATAAATACACGACGATGAAGATGATTCTTCAGCAAGTACATGTCAACTCATCAAATGTTGATCTGTCCACATCTGTTGAAGTTTTTATGCCTTAAAGGTTCTACAGGATGGAGTGGCCAGCCGAACCTTCTTAGTCCCCTCTTGCAACATGATTGCAGGTGATAGTGTTTCTTGCGAGCCCCTGTAACAATCGTGCATCCTGCGTTATGCGGGTTAGGTTTTATTTTAGCCCTAACGGAATGAACTTAGACCTTACTAAGGTTCGGACCTATGTCTTCAGAATAAGTGGTTGGTAGCCTAACCACTTAGCCATATGCTCCTCTATAATTTCCTCACTAAATCATGCATATCACTAGCTTAGCAGAGATGAGAAGGTAGTAATCTTTAGACTTTGCACAGGCCACTACAGATCGACATACTATCTATTCAACAAACTAAGAATGAGACATACAGATGAATGTGTCTGTGACACTGACAATATGTCTGCTGAGCATCTGCTGCAAAGGTGTCCTGCATACGAGGAACAGAGAAACCACATGTGGCCATCACTGATATCATTCCTGGACAAGCTCAATGGAGATACCATTAGCCTCAGGCTAAGAACGGCTTCCTTTAGATATATTTAAGTTGACATCTGAAAGCGTACAAAGAAGATATATTTAAGTTGACATCTGAAAGCGTACAAAGAAGATATATTTAAGCTGACATCTGAAAGCGTACAAAGAAGATATATTTAAGTTGACATCTGAAAGCGTACAAAGAAGATATATTTAAGTTGACATCTGAAAGCGTACAAAGAAGATATATTTAAGTTGACATCTGAAAGCGTACAAGGAAGAAGATATATTTAAGTTGACATCTGAAAGCATACAAAGAAGATATATTTAAGTTGACATTTGAAAGCGTACGAAGAAGAAATATTTAAGTTGACACCTGAATGCGTACGAAGAAGGAGAAGTTGATCTATAATTTGTCCCTCATCATCAATGAGGACTGCCAATATCATCCTGTGTCCATGTAGCTATAGGTGTACACGTGACTTATCAAGCCAATGCAAGCATGAAAAGTTCTAATGAATGAATGACTGGTACAAATCGTTTGCAGCTGGTTCTGGACGTTCTCTTTATACTAGACTTTCTGATCATTGGTCTATCCCGGGCTGTCCACACAAAGTGACCATTGGTGACTACAAAACCCTTTTACAGTCTGTCTTTCTGGGCTGATCAATATGTGGCCAAGTTTGCCTAGGTGTAGTGTCAATATGACATCATTTACAGGATCTGGGCTTTCTCAGTTATCAACTTAATGTATTTATACTGGTTTATAAGATTCTGCAGCCTGTATTCAACCAGTTTCATTTACATTTGATTGCTATAAAAACGATGTGCATTCAATCTATTCTTAAATGCATTAATTGTCCTTGCCTATACTACTTCCTGTGGCAATGCATTCCAGACAATCACCACTCTGACTAATAAATCTGGAACTTTCTTTAGTTAATTTGTAGCTATGCCCTCTTGTTCTTGTAGGTGGTTGTTTTTTTAGAAACTCGTTTTAGTCTAATTTATCCATTCCTCTGATCATCTTATAAACCAGTATTTAGTCACCTTGAATTCTTCTATTTTCTAGACACTGTAGGCCGGTTTTTCTGTAATTTGTTTTTAGTAATCCATTAACACTAGACTTCTTCTTCACTGTACATCCTGTAAAGAATATTGTGTCATAGTTTACAGCAAGTCTGCGATATCTATGCCTTTCAGTCTAACACTTCCGATTTCAGCTGGCCTTTTGGGTATCGGGCTTGTCTTCCCACTGCAATCCTTATTCTATTACACTAGTGCCACCTGTTTCTAGGGCTGCTGGTTGGAGGCTCATTTGGGTCTTGGTCAGTTCTGTTTGCCTATCTCGTCTGAATCTGATGCAGTCCTGCAGCTAGACAGTATTAAGACAGCTAGTGAAAGATCTGGATGCAGTAGATGACCATAGTCTCTATTGTGTCTTGCTATGCTCTTAGCCTTCTGCTAGGCCTCCTAGCCCTGCCTTTATGGTCATTGGACATGACATTTATCTCTGCAGAGGTCAGGCTTCAGATGATGTGGTAGACATATCCTCATCTACCCACACATGTTTCAGCTACTAGTCAAAGCAATGTCCCTGGGTGTGGTCCACTGTGCATTGTGCAGCTACTCAAATTCACAGGTGAAAGATGGATGTCAGAGGTAGACAAACTATTTCCACTGGAATCATGACAAGCCCTAAGCATCTCCCCAGGTGATATCTGTCCCTGATCATCTTGCACAAGTCTGAGCACCGATTGAAGTCATTCAGATCTCACATCTCAAATTCCATAATGCCTTATTTGAGGACCATGACATCATGGTTTTCCCTAGCTACATGAGGACAAAATGTAATTCTCAACAAATGTAGATACTTATACAAATATCATGCCTCAGATATATGAAAGACATGTTCAAATATATGTGCCACATAGTCACATCACTTAGTTGACTATTCGTGACGAATAATGGTAGATGAAACACACAGTTTGTGGATGAAATTAAAGTATGCTGCCATCTTGTTTTATAGAGTAGAATAAATATAGCACTTACATCTAGAGAGGAAGTTCGCTTGTACACTGGACACGCATTGGAAGTAGTGTCCAAAAACTCTCTCAAGTTGTCGTTGGTGTCTAACAAATTTTTGTTGGCTTCGCTGAGGACAAGATAGAATGTTGTAGTTGATATGTCAGATACACAGTAATTGTAGCCTCATATATCAGTCATTATTACTTCATATATCAGATACGCAGTAATTGTAACTTAATATATAAGGTACACAGTAATTGGAACTTGATATATCATATACACAGTAATTGCAGCTTCATTATCAGATACACAGTAATTTTGGCTTCATATATCCGATACACAGTAATTGTAACTACATATATCAGGAACACAGCAATTGGAAATTGATATATCAGATACACAGTAATTATAACTTCATATATTAGATACACAGTAATTGTAACTTCCTATATCAGGAACACAGTAATTGGAAATTGATATATCAGATACACAGTAATTGGAACTTGATATATCAGGAACACAGTAATTGTAGATCAATATGTATCAAATATACAGTAATTGTAATTTGATATATCAGGTACAGAGTAATTGTAATTTGAAATATGAAATACACAGTAATTGTAATGTGAAATATCAGATACAGTAACTGTAGTGTGAGTTATCAGATAAGTAATTGTAATGTGAGTATAAAGATACAGTAATTGTAATATGAGTTATCAGATACAGTAACTGTAATTTGAGATCAGATACAGTAATTGCAATGTGAGTTATAAGATACAGTAATTGTAATGTGAGTTATCAGATACACATAAATTGCAACATGAACTGTTTTTTATTCACATTATTTTCAGTGTCAGACCGGTAGATATGCGAGGAAGCCAACAATATTGCAGTGCTGTACCTATGCGGGTCTAGGTCTTTGGTCAGTCCATCTCGCCATCACATAGGTGGGCGACACCCATGGACGTGTACAGGCATATGGCCACCAAAACATTGTTCCTCGTGTCCATCTGTTGTCAGGCATGCGCACCACATGTCCAGCACAACAATGTTTGCATGATACAGTTTGATACAGAATTTCCGGATCTTATCACATATCAACATTTTTAGTACATGCCGTTTCATATATCTCTGAGTGTCTTAGAGCTTTTCAGCATCAGTTTTGTGCAAGTTCCACATCCGCAGATCATTGCTGGAATGACCATGAAATTGAAAGTGTGTGCTCTCGCCATGCATTCCTAATTTGATATTTTTATTTGTACCTTCTACTTTTTCTATGTTATGCAAATAGGCACAAATGTAAGATCGAGACCTGTGAGATGTGCTGGGTATTTAACGCAGCTAGAAAGGCAATTCATAACAAAATTAGCAACAGCATGTTGAGGAATATAGTGGGGACTACATCCATTAATTACTATATTGAAGCACAGAAAATAAAGTGGCTTGGACATCTGTCAAGGATGCATTATTATCAACTTGCGAGGTAATACTACATGGTGGTTTCATGGTCACAATCAAGAGGTCAACCCCAACGATGATGGATGGATGGGGGGAGGGAAGGGGAGAGGCAGGCAAAGAAACACTCCAAAAGTTCAATATGTTAGCAGTGCAAGCCTCTCGCCTAATGGAAACTAGAAGTCTACACGTGTCTTTTCTCTGTGACACTGCAAGACAAGACCAGTAGGGAAGAAGAAGAACAATTAAGTAATAGTTGTTTGTTCATCACAGATGATAAAGACCTTTTCTCTTTTCGTTCAACTGGTCCTTTCAGTTGAGTAATCTGTGAGTTGGGGTTGTTGATGGGTGCGAAAATGGCTGACGAGTCCAATATGGGATCGTGCATACTCGCAGGCAGTGAGGGCATGGACTGTTCGCTTCACGAGACAGTGATAGTTCATAAGTTATAGTAACCTAATAATGGCATCAGAGTATTGAGTTAATTTAACTCTTGATGTTTCTTTCATGGCGGATTACAGTGGCTCTTCTTATATCTCCATGTGTACTTGAGAAAGTGGGTTGGGATCCTTCTGGTTATAGTGCAATGTTAGGCATCTCTGTAAGCTCACCACTATTGGGATTACAATGTCAATCACCACCTAGTTGGCCAGCTGCTGTGACAAAGCCTGTTTACAAGGACAAAACAAGAATGAGAGGCAGGAGTCTCGATCAGTATGTTGATGATGATGTTCATCCATCACAAGTGATGAAGACCCCTCTCTTTGTTCAGCCGTGTGGAGTCCTTTCTCTTGCTGTGGCCGCTGAAATGGGTGACTTACGTGGTAATTTAAAAAAGAAACTATGCCTTTTGTCAACCTCACTCTCTGGTTTTGAGCTTCCCTTGGCCAGTGGCAAGATATTTATTGAGACGACTGGAGATAGCACAGGATGCAGATTTTTCCTTAGGGTTTACTCCCGAAGCCTTTCCCGTAAACAGGTATTCCGCAAGGCAGCGGAGGGAGGGGGTTGACATCTAACGCGTCGTGCCTTTCCCATAATCACAAGAGGTCATAACTCAGCGTGTGAGTGAGTTTGGCATCTCTCCCCCAGCTGTGTTCAGTTCATTATAGTCGTGTCTAAATTTCACACACCAAAATTGACTCTGTTTGCAGCTAAGGCGAATGGTGCCAATGTCATGAAGTTCAACTGTGTGAACTAGGCAGTGAAATAAGACACAGGTTTAAGTGTAGTGCAATTGATATAGCCGTTGTCCAGACCAGGATAATCGGATACAAGAAATCACAAAAATGGAAAACAACACCATGTTTTTGTGAACACAAGTGTAAGTCATCGACTAGTGTGAATTCCAAGCAAATCCGTGGTCTGACGGCATCCATAATGAATTAAAACAGTAGAGCAATGTTGACCCGCAGCCAGTTATGCCGCCATCTTTGTTGCGCATGTTATTCTTCACTCGTTAGCAGAGTGGTAGACTGCTTGATTCTCATTGGAAAGGTATTTTTGTTCAGCATGTCCCAGTCGACGAAAAAAAAGCAGCAAAAAAGAGAACTGGTCTCCCCAAATTATAAATAGCTAATGGGACCACCTAAATTGTGTTTTTTAACCTTCACAATAACATCTCCCCATTGGTGAGCTTATTGAGTTGCTTCACATTGCACTATAGCCAGGAGGGCTCTGTCCACCTTCTCAACTACACTTCAGGATGAAAGAAGAGCAACTAACCCACCACCAAATGTAGTCAAGAGCTGAAATTAACGCTATAAGAATGGCTTCCACAACAATAACAACCTTGATTATTAGACATACTCAAACCAGAAACTGCATACCGAGTTGCGCGGTACCTGTCAGTCACACCAGACAAGCAGAAATTGTAGGAGTTGACATAATGGCTCAAGAGACGAAGCTCCGCATTTTCAATCTGTACGGACCACCAAATAGAGACCTATCGCTCTCGAGTATGGAGGTCAGAGACTCCAACCTCATAGTAGTTGGAGATTTCAACAGCCACTCTGAGAGATGGGGATACTCTGAGACAGACAGCCGAGGTGACGAAGTGGAAGATTGGGAGATAGATACAAATCTCTCCCTAATCAATAGGCCGGAGGATACCCCTAGTTTCTATTCTAGAACGTGGCGTACCACCTCGACTTCAGATTTGGCCTTCTCCACACAGGACATACACCATAAAATAGACCGCCAGGTGCTAAACCAACTGGCAGGTAGCGACCACAGGCCGATCAGGCTAATCATTGATATGGAAGTAGGCCTACAGGAAACAAAACCGCTCCCACGTTGGAATTACAAACGAGCCGACTGGGACAGATTTGCAATCCTGACAGATGGGCTGTGTGAAACCATCAACACACGAAACAACAAAATGAAGCCCATGGTGGCAAGCCTAAGCAAGGCAATAATGCAAGCCGCCACTGAAACCATCCCAAGAGGAGCTAGGAAAAACTATAAGCCCTACTGGAATGATGAGTTGCAGAAAGCGGAAGATGCAGTAACAAATGCTAGGAACATGGCAGAGCGAGAACAATCTATGGAGGCAAACATCGCCCTCAAAGCCGCCGCGGCGAAATACAAATACACTCTCAAGCAAACAGCAAGAGAAAGCTGGAAAAACAAAACGGAAAGCCTAAACCTGGACAAAGACGGGAACAAGCTATGGAAGCTAGCCAGAGCCATGAACGACGAAACCCCGTCAAACAAACAAATTACCATCAAGCAGGGCGAAAACTTGCTCACCGGTAAGAAAGCCGCAAACGCTTTTGTCGATCACTATGCCAGAGCAAACCACATCGAGGTCCCTGCAGATAGGCATACAGACATTAGTGAAGTGCTAAAGGGGCATGACAACATCAATACGGCACCTGAAGAGCACATGATGGCCAAATTAACAATGAGCAAAATGGAAGAGGCTATGAGAACATTAAAGAAAAGGAAATCTCCCGGAAAAGACGGGATAACAAACGAAATGCTGATGGGGCTGGGCCAAACAGCGAAGAGGAAACTGCTAGCGGTCCTGAACCAAAGCTGGAAAAGGGGAATTGTACCCCAGGCATAGAAAGACGCAGTACTGGTACCAGTACCAAAAACAGGAAAGGACAAAACAGATCCAAATGGATACAGGCCCATCAGCCTACTGAGCAGTGTCGGCAAGCTGATGGAACGGATGATAAACACCAGACTGATGTGGCATCTGGAAGAAAAACGAATACTAATTCCACAGCAAGCCGGCTTTAGACAGCACAGATCCACTGAGGACCAGGTCATCCTCATAGCCCAGGAAATAGAAGATGCCTACCAGGCACAGAAACACACAGTAGCTGTTTGGGTGGATCTGGAAAAGGCATTTGACAAAGTCTGGAAAGACGGACTTAGAGTCAAGCTAAGAAGAAGTGATGTTTGTGGGAAAATGTACAAGTGGATCAACCACTACCTCAAACAAAGAACGGCCAGAGTCCAAGTACAAGGGCAGATGAGCAAGAAGGTGACACTCGAGCAGGGAGTACCCCAAGGGGGAGTACTGTCACCCACACTCTTCCTGGTATATATAAACGACATTACAGAGAATATACCAAGGAGAGTCCATAGCTCAATGTTTGCAGACGATCTGGCTATGTGGACCTCTGAAAAGAATCTCACCATAGCCAGAAATCGGATGCAGCAGGCCCTAACATCGCTGGAAGAGTGGGCGAACTCATGGCTGGTCAAAATAAACGAGGAGAAAACCACATGCACAATATTCTCGCTTTCAATAAAACCCCAAAATACCAAATTAAGTTTAAATGGCAAATTCCTGCAGCCAAACGACAACCCAACCTATCTGGGAGTCACATTTGATCGGCGCATGACATGGAAAAGTCAGATCCAGAGAAACCGAATGAGAGCCAGAGAAAGAATGGCAATCATGAGGAAACTTGCTGGCACAAGCTGGGGAGCAGACGAAGGCATACTAAAGAAACTGTACACTGGAAGAGTGAGACCAGTTCTCGAGTATGGCATTGCGGCATGGACAACAGCAGCAAAGGCGAACTTCGATAAAGTTAGCAAACTTCAAAACCAAGCCATGAGAGTTATAACAGGTGGCATGAAGTCAACGCCAATTGTAGAACTTGAAAAGATTACAAAACTGCAATCCATGACCGATAGAAGAGACTGCAGAGCCCAGCTGCAGTCAGAGAAACTCCGAAGACTGACTGACCATCCAATGCACCAGAGACTAAACAATTTGGGAAATGGGAAACTAAAGCGGAGAAACTTTGCAGAAATAGCCAAAGCAAAGATGCACGAAGATCCCATAAACGCACTAACAACACCAAAACCCATCACTACTGTACGAAAACCTACCTGGAGGCAGGATATATTTCCAGAGGTGGTAGAAAATATACCAGGTATTGGAAACAAAAACTGCCAGACTAAAAAAGAAAGGAGAGATACTACCCTAAGCTTTACATCGAAAAGCTACCCAAGCATGGACTGGACCCATGCATACACCGACGGTTCTGTAACAAACACTACACAGAACGGAGGGGCAGGAGCATTCCTGAACCTACCAAATGTCAGACAAATAACACTGTCATTCGCTACTGGTAAGTACACAAGCAATTTCAGAGCGGAGGCAGAGGCACTGAGGGCGGCAGTGGAAGAAATGGTGACACATAAAGAAAATGAAAGCCATATAGTCCTGCTTACAGATGCTTTTGCCGTAGTCATAGCGCTAAAAAGCCAGAAAAACACTGAGCTTAATGACCTAAGAGCAGCACTCTGCAAACTGTGCCAGCAGTCCGCACCAAAAAGGGTAGTGGTACAGTGGGTCCCATCACACTGCAACATCCAAGGCAACGAAAAGGCAGACAGACTGGCAAAAGAAGGTGCAAGACTACCACAAACAGATACTAGTATGACGTACGAAGAGTCAAAACGTTTATCAAAGCCAGATACATGACCAAATGGGAAACCGAACATACTGGTTACACCAAAAACGATGCCTATTACCAGTTGAACCGAAGAGAGCAGGTCGTTGTCTTCAGACTTCGCACTGGCCACAATAGACTGAGGTACCACCTATTCAACAAATTGAAGATAGGTGGTACCGACGAATGCCCGTGCGGTACTGGTAAAATGACCGCTGAACATCTGCTGCAGAACTGCCCGACATACGAGGATCAGAGAGAGCAGATGTGGCCATCACCAGTGGAACTGCAAGACAAGCTCTATGGCAGCGCCGACAGCCTCAGGATGACCGCCGCTTTTTTCGAAAAAATAATGGTTACTGTCTGACTGCGTACGAAGAAGAAGAAGACATACTCACTGTAACATTTGCAGCTGCCTTCGAAGATTATCAAGCTCATTGACATAATCTGTGACTGTCTTGTTTTCGCTGAAAGACACAAGTCAATAATTACAGTCTTCGCTTAATGTTACAATCAACACACATCATAAATATAACCACTTTTAATTAAAATTAGAGTAGGCTTCAAATGAAAACCTTGCTCGGGAACGTGTAACAAATGCAATGGTGACTACATCAAAAAATTATAGTTGTGTTTCACTTTTTCAGAATAAATTTACCCCAAAAAAGATATTTAAGGTTTTCATTTGAAACGACCTCGTATATAAGGGACAGTTGTTGTTGTTATTCCATAGTTGCTGAGCAAGTCTGCTCTGGGCAGCCCAATGCCATTCTTATATAAATACAAGTCTTCTTCAACTGTTCCACTGCTTCGTAGTGTGTTGGCAATTACAGGTGGTGCTTGTAAGAATCCTTAACCTTCTGCTTGTATGTGCTTTGCACTCAATAAGTAGATTTCTGTTTCATCATGGTGAGAGCAATATCTGCTGAGGATTGATGTAGTTTAAGTGGCTATTGATTCTGGTGTGTATGTTTGGATCTGAAATATGAGATTTTGATCTCTTCTATGTTGTCTATTTATGTTATTATTACTTTTTGTTAGTGACATTTTGCTAAAAACACTGCGGCCTGTTGTTTCCGTCACCTATCTGTTCATCCAGATTTCCCCTGCTATTATTCTTCATGATGCACTTAACTGTGTGGTTACTGCAGGGTTTATTCAATTGTTCTTTGGAGACCCCTGATTTTTCTAGTCAGCCATCTTGTTTCCTAACAGCTTTCTATGTCCAGGGATTCATTGCAAGGTGGCATTAATCATGTGGACTGTGATTATGTTGTTGATTGCCCTTGCCACCAAAAATATCTCCTTTATGTTGTTTGGGGGTCTGCTTCATCGCCCCCAGAACCGACAGAAGTTTTATAAACAATTTGGACATTGATTTGGGATCCATGATAGCAAAATTTGCTGATGACACTAAACTATAGAGTAGTGTTTCATGCAAACCAGAAGTCGATATATTGAGGTCGAATTTACATAAAATTCAAGAATAGTCTGTAAGCTGGCAAATAGAGTTTAATGTACATAAATGTACAGTCATCCACATGGGTAGATCAAATATGGAACATAACTACAGAATGGGCGAGAACAATATTAGAAAGATAGATAAGGAAAGAGACTTAGGGGTTTTAAATTCAACATTTAATAGACTTACACTTCTAGTTCGAAACTTTTATCATCCAGTTGGTGCTTCACTGTGGTCATCTGACTTTTAATCAAGGCCAAGTTAGTCTGAGCATCTGTAAGTTCAGATTTCAACATGCGGTTTTCTATCAGAACTTCTTCCAATCTCTTCTTTAACGTTACCAGATACTCTTCCTTGTCTAGCTTGCCTTCACCATCCTGTTATAAGAAAGAATGTTTTCAGATAATATAAATATATTATTGAAAAGGAGGTGGTTGATGTCGTTGTTGAACAAGAGATGCAGTGAGAAAAGACTAACATCATGGTCAGGTGAATAATAGTTGCCCATTTGTCGGAAGCAAAGATGGCGACAGTGTCAATATATGTGTAGTCAGATTTTCTTGGCCCAGTAGCAAAACATAGTTGAGACGAATGGAGAAAACACAGTATGTCGATTTTTCCTCAGAACTTACTCCTGAAATCTTTGGAGCAAACAGGAAATTAGCAAGGCAGATGAAACATACTGATTAAGATCCCACCTCACATTCTTGCTGGTTTCATGGAAATCAGCTGTGTCATAGCAATCTAGCAAACAAAGTTGGGACCAACACTGATCGTCATAGTGATGAGCTTACTGAGAAGTCTTGCATTGTACTACAGCCAGGTAGATTAAGGTCCACCTTTTGTAGTATGTTTCAGAGTGTAAGAAGAGCCACTGCAACCCACTACAAAAAAGAAATGTTATCAAGAGTTGACTTGATCAGCACAAGTAGCTTCAAACAACAACATATGAAAGAAGTTACCATAGAAATAATTCAAGTTAAATCCAACCTGTTGCAATTTCTTCAAGCTTTGTTGTAGCATGATTATTTCTGAATCTAGCTGGTTCCGAAGTTCTGTTTTTTCTAGTTCCAATCGGTCCTTCTCCTGCATAGATGAAAAAACAATTAGAAAGCTGTTATACACCGTTGAGAAGTGCAATTTTTGTGTGTGTGCCATCTGTGAGAGTGGTGTTGTTTTAAATTATGTCACTGGAGATACAGATGGCGCCATTAATCTGACAATGGTGTCAAGCAGGTTTATCCGCTCCCCACACTGAAATGTACTGGGTGCAGAGGATAGCGATCACCTGTGCAATGCTGAGTGGAATACACTCAGTGATGTCAAATGCCAAGTTGGCACTGAAGAACTAGGTGTCTATCATCTCTGCCAGCTAATGGAGGCAGAGAGTCCCTCATTCATAAGTTCCACAAAGTTTCATTTTTGCAATAAGGCAGTCTCAGCACTGTGCCTTGCCAGAAAGACCTAGAGCGAAATAGATGGTCAAGATAGCTTTACTGGCTGCCTTCATCACACCAGGTGGACTGACAGGTCCTCCATCCTAATGTTTATATAATGATGCTAAATGTAATGGTAAAGCTGTCCCATAGTAGACACTGCTAACGGTGCAAATATCATCTGTCCAGCGCATCTTAGGGCAGCTCATTCTTCCCTTGTCAGGAACTGCGTCTTGGGAGTATCACATTGAGCAAACCATGAGAACGTGTCATATGGCCGTTCCAGCAGAGCTCCTGTGATTTGACAATTGAAAGGACGCCTGGATACGGTGCGATAGACTGAAACACAACATCTCCATGACCAGGATTTTCCGATCCAATGCAGCATATATTATATCTTATCAAAAGGCAAAGGCAGCCGTCTATCGTAGACGATAATGGCATCATTAATTTTGCTAACGCTAATTTTAGTAAGGATTAACTGCGCTACTTTTTATCCTCAATCTCTCGTCTCGAGCCACCCGACCCCAGTGGCAAGTCAAGGACAAGTGACTAGGAGGCGACTACGAGATGCAAGGGACTCCGCATCAAGCAGATCGTGAAATTGACAGCGGAATCCGGAGTCGAACCCCCACCACCTGATCACGAGGCCAATGGCTTAACCACTTCGCCACAGAATCCCTTATACCTCCGATATAAAAAAACCTATGCCATACATGATACTCATGGTCAATGATCAAAATCCAAAACGGTTGATCAGTCACTGTGTTTATTCTTTAACACATATTATTTGTTCATTGGTAGCAAAAGGTTGCCTGTGTGTTACCAGTGCCTAAAAGGGAAGTAAAGAATAGTAACATTGTTAAATGCCAGTCAAAGAAGAGATGAACATGGGACCAGCATCCCCATACCGTAAAGTCTCACCTATAAGTGACAAGAAGAGAAAGCAATATCTCTATTGCCATGGTAATAGAGGTATTTTTAAGACAGCAAAAGGATAAATGTAAGGAAAAAAAATCAATTTACCTGCTTTCGAACCCTTTCTTCAACACTTTGTACTTGCTGTTCCATTTCTTCTTCCATCCTTCGTAAATGCTTTTCATGCTCATCTTTCTCTCTTCATAAAACAAATTGATATAGGTTAGACTCTATTTCATACGGATGACAAATTGTGATCCCAATACTATAGGATGAATTAAAAATAAAATATTAAAAGCAGAAATCATCAGATCAGATGCCATCTCTACAAAAAAAAATATCAGCTGCAACGTTTCTCCAACATTTCTGGTACAATCTCCTTCTGCGTTTGTCCTGAAATATACATTTAGTTACGTTGTGTCATAGCATACAGCAACGCTGATATATCTGCACCTTTCTGCAAGACACATTTGGTTCTGGCATGCAATGGTTGGGATTGAGTTTCTCTTCCCTTCAATCCATTTCTTTAGGCCAGGCTGCATGGGTGCAGTCTGTATTCAGAACCCCCATTTAGATAAGTCACTGGCTGCTGTCAGCTCATTCACTATTTCATCTTTGGCCATGGTGGGGCAATCTAATAGACATTTCTCTGACCATCTCTTGATGAAATATTCCCACTAATTGTATTGTATCTCCAGTCCTTTGTCCTCTACATTATCTACTAATGTCTATTTATATTGCAAAAATGTTGTAAATTTCTCAATAAACAATCTAAAAGAAACTATGTTGAAATAAATAAATGGAAGCTGCAGAGGCACAGAAAAAAACCCGCACCAGAACAAAAACAAAACGTAACGTAGGTGTAGTGGGAAGGCCTTCTTGATTAGTACATTTCAGCTCTCCCTGATTACTTTCCGCTATGTCAAGTCAGCACTGACTATTTCCACTATTTTATTTCTTCCTAAACTTACCTTATATAAGTTCTCTCCAGCCTTTCATTCTCCATCTGATACTGTTGAACATCATTTATAACACTCAACAGGATATTCTCAAACTGTCCAACAAGTTCAGGTTTATGAAAAGTGTGCAAATTCTGATACAGCTCACACACTTCCTCTTGACTGGGGAGCAACAAACATTAGCATTAGTGTAATCTCTGCAGGACTATAACTGAATAATCACTGAAATACAAGCAAGTTTAAACTGAAATTTTCATGGTCTGTTCCGTTCTAAAGAATTTACTTCACTGTACATATCCATAAGTCCTCTGTCTCTCTCAACAAATGAATTTGAAGCAGTAACAGATCTGCACATATTTTAATACTTAAAAATATGCCTATAACAAAGACTAGGCAAATTAATACAACACTTCGTCAGCCTTTTGTATTACCTGCTATGGTAATTAAATTGCATTATGTGTTGTCTTCTAGAGTTGTTGTTTAATGCCCACAATGAGTAAGTTTACCCTTTTGTGCGCCCTAAAAGGTATGTTAAGTGGCAGGCTGTAGTAGCTTCCCTCACATCCCGAGCATGCTGATGAAGGTGGACCACGGTCCTCCAGGGGGTTATGCTATGCTTGGCTTCATCTGCGTGGCGATCACTATTTTATAAATAGAGCTAACAAGCTAATATATTCAACGACATAAAGCATATAGCGGAACAAAGCTGATAGTGGTATTCCAGAATTACAGTTATGAGGAAAGACTCCGAAAAACCGGCCTACAGTGTCTAGAAAAGAGAAGAATTTGAGGTGACACTACAGGTTTATAAGATAATCAAAAGAACAGATAAATTAGACTATACCAAAAGGCCAATGAAGATAAGTGTAAATGATATCGCTCTTCAACAGGTCCATGAGTTAAAGTATTTGGGTAGTATATTTACGGCAGATGGTGGGATCGACAGGGAAATTGAGACTAGGTGTCAGAAAGCATCTGACTTATCAGCTGTCCCCACTGCTCTGACACCCAAACATTAGTTTAGTAACAAATCAACAGCTGATAAACAGTATATTTATGCCGACTCTGTGCTACTAGTGCCAAACATGGCCTCTATCCAGGGCGAGGGAGAGCAGAATTTTGGCTTGTCAAATGAAATGTTTGAGGAAGGTCATCTGTGTTACCAGGAGAGACAGATTGTGGAACGATGACATTTAAAGTATAGTCGGCACTACGTCTTGTGTCGAATACATTTCCAGGCAGAAAATAACTTGGTTTGGTCATCTCATGAGAATGCAACCTCATCAACTTCCACTGATGGCTTTAAACGCTGGCAGATCTGGCTACAGGGTAGGTGGGCGGCCGCGAGGCAGGTGGATAGATGACATTAAGAGTGATTGTGCAGCGACAAGGGCTCACATTGACCAACGCAACGCACTTGGCGCAGGATTGGCGACGAAGCTCCCCATGACGCTCAACGGCACAAGTGGAAAGAAAACTAACAAGTTTTTCAAAATACAACAAAACGGACGATCAATGGAGCATAGCAACAGCAACATTGTACCTCAGAGACAAGAAATGACAACAGGGATGACCACTAACACAATGGTCCGACTCTCTTGCATCCAGCAACAACATTCACGATGCCACAGATGGGTGACTCATTTTCCATTGGTCCACTGTGGCCCAAGACAAAGACCGTTGGAAGAGAACTTGGGACCCGCAACAGTGTAACAGCCGCTGAAGAACGAGTCATCCAGTATATTAACCCAAACATATATCATTTGGATGCTTTAGACATTCATTGCTGTTTATAAAAAAATCAGGTGAGGCTATCAAATTCACTCATTTGGATACATTTGGGAAGTACAGCAAAGGTATTTTTGAATTCTTCATGCACTTTATCTGCACTTTTGGTAAATTTGATGTTGATATGACATTTAATTTATATGTAAGGAGTTCTAGCAAAATGATTGAAAAGGAATGCAATTTTGCCATAACCTGCACTTTACAAACTCACATGTTTTGTTTTTTTCCTCTATAACCTTTTTTGTGGAATTTAAAGCACAATTCACAAAAAATACGTAACTTTTTGAGGGGATGACCTACAGACATGGTTAATATATCATTCAATGTATTTTTTAGAGCGTACAACTTGTATTTGTAGTGCTATAAAGTTTAATAAAGTTAATTTGAAAATGTATTATTGTATGAACAAAGAATAGAAGCACAACACATAAATGGATATAGTGAAACCAAAGAAACCTGACTTATGTGAGTGGTTTGGAGTAGAATTCTCAATTAGGTGGCAATAGTAATGTGCTGTACTAAGTACAACGAAACCTGATGAGGAAATTTTAAACGTGTAGTTTGGTTAGAAGTTATGAAACCAGACTGTCAGAGCAACACTAGGTTCCAACGAAGTAGGTCCATAGTGCGCAGACAATGACATCATAGAGTCACTATAGCTCAGGATGTGGCGATGATTTTCCTTTACACTTGGTGAAATATATAAAGCCGATGGCCCGCAATTAGTTTCAAGTTTGTGACTAGCAGGTAATACAATTGTAAGTGGCGGGAAATGATGCTATGGTCGGCCGACCTCGGGGAAGTACAGAGATTGTAATTCATTCCCGTGATATGACAGTCACTTTCTAGATTCTAGCCTGGGTTGGTATAAAATCAACATATACTTTAGTCTTACATGAACAAAGGCCAAATGTTTTAAAATCGTATGATGGGCGAAACGACAATACAAACAATTTAAGGCATTACATCTTGTGTCTGCTATTTGGAATAAAGTTACCTTTAACAATTGAGAGCTCTCTACTTCCTCTTTCATGGTCCGTAATACTAAGGCTTCGCATAGAAATTGGAGCGAAATAAGCTGCATTATGTCACATCTACTATTTGGCATAGCTGTGAATTTGGTTATGAAAAACTATACGTCAGCAGAACATGTTGGCATACAACTGATAGATGGCACGGCTCTAGAGAACCTTGATTTTCCAGATGACCTGGCCCTCTTGGATTCAATTTCTAAAACTATGTGGATAATCAGAACAGAAAGGACTTCAAATCAATGCTTTCAAGACAAAGGTCATTAATTTCATCGGCAAACTTGCCATTACACAGTTGCATGGAGAGATATTACAAACAGTTGACAGTGTCGCCTATCTAGGAAGCAACAAGGACTTAAAATGAAAGTTTATCTAAGAACATTTCACTAGCATTACTGTAGTTGCATGTGTCTTTACCCAACTAACGAACATCTGTAAATCAAAATCACTGATCGAGCACATCAAGCTCAGGTTATCTAACTCCGATGTATTAACAATTCAATTCAAGTGCCGTCTCCGAAACGAAGGCTGGCTGCAATGGACCTTCAATATCCTGTCTCTTGTATTGACGGTACACTCTGCCAGACTGACATTAATCCATCTTTTGATGTTGCTCTCCCACTTACTGTGCCCACTTCTTGTTCGACAGCCTTCAACCTTCTCCTCCAGTATTGTTTTCAATAATGTATCGTGTCTTTTTATATGACCAAAATACTTGACTTGCCGAATTTTAATGTCTGTCAACAATTCTCTACCTATGTCTGCTTTCGTTAGGGCATCACTATTTGTTTGTTTCTCTTTCCATGTCCTCATCTAACCGGCGGTTATTGATTGATTTCAAAATGTAATTCCTACCCATCACTTCTTCATAATGACAGCTTGTGAATCCAAGATGTCAGCTCTTTCGTTGCCCTGAACCCCAGCATGAGTAGTACAGTAGATCGATGTCAACCCCTGGAGGTTTGAGGCCTCAACAGCTGCTAGCCACTCGTACCAAAGCCATCCCTTCTGTACCTTCTGAAGTACGACTTGTGCATCAGTTACGATGACCGCACTTGTTAAAGAAGTATCAAATATCCATCTCAGCGCTGAGGTCACTGCTTCCATCTCCATTCTCAAACTGGATGTTGTTGACATGTATGCTCTATTGCACTCGGTAACGACCTGTCCTCTCACTCTAGCCGAGAAGCCCCAGCCTGATGTCCCGCTGTGTCGCACTGATCCGTCGCTATGTATGACGGCATCGCTATGTTGCGTGTTCTCCTTTATCAGCCGATTAATCTCCTGCTCTGCTCCCCCGTTGTTCCATTCTCTGCATTCCTTGCCTAACGTTATGATAACTCTCTGGTACTCATTCTATAATCAGTGTGAACCCATTCTTCCCCCTTGGCTATCATCTCAGCTGGGGTGACATGTCCTATTGTTTTCTCTGCCGTGCCATCCATGACGCCCCTCTATTGATTCTTGATTCTTTTATGTCTGAGATATTTACTGTACAGAGGGTACAGCGTGTCTGTGGTGACACGCGTATAGGTTTTGACTTGTGCCAGTTTATGTCTGGATGTCACCGATAACAATCCCAACACGTACCGATGTATCTCTAGTGCAGCCCAGAACGAGTCACATACCTTCATTCTGAATGCGTTCCAACCTTTCACAATGTGTTCTTGATAGTGTGAGGATGCCTAGTCCGTAATCGATAACTGACAACACGACCTGACGAAATATGATGAATAGGAGGAGCTGTTCCAAGTTGGCAGCACCCATAGTCTTGAGTGCATCTAGCCCTCTCTTTCAACTTTGTATGGTCTGGTCAACATGACAATTACAGGAAAGACTGCGATTAAAAGTCACTCCGAGGTATTTCAATCTGTCACACCTGTCAATGGTGTATCCCTCAAATGTGATGCTCGAGAGTTCAGCCTTTACTATGAAATTATTCAAAGAGCGCCACATCATGGAGGCCTTGTTCGGATTGATCTTAGAGTGTGAGTCCCCACACCACTGTGAGATTGCTTGCAAGGTTTCCTGGATGTCTTAAACCAATTCTTGCCTGTCTGAGCCAGTTCTGTACGTTAGGATGTCATCAGCAAATGTCAACGTTCGCCCTGTCCTTGCGGGCTGAATGTTGTTTACTTTTACTGTGTAAATGTTGAACAGCATCGATGAGAGCAGAGACCCTTGAGGTAGTCCTGGGCATATTCGCTTCGGTTCTGATGTCCAAGATCTCACGTGTAGCGCAACTGTTCTTTCCATCAGGGCAGCTGATATCAAACTAACCAGCCACGGGTTTAATCCACACTGCTTCAGACATGTCATTAAAGTCCCAAAATCGACACGGTTGCATGCGACTTCCAGGTAGAGAGCCACAGCGACTGTTTCTTGCTTTGACTGAAAACTCTCATACACATCATATGCAAAGGTTCCAGCGTTACCCTAGGTCTCCTTCGCTGTTATATAGCTGCCCAGCGTATTGGGTAGTATTTGCTCCCTTTCTAAGTGGGATATTATTTTCCTGGCGACAAACTTCTCGAACAATTTGCCATTTTCATTCTGTATGGTGATTATTTGGATAGCTACTGAGAAGTGTGGAGTCCTTACCAGGTTTAGGCACTGGGCACATAAAGATATGAAGCCAGTCCTCAGGCACATATGTCTTTTCTATAGTGTGAAACTAACGGACACAGAAGCCGTAAAGGCAAGACGTTGTTCTGTTCTGTTAAGAGTCGATGTCATCGCACTCCAGGCAGACCCATAAGTATCAGTCTCTCTTAGTTTGGCCAAGAAGAGTAGATAGTCATGGTTCCAGTAACTCGTTGGTATTACACAGTTCTGCCCCGTCCTCTCATACGCGCAACGCTGCTAGACATTCCCTATGATTTCAAAACTGTGTAATCTGTCCACTGCCAGTTAATCGATTTCAGTGTCTTCATCCAAAAGACAATCGTGGTAAATTTAACAATTTCATCTCCACCTATAGGCAATGTCTCCACCATTGACCTCGGTGAGGCCAGGGTGTCAGGTCTTTTATTTCCACAAACCTCAGCATGACCATGACAGAAGAGCCACACAAAACCGGGAATGTTAGAAAACTCAATGTCCACCATCAACTCATGCCATAGCGAGCGCTTCTGTAACGCCTAAAGCAAGGATTGAGACGATTACGGCACTTATTATAGAGGTTTCAGATAGCCACCTCAATTCACAGCCATCGTCTTTATCTCCATTCGCATACTGCATGTTATTGTCTGGTACAAATCATACCGTTCAGCAACGACCGTGCCTCACACTTTAACAGAGAAGCTCCAACCGACTTTCGTACTGCACAGAACATATCAACTTGAAACTTGTAATCCAGGTATTCAATCATACATTGGATGTCTGATGCCAGGCAGCCAAATGACGTCTAAATACATATTTTTCCTTTGTCTTGGAGAACCACGTCGTAACCTCTCGCAGGCCATCTCTACATCTCATTTGTGGATGTCCTGGAGGCCGTCGAAAGTTGTAGGGCCAACAGTACATAACTCTATGCGTCCATCGGTTATCAGAAAAGCGTGTAACATGACCCACACATCTATATTTTCTTAATAGCGCTTGATCAGCGAGGTTGTTGAATGTGGTCTCCCGCCTAATTTCAGTGAGACTGACAGTGTTGTTTGCTCCATCGCTCGTTGGGTCATTCGAAGTCTGTTAGCATATGTTTTTTCGGAGGATCTTCTTTTTCTTCTTCTTCTTCTTTTTCTTCTTCTTCTTTTTCTTCTTCTTCTTCTTCTTCTTCTTCTTCTTCTTCTTCTTCTTCTTCTTCTTCTTCTTCTTCGTACGCTGTCAAATGTCAACCTGTCTTTTTTCGAAAAAAACAGCGGTCATCCTGAGGCTGTCGACACTGCCATAGAGTTTGTCTAGTGTTGCCACTGGTAATGGCCACATGTGCTTTCTCTGGTCCTCGTATGTCGGGCAGTTTTGCAGCAGATGTTCAGCGGTCATTTTCCCGGTACCACAAGTGCATTCGTCAGTGCCACCTATCTTCAGTTTATTGAATAGGTGATACCTCAGTCTGTTGTAGCCTGTGCGGAGTCTGAAGACCACGACCTGATCTCTTTTGTTCAATTGGTAATAGGCATCGTTTTTTGTGTAGCCAGTATGTTCTGTTTCCCATTTGTCCATGTATCTGGCCCTAACAAGCCTTTTGGACTCTTCGTAGGTCACACTAGAATCTGGTTGTGGTAGTCTTGCACCTTCTTCTGCCAGTCTGTCTGCCTCCTCGTTGCCTTGGATGTTACAGTGGAATGGAACCCACTGTACCACTACTCTTTTTGGTAAAAACTGCTGGCATAGTTGACAGAGTACTGCTCTTAAATCATTAAGTTCAGTATTTGTCTGGCTTTTTAGTGCTGTGACTACGGCCAGGGCATCTGTAAACAAGACTATCTGGCTTTCATTGCTTTCGCCTATCAGCATTGCTTCTACCGCATCCCTCAGTGCCTCTGCCTCTGCTCTGAAATTGCTTGAGAATTTTCCAGTTGCCACTGACAGTGTTATTTTTCTACCATTTGGTAGGCTCAGGAATACCCCAGCTCCTCCGTTCTGTGTTGTGTTTGTTTCAGAACCGTCGGTGAATGCATGGTTCCATTCCATGCTTGGGTTGTTTTCCGTTATGTACCTCAGGGTTATGTCTGTTCTTTCTTTTTCAGTCTGGCTGTTCTTGTTTCCAATACCTGGTATATTTTCTACCACCTCCGGAAAGATATGCTGCTTCCAGGTAGGTTTTCCTACAGTAGGGATGGGCTTTGGTATTGTTACGGTATTCATAGGGTCTTCGCTCATCTTTGCTTTGGCTATTTCTGCAAAGTTTCTCCGCTTTAGTTTCCCATTTCCAAATCTATTTAGTCTCTGATGCATTGGATGGTCTGTCAGTCTTCTGAGTTTCTCTGCTTGCTGCTGGGCTCTGCAGTCTCTTCTGTCGGTCATGGATTGCAGATTTGTAATCTTTTCCAGTTCTACAATTGGCGTTGACTTCGTGCCTCCTGTTATAACTCTAATGGCTTGGTTTTGAAGTTTGCATATGTTATCAAAGTTCGCCTTTTCTGCTGTTGTCCATGCGGGCAATGCCATACTCGAGAACTGGTTTCACTCTTCCAGTGTACAGTTTCTTTAGTATTCTTTCGTCTGCTCCGCAGCTTGTGCCAGCAAGTATCCTCATGATTGCCATTCTTTGTCTGGCTCTCATTCGGTTTCTCTCGATCTGCCTTTTCCTTGTCATGCGCCGATCAAATGTGACTCCTAAGTAGTTTGGGTTGTCGTTTGGCCGTAGGTATTTGCCGTTAAGACTTATTTTGGTGTTCTGGGGTTTATTTGAAAGCGAGAATATCGTACATGTTGTTTTTTCCTCATTTATTTTGACCAGCCATGAGTTCGCCCACTCCTCCAACGATGTTAGAGCCTGCTGCATCCGATTGCTTGCTACGGTGAGATATTTTTCAGAGGTCCACATAGCCAGATCGTCTGCAAACATGGAGCTGTGGCCTCTTCTTGGTATATTCTCTGTGATATTGCAGGAAAAGTGTGGGCGACAGTACCCCCCCCCCCCCCCCCTTTTGGTACTCCTTGCTCCAGTGTCACTTTTTTTACTCATCTGCCCTTGTACTTGAACTCTGGCTGTTCTGTTTTCGAGGCAGTGGCTGATCCATCTGTACATTTTCCCACATACTTCACTTCTTCGTAGCTTGACTTTAAGTCCCTCTTTCCACACCTTGTCATATGCCTTCTCTAGATCCACCAAAACCGCTACTGTATGCTTTTTCTCTTGGTAAGCATCCTCTTTTTCCTGTGCTATGAGAGTGATTTGGTCCTCAGTGGATCTGTGTTGTCTAAATCCTGCTTGCTGTGGAATTAGTATGTGTTTTTCTTCCAGGTGCTACATCAGTCTGGTGTTTATCATACGCTCCATCAGTTTGCCTACACAGCTCAGTAGACTGATGAGGCTGTATCCATTTGGATCTGTTTTATCTTTTTATTTCTTTGATACTGGTATAATTACAGCATATTTCCATGCCTTCTTATCAAGACGGAAGGTCTGGTATCCTCTGATTGAGAATATGTAGTTGTTGTTGATGTGCGTTTCTTGGATACATGCCACGTCAATCTTGCCTTCATGCAGGTGATGTGTTAGGTACATCTTTTTGTTAATGACTCCCTCCGCATTCCACTGTAGTATTCTGAGGGTCTTGGATTTTTGGTCAATAGTTTTTGCCCCATCACCTTGTGCCTTGACTTCACAGCACATGGGTGGGTGACCACCAGTAGCATTGGGTGGACCCCTTCGAGGCGTGGGGCCCGGCACTCTCGCTGCCTGGCGGGACTCCACAGGATGAGCACCATACTTTTTTTCTGTTAGGTTGTAACGTCATCATACAGCGATATACGCTGCACTGTTTCGTTAAGCCTGTGGCTCAGTGCTTGCGATTTCAACAGGCGTTTCTGTAGGGATGCCCTCCTTAGCCTTTGGCTGTCCCCAGCCTATCTGCAAGGCAGCAGTTGTTTATGGTCAGAGTTGTCTCTCTTAGGGAAGTTGTCTTGCAGGACTATCGAGTCTTCACCACTCGTGTCTATAGGGTGTGGTGATGATATGATATGATATGATATGATGGACTGTATGTACTAGTTTTTCAAGTATCCCTGAAGAGAGGCAGTCTAGTGTGTCTATGTCCCAGGATCGTCACGTCCTGCCAGAAACGTAGCATATGCATGTGAGTGGGGTATCTCATTGCACCCTTTATTTTCTCGGCTCCTCTGCAGTGATGGTACGCCTAGCATTCCCCGCCACCTGGGAGGTTGTCACAATAGGGCAGAGGTGTAATGTCCGCTGGCCTGCATCTCTTTTGCGTCCATTGGAATGACTGATAGCAGACAGAGGTAAAGAACGAGACAGGAGTGCATTTAGCCAAGTGACAAGCCTGGTCATGGCACGGAGATGTTGTTCGCCTTGTGTGCGGACATATCTCATGATCAAGGTTTGAGTCTCAACAGTTCGCAGTAAGTTGCTGCTCTACTGCTTTCGACACCCCGACCGAGAACTAAGTCTTCTACTAGTGGTTTCACACCTCAACGCCGTATGGGGTGAATATCGAGCAGCTTCCCGCCCGCTTTGTTCGGCGGGACGGCAGAGACCTCTTTCTACGGCTCGACCGGGTCAGACTGAGACGCGAGCCCCAGGTCCCAACCATATCGTTGCCTCCCATCGCAGTGGTGCTGAGATTCAGGGCGGGATTCCGGCTTAGAGGCGTTCGGCCGTAATCCCTCAGATTGTAGTCTCGCACCATTGGCTTATCAGCCAAGCACGTGGATCAAGTGTCTGAGACCTGCGATTCCTCTCGGATTGAGCAGGATTACCGTAGCAACGCCCTGTCATTAGTAGGGTAAAACTGACCTGTCTTCCGAGGGTCTAATACCAGCACCCGTTCCCTATTAGACCCAACGAATCAAGAGAGAGCTATTAGTCAGTCAATGACCAAATGTCTGAAACCTGCGATTCCTCTCGGATTGAACAGGATTACCGAAGCAACGCCCTGTCATAAGTAGGGTAAAACTGACCTGTCTTCCGAGGGTCTAATTCCAGCACACGTTCCATATTAGACCCAACGAAAGTGCTCTCGGCCTGTCAATCATTTCAGTGTTGGCGTGTTGAGCCAAATTAAGCCGCAGGCTCCACTCCTGGTGGTGCCCTTCCTTCAATTCCTTTAAGTTTCAGCTTTGCAACCATACTTCCCCCGGAACCCAAACGCTTTGGTTTCCCGGAAGCTGCCCGGAGAGTCATCGAAGCAACTCTTGCGGATCGCTAGTCGGCATCGTTTATGGTCAGAACTACGACGGTATCTGATCGTCTTCGCGCCTCTGATTTTCGTTCTTGATTAATGAAAACATTATTGACAAATGCTTTCGCAGTAGCTCGTCTTGCGGCGATCCAAGAATTTCACCTCTAACGCCGCAATACGAATGCCCCGTTTGTCCCTGTTAATCATTACCTTTTACTGAGGTTCAAGACCTCACAGTCATACATCATGGCAGGAATAATTAGTCTGTCATATATGCGAGATCTCGTCTTGTAATGTTTCATCTGCTAAAGGATATGTTTCAGTTGGTGAAAACTGAGCCAGACTGCTTCTATTCTCCTTGAAATCTCATGATTTTATGAGAGTTGGTAATTTCCTGACCCAGGAGATGTAAGAATGTACGTTTTTGATGAGAACATTTCCTAACATTAGTTCCTCACAAGGACAAAATATATTCAGCACGTCATCAATAAGATAAGTATTTACGACAACATCAACATCTTGGGTATTGCCATCTATTAGTTGTGTAATCTCAAGATCTGCTTACCCGCATTCATCTCTCTTTCCTCTCCCGAGGATGGTGATGACTCAGTGGTAGTCTGCAATTGTATCTCCAGAGTGAATTCATTTTCCCCCTTTGTTTACGGTCTCCACTATCGTCTCCTGGCCAATCGTTCTCTCTCTCTCTCTCTCTCTCTCTCTCTCTCTCTCTCTCTGTCTCTCTCTCTGAGTGCGGCATCCACAACATCCCTCGCTTGATTCTCTTTTTTTTCTTGATATCTGAATTGTTCATGGGTAGCGGGTGTCTCTAAACTTAACTTAACTTAACTTCATTATAGTGATTTAGAAGACTGTAGGGCTAATATACAACCCGTTGTTGTCTTATTATTCCCGTAGCCGCAAGAGGTCGCAAGGACATCATTCGACGGATGAGGGATGTGTATTGCCAGCGGCTACTCGCATTTAGGCTTTGATCTGGCTTAGTGGATAAATAGATTTCACAGACAGAAGTTCAAATATGTATCTCATCTTAACGATGGGGACTATCCCAGGTGCACCAAAAGACCCATTCTCATTCCTTCATTCTTTATGCGTTATACTGTTCACACTCTGACCTTGAAATGTTGGGATGCCCAGCCCATAATCGATAATTGACAGGACCATCTGAATATACAGAATGATAATCAATAGTTTGTCCAGTGTCCAGATTGGCAGCTACCATTATCTCGAGTACTGTCAGACCCCATTTGCATCTCTGTATGATTTGATCGACACGGTACTTAAACGACAAGCTGCGAGCAAAGGTTACTCCTAGGAATTTCAAACTATCGCGTTTTTCAAAGACACATACAACAATGGTCATGTCAGGGATGTCAACCTTTGTTTTTTAGATGTTCAAGGATCACCACATTGTGCTGGCCTTATCTGAATTTCCATAGAAGCTAGAATCCCCTCACAACTGTGAGATTGCCTGTATCGTCTCTTGTGTGCCCTTGACTGCCCATGACTATCCCAGCTAGTCTGGTATGCCAGGATGTCATATGCAGTCGTGAACCGCGTACTGGGCCTCTGAGTTAATTCTGTACACGTGAAAAAGTACGAGTATGATGGGGGAGTCTTTGGATACCTCAGTAAATTTGCTCATAATCGTGGATGTCCAAGATCTAAAGTGGAATGTATATGTTGTTACCAGCTGCTGTCCAGCCCACGAGTCATTGGTTGATTCCACATTCTCTCAAGCAGTGGATGAATGTACCATAGTTCATACAGTTATACACATTTTGCTGATGGAGAGCCGTAGCGACAAATGTATTACTTGAACTGTAAATCTTCATTATCTACATAAACAAATGTGCCATGGTTGACCTAGGTTTTCAGATTGGCATACATGGTCATGGTGTGTTCTTTCTATTGATAAGATGATTCTGCTGATCGCTTTTTTCTCCAATAGTTTTCCATAGACATCCTGCAGCATATCATTATCATCACCAACGGGGAACTGAAAGGCTGGTCCAGTCAAGCACTGACCAGAATGTCGTGTCAGAATCAGGCACAATATACTGACCAAGATTACTATCACTCTTCTATGTAGCTTTCCTTGGAAACAGGCTGTTTTCAAAGCAGTCTGGCTGACGAGAAGTGGATCGATATGATCCACGTATTATTTAGGGTCACGCAGATGAAGCCAGGCATAGCACAACCGCTTGGAAAACCGCGGCCCATCTTCAGCAGCACGGCTCGGGATGTGAGGAAAGTTTCTACAAACCGCAACTTAGCACCATTTTCAGAGCACACACAAAAAAAGTCAACTTACTCCTTCTGGGTATTAAACAATAACAACTCTGTCTTTGCTATTATTGGTATACGTCACATTCTACTCAGGAATCATATTTTTGTTTCTACGAGCAATTTCCCATTATATTTATTCATCGTGCAGACCTCATACCCATAAACCATACATTTAAGTCCCACATAATACTTCAAGATGTTTCTCAATTACATTATCAGGGAATTGTCTGTCAATACGTTTCTTATTTTCTAGATGTCAGCTTTAGCTAGTGGCTTTCCGATCCTAATTTAGGTTATAAACACTTTTCATCCTATGTAATTATGGCACCGACGTACATGCATTTTGTAGTTTGCTATAATTCCCTTCCCTCTACAATGATCTCGAAATTCAATTGGCGTCTTTCCTTTTAATGAGCAGTTCTTCTGTTTTGGAGATGTTTAAATCGAGTCCTTAATGTGCATTTATTCTGTTGAAGGTGTCGATAAGTCGCTGAAAATCTAGTTAATTATTAATTAGTAGCATCGTGTCCTCACACAGATGTTCAATCAGATGTCCTCGTATTGTTAATCCTGACACTTTCTCGTATTCTTTTCCTCGATCTTGGTTAGTTCCTTTTGGCCTCCTCGTGGCTGTTTCATTATTTAAATTTAAGACCTGGTGAAATAATAAAGGTTGGTCGCTCTCCTCTTCTATTCGTAATTTCATTATCCACTCTAAACAACAACCATTTGTTGTAAGTACACATTCTCATGACTCTTACGTCTTTTCTATCTATGGTTAACGCACTAAGTAACTTAACTTGACTTAACGTCTTTATACTGGTTTAGAAGACTCTACATAGTCTGTATACAACCAGTTTCTTGGAGGGTGGTTTTTACCAATGTGCGAGTATATCTTGATAGACTCAAACACTACAGCTAAGTAGACCCACAGCCAGTTAGACACCATCTACCGCTACTCTTATCAGTATATCTGTCTTATCTTCAAGTCGGACTCCGTCGAAAGCGTTTGTGATCACAATTATCCAGGTTGGCTATCAGAAGTTTGAATAACAACTGTTACAACCAAAAAGGACTCAAAATATGATTGACAGCGTCATGTAAAACCAATAGAGGTTTTAAATTCTTAAAAAAACCATAACTGAATCGAATTTTCAACCAGCAATGTTTGCCTAGACACTCGAAGTGCATTATAAAAACATCACGCCAATTGATAACAAAAGAAATTCTAGGAAGACTACGCTTCATAAGTATGAAAATTGAGTAGAACAATTTACTCAACAAAACAATTTCTGCTGTAGGACTAAATTTACCTCAATGAAGTCGGCTGCAGCATAATGCGAAAGAGAAATATCCGTAAACACAGTGTTGATAAAACACTGCTGCACCAGAGATAGACTTAGTAGTCAATGACAATAACTAAAACAGGTGCAGTAATATGTAGTGTTATACGTTACATAAGAGAGGCAATGAAAAGGAAAACTTTGAAGGCAAGTATTTTGTACTTTTTGAAATGTGGAAAAAAAAATGAATCAGCGGACTAACTGGATTGTAGTTGCTGTTGTTAATATTAAATCACTGCCACTTACACACTCTGCAAATATACAAATATTTTGTTTCAGTTTTTCTCCACGACTTAATTTTAATGTTCCTTCTATGTGCCAGTTTGCGTTATTGTGTTGGTATTTGCTCCCTCTGTCTTTCTTCTTCCCTTCCTCTGTCTGTGTATCTCAAATAGAACGAAACGATCAACCTTCTGTTCGCTAGAATATGTTGTGTCTTTAGTTATGATAATTTGTAAAATTTTTACGCGCATTTTAATGATTCATTTATTGAATTTGTTTCCTCTGGTAAGAACTTGGCTCACATCAAATTAAGTTTTCATGTCTTTTTTTTTTTTTTGCTTAGATGTTTGCCTCACTAGTTTCTACTGGCGGAGGCGCGCCATTTTCCACCCCAGACCGTAGTCAATTGGGCGATATCAGGACGCATAAACCAGTGCTTGGATGCATGTGTGCATCTGTATGTACCTATGCTAGGTTTGTGCGCCCTCAGAAGCTAGCCCAACCAAAGTGCTATGGAAGGGCTTTACCACGAGGGCGCGTGTGAAAGTTGTGCAAGGGTGTGACTGTAGGACAGAGTCAAATGAAACAGAGTGAGGTGAGAGGAGAGAGTAGGGGAAGAGTGGCTGAGTTTTCATGTCTTATTTGCATTTTAATATTTATCAGTGGCGGTTGGAGGACTCGGGTGTTAGGCAAGCAACTCTGAAAATTTCGTCGGGCACAGAGACAAAATGTTTTATAACCTGTTTTGATTAGATTTTTCAGCTTTAAATACTTTGCAAATGCTTTTTAATCCATGTAGGCTCCTATAGTTGGTTGGTTATTAATCCAGCGGGCTATGGGCTCATGGCCGTTGGCCCAATCCCAAATAGTTGTATCTGCAAGTGTCTTTAAGCTGTTGTGTAGTTTCGTACAAAGTGCTTCATTTGTGGTCCCAATAAAATGTATATTATAATTTTGCTACACAATTAGTTTGGGGCTATATTGCAGAACAAAATAAGCTATGCACGTACATTTTTGCTCTTGAAATTTGACATTTTTAAAACCAGGTCCAAACAAATTATTTCATTAAGGAAAATTATATATGGATTAAAATATTACTACACAAAATGCATTTCATGAAATCAATTTAATATATACTTTTTTAAAAACCATTCCTTTATTTGTTGGTAAAAATCTAGACTCCGCTCTTTCTTCACAAAGTCATAGAAATTCTCACCGGATCGCTGAGTATTAAGCAGCCGTTTTTATGTTGCTTATAAATGAAGTCCATTTAGTAAAGCATTCTTCACACAGTTGCGTTTATAGTCTTGTAGTTCGCCCTTAAGCTGAAAAATTGTATTCAGTGCATACAGTTGCGCTTGGCATAGTAGGAACTAATGCTCAAAGTTTGTGCGTTTCTTTGAACGCAGACTTCCAATCTGTGACAACACACATGCCTCAATAATTTATTAATAGTTTATTCAAGATCACCTTTCAAAAAATGTTCGTCGATTGTTGGCGAGAAGCAATTAAAATCTTGCTCTTTAAGCCTACAATAAACAACAATATTCCCACTTTTCCACGCGGCACTGATAATTTGCCGGTTACATAGCTGTAAAAGCAGAACATTTTATGCTTGTCTTCCTACATTTAAAGGCGAGGTGGAGTCATGTTGTAAGTTAATAGCCACTTATATGTTACAGCTGCATAGAAGGGATAACATTAAATACAACTGTCTGCTAAAGTGCATCATATTTTCACAACGCCAAGATGCAAGAGTGCATACTTTCAATTCCATGGTCGTTCCAGCTATTTTTAAGGATGCGAAGTGTGGTTCAGATACTGAGAAGCTCAGAGAGCAATAGAACGGCGCGGACTACAAATTTCGATAAGAGATTAGATCCAAAACGAAGAAATTCGCCATCAAACTTTGCTTTGGGATACTGTTGAAGTAGCGATATCACGCAAACACCGTTGTGCTTGACACGTGGTACGTATGCCTGACAACAGATGGACACGTGATACGTATGCGTGACAACAGATGGACACGCAGAACAACGTTTTGGTGGCATATGCCTGTACACGTCAACGGAGTCGCCCCGTCCACCTATGGACTGACGAGATGGACTGACCAAAGTTCTAGACCGGCATTAATATAGCGTTGCAAAAGATAGGGACGAACACATAATAGTATTGTTTTCCTCGAATACAGCACATATGCAGGACTGACGTCGAACATAATGTGATAATGCCAATATGTGTCCATCCTCAATTACAATTAACACGATTAAAGATTGAAAAAAACAATTTGCTGAAATTTTCTAAGAAATAAATAGATCGGACATAAATCAATATTGACGGTAAGTAGATAAAAAACAAATAAGTAATGGATCGGTGATCGCTTAGGACGGCCTTTCTTTTACGTTCACTCTGGGGTCATAGTAAGTAGCATATCCTTTACAGAACGTAGCTTCTTACAAGGTCACCTATTTGGCTGTTATAAGTTTCTTGGCATGTGTAGTACGTTACGCTGCCATTACTTTCCGTACGTGGTGGAGCATTCGCCCGAGAAAAAAATCCAGTATCTGCCAAACTGGACACAAGTGGGAATCGAACTCGGAACGTTGGGATTGTGAAAACCGAGCGAGTTTCACTCCTAAGCCACGCATCCTCCCCCCCCCTCTCTCTCTCTCTCTCTCTCTCTCTCTCTGGGGTCATACTAAAGCTGATATGGTAATGGTGTATGGTTCTTTTTAAGCTCATGGCATATCCAATCCCAGAGTTGACCAACCACGACGGTGTTCATGTCTTGATTGCTCCAGGCAAGCAGTACTCAATTGGTGATGCTGTTTGGCCAGACAATTCTATATATATTTCTTCGGCAGAAGGTGTGAAAAAAATTACAATTTTGATATTTCTTTTTCCGTTACTCTGTTACCCGACATCAGACAGACTCACATAAAGCACACATCTCTTGTCCATTCTTAGTTTCGTGTTTGTGCTCTAGCGCGATAACATCCAAGCATTGTTTAATCTAACGAAAGATATGCTCGCTTTGTTCAATCGAAAGCTGGCAACACAACCATCACAAGAACACACATGTGCAGCACACACTGTGTTTAGCAGCACACGGAAACTAGTTGTTGTTGTTGTTGTTGTTGTTGTTGAAGGAATGCACACAATGGGTAGAATTACCTTCTTGTGCCACCAAAAAAGTACATGTAGTGACAGTTTGTTGTAGCTTTTCTGACATTCCGAGCTTGCTGGTGAAGGTGAATCGGGGTCCCAGGCGGTAGTGCTATGCTTGGCGTCACCTGCGTATCGCTCACTAGTACGAGGATCACATCGATCCCTCACCTCGCCAGCCAGTCTGCCATGAAAACAGCTCGTTTCCATGAAGGACTACGGGGAAGACGAGGTGAGGGTCTTGACCAGTATATTTTACCTGACCCAGACCAACATCTCTAATCAGTATGTTGTGCCTGACCAGACGTTAGTCTTCCTTCCCATGGACAGAAGTTGTTGTTTCGAAAGCCCTCAATGAGCAGGTTACTCTTATTTGCGCCCTGAAAAGGGCGTTAAGTGACGGGTTGCAGTAGCTTTACTCACATCCCGAGCGTGCTGATGAAGGTGGATCGGGATCCTCCAGGCGGTTGTGCTATGCTTGGCCTCATCTGTCGCTCACTACTACGTAGATCACGTCGAACCTCCACCTGTTAGTCAGACTGTTGTCCTCGACAACAGCCTGTTTCCAGGACGACCAACGAGGAGGTCAAATGAGGGTTTTGGCCAGTATATTTATCCTGAACTTGGCTAACATTCTCTGATCAGTGTGTTTTGCCTGACCAGATGTTAACTTCATCGTCCCACGGACACGAGTATACTACATAGTTAGTTAGTTTAGTTAGTTTTCTTTCCACTTGCGCCGTTTAGCGCGTGGGGAGCTTGAGTCGTCTATCCTGTGCCAAGTGCGTTGCGTCGATCAATGTGAGCCCTTGTCGTTGGACAATCACTCTAATGTCCTCTATCCACCTACCTCGCGGCCGCCCCCTTGCCATGTAGCCAGATCTACCAGCATTGTAAGCCATCAGTGGAAGATGATGAGGGTGCATTCTCATGAGATGACCAAACCAACTTATTTTCTGCCTGGAAATATATTCGGCACAAGACATAGTTCCGATCATACTTCGAATGTCATCATTCCGCATTCGGTCTCTTCTGGTAACACCGATGACTTTCCTCAAACACTACATAAACCTATATAATACTACACATATATAAACCTACATATACTACATAAACCTAATTTATTCATCTTCACTCACCACGATAACGATCTGAGGCCCTCATCTAGGCCACTTGCGAACTCTTCAGCGCTGTTTGTCGTGCTAACTCCAACTATTAAGTTGTCCTCCGGCTTAG
Source organism: Ariolimax columbianus (assembly GCA_036924085.1). Lineage (NCBI taxonomy): Eukaryota > Metazoa > Mollusca > Gastropoda > Stylommatophora > Arionidae > Ariolimax > Ariolimax columbianus. Next base: position 62,215,359 of record JAVGWX010000004.1, read on the forward strand.
CATTGGCAAGACGCTCTCGAATCATTTGTCTTTTCTTTGTTTCTTTGGCCATTGCAATTTCTCTAAAAACAAGACACAGTTAAAATATCAAGATACGATAGGAAACCAGCATAAACAAACATTTATAGGTATTGTCAGATACCGCGCTAAAATGAAAACTGAAACGAAAGCTACGTTACGACAAAAAGGCTTTCATCAGGGACAACAATGAACACAAATATGAGCCAGCAAATCATAGAGGAAGGGACGAATACATAAAATAGAGATATGAATACATACAATTATTTTTAAAAAAAGATACTGAGTTGTATCGCACACAAGAACACGTCACGAAAATCCCTAGTTGAGGCCCTTTAGAGACAAGAGAACGAGTGGGTGAAAAAAAGCGAACGGAAGTGACATGGCCAGCACAACGTAGGAAGTGAGGTAAAGACGGATAACCCGATAGAAGCCAACCGGGGATCGGCTAAATGTATACAAAAGCACTAGTGTAAAGAAACGGATGTACAGGAATCATGTTGGAGTAAGTGTAGTTGTGGGAATTGCTAGAGATCGTGAGGTACAAGAGCTCAGTGTTAATGATATGAGGGGTAAGAAGTACTCGTCTTCGTTGCCTTGCATTTAATAAATGTAATTCAGGAACCATTTAGACCAAGGTAGACAGGAGCGTTCCACGATCTTTGTACGAACTCAAATCTAGTTGCTGTGAACATATATCTGGTTAGTTCATGAACTTGTTACAAAGTCAATTGAAAATATTTGTATAACTCAACTGCATTTGGATATAGCCAGCTAACTCACAATCGTTCTGTAAAAAAAATGTTCAGCTAACTTGTGATTGTTCTATAAAACTGTATGGGTATTTTCTAACTAGCTTTCCATAAAACTGTTTAAATATGTGCTATTAACTTGTTTTTTTTCCTCCGAGTAAAACTGTTTGCATTCGTCAAGCTAACTCGGCATTGTTCAGTGAAACTGTTTGCATTTATCAAGCTAACTCGGCATTGTTCAGTGAAACTGTTTGCATTAATCAAGCTAACTCGGCATTGTTCAGTGAAACTGTTTGCATTTATCAAGCTAACTCGGCATTGTTATGTCAAACTGTTGAATTTGTTCAGCTTGGTCGCCATTCTTCTGTCTACCTGTTTAAACATGCCCAGTTCACTCGTCATTGTTCTATAAAACTGTTAAAATATGCCCAGTTAAATTGTCATTGTTCTATATAACTGTTTAAACATGTCCTGTTAGCTCCTCATTGTTCTATATAACTGTTTTAATGTCACCTGACAAAATATCCAGATGCGATAGAACAAAGGGTAAAAGCCGCTGTGACACTGTTACGGATGAGATGGTGACGATGTTCGTCCATCATTGATGATGATGATCACTCTGTCTGTTCATCCGTTTGGAATATGTTCAGAAAGTCCATGCGTTCGAAGGTGACCGAGGAACCCGATGTGGGTCTGGAATGAACTCCTGCAGTGTGAGCGCGGAATGTACGCTTGATGTTAAGTCTTCATTTTACGCAGTTTTCTAGTCCGTCTCCTGATTCAGCTGCTGTTTTTATGGATGCATCGTTTGACGATGCACCTTCACAAAGAAATGTGTGTCAAACTATTATGTCTGATATATACCTTCTCAAGTATTGGGTATTACGCCAAAGGCCTTTAGTGAAGCCTTAAGAGTGTCTTTGAAGTGCTTCCTTTGGCGACCAAGAGAGCGATTGCCCGTCTGCTTCTCACCATTAAAGAGTATGATGACATGAGATGCGGACAACATGATCCGCCCAACAAATCTGAGATGACAAGGGGCTTGCCATAAGTCTTTACCAAGAAGTAGGAGGAGAACGTTGAAATTTGGCACAGTGCTTATTCCTTCTCAATGTAGCCACCACATGAATTTATACATTTCTATCATCTGTGCGTGACCTGGAAAAGACCTTCAGAATAAAGTAACCTATTTTTCGAACTAAACCAGTTATCAATCACAAGCCAGTATCACATCTTCGACACTGTCAAAATGATTTCCTTTCAGCTGTTTTTTTAAGTTTTGAAACAAAAGAAAAAAGTCTGATGAAGCTAAATCCGAAGAATATGGTGGGTGTGGAAGAATTTCAAAATTCAAATCGTTGGCTGTTTGCAGCACAAGCCTTGCTTTATGTGAGGGTGCGTTGTCTTGAAGCAAAGGCAGAATTTGAGTGCCCGCTTTCCCTCGTTTTCTGGTCACAGTCTATCTTAGTTTGATAAGGAGATCTGCATAATAATGCCCATTAAGCGTGTCGCCATGAGGCAGGTAATCTTTCAATATGACACCTTTGACGTCCCAAAAAACAGTCAGCATCACTTTTCTTGCAGATTTTTGTGCTCTTGACTTGAGATGTATTGGTGAGCACAGAGTTTTCCGCTGCATTCTGGAAATTTTGATTCTGGGTCATAATGGTGAACCCAAGTCTCATCTACTGTCACCATGAACGGCAAAATATTTTTCGACCGAGACATTTTGAGCAACTGGCCACAGCAATCAACCCTCGTTTGTTTCTGTTTACATGTCAGCAGACGCGGGACCCAATGGGCACACACTTATCTCATGTTCAGTCTATTGTGCAAAATTCTAAAAATTGTACTTTCATTCAGTTTTGCTGATTTATATATCTCTTCAATTGTCATTTTCCTATCCTGGTCAATGATTTTCTTCACTCTTGCAGCATTTCATCGCTGCACTCTGAGGATGGTCTTCCTGATCTTGCAAGATCAGCAACATGGGAACGGCCACACTTAAACTGCCTACATCAGCTTTTTACAGAAGCATACGAAGGACAGAATTCCTAAAACACTGGTTCCATCTCCCTGTGTATTTGTGTAGGTGTTTTTTCCCTGCAAGATCACAAATTTTATCACAGTTCTGGCCTCTGATTTCTCCATTGTTCTGACAAACCGTTAGAGTAGCGGATTCGGTCAATAAGGTATGTTGCGCCATGCACCATACCGGGTAAACGCGTCTAGGATGGAAATATATACTTCTCAAGTCCAGTACAAATTGAATGAGCTACATATGTGCCACATTTTTTCAACTTTCACCTCCTAATCCTTCATAGTCAGGGTAAAGTGTACATCAGAATAGTATCAATGCTAGAAATATTAACTCTTTCAAGAATGACGATATCTGGGACCCTGTTTGCTATTTGATCATCAATACCCTTCTGAGGCAGAGTGTGTGGAAGTGGTTCAACTTTTTTACGTGACGCCCATGTAGTCCATGTGTCACAAGTATATAGCAGCGCTGGAGGGACCACATCTCTGCAAAGCTTCAGGTTTGTCTGTATACGAATGTCACTTCTATACCAATCATTTTTGTATTTTTGCCAAATGTGCTGCTGGCTCTTGGCAGCCTAGGGGTCATTGCATCATCGATGACGACACTCAGGGATAGTGTACTACCAAGGCACGTGAATCTGATCAAACTTTCAGTTTCTCACCATTGACCTTGATAATTGGCTCAATATAACTATTACCAGGAGCTGTTTGACGCCAGATTTCTGTTTTCTCAAAGTTGAACCAACATTTGAACAGGATTCTGGGAATCTATACACGCTCTCTAGCAGATCGGTCTCTCAGTCAGCAAAGAGGGCACATTTGTTAGCAAACAGAAGATCTCGGTTGAAAGGGCATTTGGCCTTGGTTTTTGCTTGAAGTCTCCTAAGGTTAAACAATTTCCCTTCCATCAATACGATATCTGATTTATGTTTCCATGTCCCAAACTTAGAAAGCGACATTCAACATGTCAACGAACATCCTAGCGAATAGATGCGATGCAAGCACACAGCCCGATTTAACTCCATTTGGGACGAGAAAAGACTCCGATAGCTGGTCGTTTTCCTGAACATTTGACAGCATTCCATCGTGCATTGTCGCACTAATATCAAATGTTTATTTGCGCAGTCGTATTTTGCCATCCATCTATGATCCCCAAAGGCCCTTTCTGCTGGCCGTGTCGAGCACACTTGTCAGGTTGAAAAAGGCTGCGTTCATGTCAACATGCTTTTCAAGGCATTTCTCATGTATCTGTCGTGCAATGATCACCATATCGGAAGTTCTTCCTTCTATCCGGAAACCACGCTGACTTTCAGGTAGACAACCTTTGTTCAGATGAGCCGTGACACAATTAAGAAGGATTCTGGCAAATATCTTCCACATGATTGACAATAGAGAGATATCTCAGGGGTTGTTACAGGCCTGGCGATTACTCTTGCGTTTATACAAATGTGTAATTGACGCATCTTTGAGATCTTGCGCGATATCTTTACTCGGCCATATTTGTTGGAAGATCATGTGACGTTTCTCAGTAAGAATTCTACTGTCATCTTTAGAGACCTCAAATAGGGATTGGATCTGAGTCGAGAGAATTTTCACTAGAGAGCTGAAGAATGGCTTTTTGGGTCTCCTACATAATTGGTAAAATATGTAGTGCTTTGTTTATAGGAACTAAGGACAGACAGTCAACAAGAAAGGAGAAAGGACTCTTGCCCTTCCTCGCTGCCTTGTCTTCTATAACTGTAACTCAGGTAATCATTGCTGAATGGGTCAAATGGAGCGTGTCGCAACAAGAGAGGGAACACTATATATAAGGCTATAGTGACTATATATACGGCTAACGTATGGTACATAGTCGGTGTAACACATCTGTGAAGCTCATCATTGTTCTATAGAACTGTACGAGCATATAACTCATTATTGTTCTATAGAACTGTACGAGCATATAACTCATCATTGTTCTATAGAACTGTACGAGCATATAACTCATTTTTGTTATGATAATGCTGAATGAAAGTGCCTGATTAACTTGTTTTTGTTCTAATGATATATTTGAATATATCCAACTAGCCTATGAACTTATTGTACATCCAACTAACACGTCATTGTCATATATCTGTGATCTGTAATCCTGGTATTCAATCAGGCATGCCATGCGTCTGTTGCCCAAACCCATCTATGTCCTTTGCCAAAGGCTTTCGTAGGTCATCCCTCCTACTCATTGGTGAAAGAACGTGTGGACGTTTGCATTTGTAGGTCTGCCACGTCGTCACTTCTCGTGTCCATCTGTTGCCAGACATGCGCACCACGTGCACTATCTCATCAGTGTTGTATGTACAACGTGGTTGAAGGAGGCTTAACACTGGCCTACGGTGTTGTGGATGTGGCCCTCCAGTAAAATTGACAATGTTCTTCACTGGTTACCCTTTGAGTAGCTCGAAGCCTCACTTCATCTACCTTTTATTAACTATTTCTCTTGCAGCCATTTATCATGGCTGGGATGGCCGAGCTGTTGATGTTGTTAGCTCTTGTCTTGTCGTTTCTAATCTTTTAAGTATGGCTTGATGTGATTGAACTGTAACCATCCAGCTCCTATCCTTCATGAGATCTCCCGATTCATTCTGGGTGAGTTCATTAGTTCTTGGTCCAGGTAAATGTATGAATTCACGTTTTGACGTGATCTTTACCTAGACACATTTCCTCTTCTGGGCAAAACAGGCAGACGAACGTCACATCTGATGACACAAGAGATGACAGAGATGAGCGTATGTCCATCTTTGCTGCTAGGCAGAAGTTACAAATCATGAACACTTTCTTCGAAAAGGCAAAAGGCAAAAGGTCGCCCAGGCACTCCCCAGCAAGAAAACAAATGAAGAACTTAGTTATGTGATGAGTAATGATGTTAATTTTATCTCTTACGTTGAGGTTCTACATCAGCTGGATATCGGAAGTGACTACAGTCCAATTAGGCACCAATACATCTAAACACTCCCTCTTACAGAAAGCGATTCCAGGTGAATACACTTCAAAATCATGCAGAGTTAACAGAACAAGTTTAGCCACGAAAGTAGCGATGTTAAGGTTCTCCGATCTGCAATCAATCAGTCAATCAAAACCCTTTAACTCGTGCGGAGCATAGGTCCTCAACAAATATTCACCATGATCTTCGATCAGCGGCCAGCCGCTCAAACTCTATCCCCGAGTGCTCATAATATTTGCATATTATTCCCGTTTCCAAGTGTGTTGAGACCTACATCACTTTCTCTTTCTCATCAGGTTCCAGCTCAGACACTGTCGAGAAATGCTGCCAGTATTATTCTTTAAGGCGGGACCTGTCCACCCATCGTTTCTTCTTCACTTCTTGCACCACCGACAGTTGGTTCGACCTGCTTTACATTTCTGATCTTCCATACCACTTCAAACCCAAAATTATGCGCAGAAAGTCGCCCACGACCTGTTACTTGTCAATTGCTGGGGGAGTTTAATAATTGCATGACTGTGGCGAAAATACCTGACGCAAAATGTGGGTGAATCGCTAATTCAACCATAACACCTCCAGCAAATAGAGAACGACTCAAATTGAATGGCCTGATCAATAAAATCGAATTATGCGAGATTAACAAGCTCGTCAGACGCTACCTTAAAGAGGTTTATGAACAACACAAGTAACAAAGATTGATTAAATCAACTTAGAAAAGGCAAAGTACGATCAAATGTAGCATAGTTCTTGACTAGTCAAAAATACTTATGAAGACTAAAAAAGAACAAGAATAATAACAGATCGCAACTCCATGACGGACAGAGAGGAAATGGTAGAAGAATGGCTGATATACTACACCGACCTTTTTGTATCAAAGGTTGTTATTTGCGGAAAAACAAGAGACAATTAAAACGGAAAAGACTATGCATGTTATACAATATTAAACGACAGGGAAAACCTAAAGACTGCACGATGTCGGTGTAGATGATATTCAGAAAAAAGGGGAAATCCTTGCAAACGAGTTGATAGAACTATTCAAGAATATCCTTCTCGAGGATTCAATGCCTGACATCTTGTAAACTTTAAAAACAATTTTAATTTATATAAAAGGGGAGACATAAGACATTACGAACTTACTATCCGATCCATTTTCTCTCATCCATATACGAAGGGGATTCAAAATAAAAACATTAACAGTGGAATAGAAATCATAAAAACTATGCCTTTGTATTGCAACTTGTTAATATGGTTGCTAAGGACGTCAAGAATGACCTACACGTACCGTCATCGTGCACACAAACAACATGAGGTAATAATTGCAGTTACAAGATGCAATTGACTCTGTGGCCAATACTCAGTGTGCCTGACCCGATCGCGAACAGTCTGTCACAGAACTCACGCCGTTTTGGAACTTCCTACTCCACACATACACTTGCTGAAGTGAAAGGCATGCATCAACGTACTTGACTTTACTTCACTGATGAATTTATATCAGTTTTAGCACTTCGCTGCTGAAACAAACAAGAACACGAATAACAGAACGCTGCTCTTCTTTGGTGCATGTCAATAGTTTGGCGGCCATCTTTTATCTGCAATTATTACGTCATGTTGTTAGTCTGCACCATGAGAGCACGTGCAGGATACTCTTGGCATCCTTATCAACCATATTAACAAGTTACAGTACAAAGGCATGGTTTAAAAAAAATGAAAACCCTACTTTTAAGGTTTTCATTTAAAGATTTTTATTTCGTACAATATTTTCACATGAGACTTAAGAGGCAACGTGATAAAAATCATCTACGTTAGTTCGCTCTTTTCAGGAAAGGTAATTAAATCTTTGATCACGTCCACACAATCTACCAGTTAATGAGGAGGGCAGGTGTACTACCTATGCCCTTATGCCCAGTATTTGAGGAGAAAGAAAAATGCGGGGACAGTATTGAAATGACTGTAGTTCTAAATGTCCTAAACAAATCAAGGCATAGAAGAACAATAAACATAGCTGGTAAAAGGTTAAAATTAAGGTTTCTCAACCAATATTAGTCTTTTTTTACCGACCCATTAACATACTAGGGCGATTTTAAAAACCTTGGTTTTGAGAAGATAATTTAATTAATGTGCAGGATTTATATATGAGCTATGCATTTTCTTAAAGCTTGAAATGTCGTTTAGGTGATATGTCATTATTTTGCAACGAAGTCATCAACCCAATACACACATAAACGCCAACGTTGTACAAGTTGTTGTATTCCGTCAAGGAAAGAAAATCAGATGTTTTCTCCCAAAACAGATACGCACAGCTGCTTGCACGTTTTCGTCAGAAGTGTAATAGCATGGTATGGATAATATGATAGACTCACTAAATCTAAGTCATCAAATAATGCAACGATATCTTTCTGCTTGACACAACGAACCAATTCGTCTACGTCAACTTGGTGCTGTACATCCACAGATGTGATCAGTCGTCCGCTGCGAGCATTGTAATACAGGTTCGTCGTGGCTGGATTGTTGTTTTTTAACAGTACTGACACCCACACAGGCGTCACAATATACAGTAGTCATCCTTAGATGCATGTCGATGGGCACACAACCTTTCGCCGCCAGGTATTAAATCACATCACGTTGTTCAACTGTATTTCCATGTAAGCCACCATTTTACTGTCTGCTGTTTGCATGCGTTACGTTCCAGGCGCATGTCACTACATTCCCCTATAGTCACTTCACTAAAGATTATTTTCACATAGTTTTAATGTGCCTCTGGGCACTGTTGTCATAGTTATGGCACTGGAAATAAAACTTTACAATGGAATGCGGAGGGAGTCATTAACAAAAAGCTTTCCCTTACACATCACCTACATGAAGGAAAGATTGACGTGGCATGTATCCAAGAAACGCACCTCAACAACAACCACATACTCTTAATCAGAGGATACCAGACGTTCCGTCTTGATAGAGAAGGTCACAAAGGAGGGATTCTGATACTGACACGTAACTGCATACCGAGTAGCGCGGTAGCTGTTGATCACACTGGACAAGCAGAAATTGTAGGAGTCGACATAATGACACAAGAAACGAAGATCCGCATATTTAACCTGTATGTCCCACCCAACAAAGACCTGTCGCTCTGGAGTATGGAAATCAAGGACTCCAGCTGCCAAGTGGTTTGAGACTTCAACAACCACTCGAAGAGATGGGGATATTCGGACACAGACAACAGAGGTGATGAAGTGGAAGACTGGGAGATAGACACAAATCTCTGTCTTATCAATAGGCCGGAGGACAGCCCTAGCTTCTATTCTAGAACATGGCATACCACCTGCACTCCAGACTTGGCCTTTTCCACGGTGGATATTCACCACAAAATAGACCGCCAGGTGCTCAACCAATTGGCACGTAGCGACCACAGGCCAATTAGGCTAGAAATTGATATGGAAGTAGGCCCACAGGAAATAAAACCGCTCCCACGTTGGAACTATAAACGAGCCGACTGGGACAGATTTGCAATGCTGACAGATGGACTGTGTGAAACCATCAACACACGAAATAACAACATGAAACCTATGGTGGAACGCCTAAGCAAAGCAATAATGCAAGCAGCCACCGAAACCATCCAACGAGGGGCACGGAAAAACTACAAGCCATATTGGAATGATGAACTGCAGAAAGCGGAGGATGAAGTCAAATGCTAGGAACATGGCAGAGAGAGAGAGAGAGAGAGTGAGCAATCTATGAAGGCAAATATCGCTCTCAAGGCCATCACGGCGAAATACAAAAGAACACTAAATCAAATAACAAGAGACAGCTGGAAAAACAAAACAGAAAGCCTCAATTTAGATAAAGAAGGGAACAAACTATGGAATTTAGTCAGAGCCATGAATTACGAAACACTATCAAATAAACAAATTACCATCAAGCAGGGCGACAACATGCTTACTGGAAAAAAGCAGCAAACGCCTTTATAGGACATTATGTTCAGAGCAAACCACATTGATGTCCCTACAGACAGGCATACAGATATTAGTGAAGAACAAAAGAGCCACGACAACATCAAGATGGCACCAGAGGAGCACATGATAGCAAATCTAACAATGAATGAAATGGATGAGGCCATGAGAACTTTAGAGAAAAAGAAATCGCCCGGAAAAGATGGGGTAACAAACGAAATGCTGATGTGGTTGTGCCAAACAGCAAAGAGGAAGTTACTTTCAGTCCTGAACCAAAGCTGGAAAAGGGAAATTGTACAGCAGGCATGGAAATATGCTGTAATTATACCAGTATCAAAGAAAGAAAAAGATAGAACAGATCCAAATGGATACAGGCCCATCAGTCTACTGAGCTGTGTAGGCAAACTAATGGAGCGTATGATAAACACCAGACTGATGTGGCACCTGGAAGAAAAACACATATTAATTCCACAGCAAGCAGGATTTAGACAACATAGATCCACAGAGGACCAGATCACTCTTATAGCACAGGAAATAGAGGATGCTTACCAAGAGAAAAAGCATACAGTAGCTATTTGGGTGGATCTAGAGAAGGCATTTGACAAGGTGTGGAAAGAGGGACTTAAAGTCAAGCTACGAAGAAAAGAAGTATGTGGGAAAATGTACAGATGGATCAGCCACTACCTCGAAAACAAAACAGCCAAAGTTCGAGTACAAGGCAGATGAGAAAAAGGTGACACTGGTGCAAAGAGTACCCCAAGAGGGGGGGGGGGGGGAGTACTGTCACCCACACTTTTCCTGGTGTATATAAACAACATCACAGAGAATATACCAAGAAGAGTCCACAGCTAATGTTTGCAGACGATCTGGCTATGTGGACCTCTGATAAAAATCTCACCGTAGCAAACAATCGGATGCAGCCGGCCCTAACATCGTTGGAGGAGTGGGCGAACTCATGGATGGTCAAAATAAACCAGGAAAAAACAACATGTACGATATTCTCGCTTTCAAATAAACCCTAGAACACTAAACAAAGTCTTAACGGCAAATACCTGCGGCCAAACGACAACCCAAACTACCTGGGAGTCACATTTGATTGGCGCATGACATGGACAAGTCAGATCGAGAGAAACCGAATGAGAGCCAGACAAAGAATGGCAATCATGAGGAAACTTGCTGGCACAAGCTGCGGAGCAGACGAAAGAATACTAAAGAAGCTATACACTGGAAGAGTGAGACCAGTTCTCGAGTATGGCATTGCGGCATGGACAACAACAGCGAAGGCAAACTTTGATAAAATTAGCAAACTTCAAAACAAAGACATGAGAGTTATAACAGGAGGTATGAAGTCAACGCCAATTGTAAAACTTGAAAAGATTACAAATCTGCAATCCATGACCGACAGAAGAGACTGCAGAGCCCAGCAGCAAGCAGAGACCATCCAATGCATCAGAGACTAAATACATTTGGAAATGAGACACTAAAGCGGAGAAACTTTGCAGAAATAGCCAAAGCAAAGATGAGCGAAGACCCTATGAACACCGGAACAATACAAAAGCCCATCCCTACTGTACGCAAACCTACCTGGAAGCAGCATATCATTCCGGAGGTGGTAGAAAATATACCAGGTATTGGAAACAAGAACAGCCAGACTGAAACAGAAAGAAGAGACATAACCCTGAGGTACATAGCGGAAAACTACCCAAGCATAGAATGGACCCATGCATACACCGACGGTTCTGTAACAAAAACAACACAGAACGGAGGAGCAGGGGTATTCCTGAGCCTAACAAATGGTAGAAAAATAACACTGTCAGTGGCAACTGGAAAATTTAGAGCGGAGGCAGAGGCACTGAGGGCTGCGGTAGAAGCAATGCTGACAGGCGAAAGCAACGAAAGCCAGATAGTGCTGTTTCAGATGCCCTGGCCGTAGTCACAGCACTAAAAAGCCAGAAATATACTGAGCTTAATGATTTAAGAGCAGTACTCTGTCAATTATGCCAGCAGTCCGCACCAAAAAGAGTAGTGGTACAATGGGTTCCATCCCACTGTAACATCCAAGGCAACGAGGAGGCAGACAGACTGGCAAAATAAGGTGCAAGACTACCACAACCAGATTCTAGTGTGACCTACGAAGACTCCAAAAGGTTTATTAGGGCCAGATACATGGCCAAATGGGAAACAGAACATACTGGCCACACAAAAAACGATGCCTATTACCAGCTGAACAGAAGAGAGCTTTAAGTGGTCTTCAGACTCCGCACAGGCCACAACAGACTGAGGTACCACCTATTCAATAAGCTGAAGATAGGTGGCACTGACGAATGCACTTGTAGTTCCGGGAAAACGACCGCTGAACATCTATTGCAAATCTGCTCGACATACGAGGACCAGAGAAAGCACATGTGACCATCACCAGTGGCAACACTAGACAAGCTCTATGGCAGTGTCAACAGCCTCATGATGACCTCAGCTTTTTTCGAAAAAATACAGGTTGACGTTTGACAGCGTACGAAGAAGAAGAAGAAGAAATCGTCCTCGTACCAATGGACCATGGTGTTTGGCAGGGAGATACTGTCATCATACTGCGATTTACGTTGCACTGTTTCGTTAGGCTTGTGGCCCCGTGCATCCGATTTCAACAGGTGTTTCTGTAGGGATGCCCTCCTTAGCCTTTGGCTGTCCCCAGCCTATCTGCAAGGCAGCAGTTGTTTGTGATCAGAGTTGTCTCTCTTATGGAAGTTGTCTTACCAGACTAACGAGTCTTCACTTCTCGTGTCTATAGGGTGCGGTGATGATATATGAGATGATATATGATATGGACTGGTTTACCCGGAAGAGAGGCAGTCCAGTGTGTCTGTATCCCAGAATCGTCATGTCCTGCCAGAAACGTAGCATTTGCATGTGAGTGGGGTATCTCTTTGCTCCCTTTATTTTCTTGGCTTCTATGCAGGGATGGTACGCCTAGCATTCCCCGCCACCTGGGATGTTGACACAGTGGGGCAGGTGTGCAATGTCCGCTAGTCAGCATCTCTTCTGCGTCCATTGGTATGGCTGATAGCGTACAGAGGTAGATATCGAAGCAGAAGTGCATTTAACCAGCGGACAAGCCTGGTAATGTCACGGAGATGTTGTTCGCCTGGTTTGCGGACATATCTCGTGGTCAAGGAATGAGTCTCGACAGTTCACAGTGAGGTGGCTGCTCTACTGTTTTCGACATCCCGACCAAGAACTAAGTCTTATGTTGGTGGTTTCGCACCCCATCGCCGTATAGGGTGAATATCGCGCAGCTATCCTCCCGCTTTGATCGGCGGATGGAAGAGACCTCTTTCTGTGGCTCGACCTGGTAGGGTTGAGGCGCGATCCCCAAGTCCCGACGATATCGAAGCCTCCCATTGCAGTGGTGCTGATAATTTGGGCGGGATTCCGGATTACAGGCGTCCGGCCGTAATCCCTCACATGGTAGCCTCGCGCCATTGGCTTATCAGCCTGGTACGTGAACCAAATGTCTGCGGCTCCTCTCGAGTTGAGCAGGATTTCCGTAGCAACGCCCTGTCATTTGTAGGGTAAAACTGACCTGTCTTCCGATGATTTATTTCCAGCACCCGTTCACTATTTGGCCAGGACGAATTAATCGAGGGCTTTTGTTTGTCAGTGACCAGGTATCTGGAACCTGCGGTTTCAGCGGGGTTAAGACACGGTTTCCGTAGCGTTCCTTCATTAGAAGGTTAGTGAGCTGACCTGTCTTCCGTGGGTCCAATACCAGCACACGTGGACCATGGTGTTTGGCAGGGAGATACGATTTTCCTCAAACTTGTCAAGACACACCTTAAAGAAAACTAAATTTAAAGATAAGGGAATCATAATATAAGGGCGAAATGCTTTAATATTTATGGTCAATATCACATAGTCATCCGAAGCGGGAAGCTGAGTAGCGCCTAAATAAGCTCAATGAAGCAAGGGTGAAAATTGGCTTTAAAGTAGACAAAACACTCAAACACACGTTTAACACTTCTTTTGTTCTTTAAAGTTGAAAATATTTTTTTTTTTAAATCGTCACTATTCTTCAGAGTTGGTTAAATCTATCTTCTTCTTCTTCTTCTTCTTCGTTCGTTCTCAATCTCTCGCTACCAAACCCTGAAAGGGCTTAAGTAGCAGAATGTAGTCCAGAGAACGGAATGCGTTGTGTCGTAGTTTACAGCTTGACTGCGATATTTGCACCTTTCGGTCCAACACATCCGACTTCAGTAAGCATTTTTGAGTACCGGGTTAGCATTCCCTCTTCGAGCCAGTCTGCCCTGCTGCAGCCTGTTATCCAGGATCACCGCGTGGAGGTGTAGAAGGGTCTTGGCAGCTCTGGTTCGCTGGCCCTGACGCTAGCAGTCAGCTATGGGTCGCGACCACTGCAGCTCATGCGCTGCTCAGCGTCTTGATCCCGCTTAAATCTATCTAATTATCTCATTGTTCTAATGAGCTCTGACTTTTTAATGGTAATGTCGTTTTTATTCTTTACAGCTGTTTAACTATATTTGCCTAACTCTTCATTGTTTTACAGAGCTGTTTGAATTTTCTAACTAACTTGTCATTGTTCTAAGTAGTTTATGAATATATTAACTAATGGAGCAATGTTCTGAAGAACGGTAGAATCGTTCAGGCAAATTCGTCGTTGCGCTAGAAAGTTCTCACCCATGAACTACAGAATAAAATAATAAAAATGTCGCTTTCTAAGATTTTAAAAATAAAAAAAGAAATAGACGAAGAAGAAGTGAGAGACGAAGACGAAGAAGAAAAAGAAGAAACAGAGAAGAAGAAGACGAAGAAGAAAAAGTAGAGGAAGAAGAAGAAGAAAAAGAAGAAACAGAGAAGAAGAAGAAGAAAAAAAACAACAGGAAGAAGAGAAAAAGAAGAAAAAGAGCAGGATGATGAGAAGAAGTAGCGGGAGAATAATAATGATAATAAGAGGACAAAGATGGAGTAGAAGATAAACAGGAAGAAGATATCAATTTTCTTACAATGGAAAACCCTAAGAACAACCCCACAGACACACACGGATACACAGACACGAATTCACACACATACACACACATACACGTACACGCTAAATGATAAATTCATTACACATAATGAAAAGGCGAGAGGCCGTGTCGGCACTGCGCAATTACCTGTAGCTGTTAGCTAACTCCTCAATGCTAATGCGACCATCGTCGTCTATATCCAGCTTTTTAAAGACGTCACTGAGGCTATAAACAAAAAGCTGGCAATACATGGATGCCATGTCATCCTTGTCAATGAGTCCTGGTCCTTCAAGATCACAGGAGTGGAATTGCTGACCCATTTTCTTGTTCTTGTCAAACGTGTTCATTGTTTTGTGTCCCAAAATAACAGAGGACTTCACTTTTTAATGTGCGTCAGAAAGAAATAAACCCAATGTGCAAATGTGCTGTGGAAAAAAATATGTGCAGGGAAATATTTTAAAAAGTGTAACTAGCATAAATAAAATAGTGCGAAAACGGAATAAGCGCCACAATAACAACATAAACACAAACGTGGAATTAGAATATGCTACAAATCGAACACAAAATATTTACAAAACAGTTTTAAAAGGTTGAAAAGTTTCAAAAAATAGATTTAGTATAACAGTGGATTCCTCCTCCACTGTGGGATTCCTGGAAACGAGAAAGCAGATGAGCTCGCAAAAGCCGGAAGTGGCAGCAAGCAGATTCCCCACCAACAAAGCTTTAAAGAAGCAAAGACACTCAACAAACGATCCATGAGAACATAATGGAGAGAACAGCACACAGAATACAAGCCAGAAAATGACAGCATAGACAAACTTGGCAGAGATGGGCAGACAAAGATCTTCAGACTCAGAACGGGACACTGTAGACTCAAAGCCCACCTCCACAGAATGGGTCTCAGAGACGCTGCCACATGCGACAGTGGAGCACCCAAACAAACATCAGAACATATTCTGCAAGAATGCCCTACCTATGCAAACCCAAGAATGGCAGTCTAGCCTGGGGTAGCGACCATACTCGAAAAAGTGTGAGGGACCGGCAAAGACCTGAAACGCACAGTCTCCTTCGTGAACCTCACCCGACTAGAAGCACAGTATCAGTTGATCGATAAAGAAAAAGAAGAAATGTGCGTCAGAAAGAAATAAACTCGATGTGCAAAATGTGATGTGGGAAATAAAATGTGGAGGCAAATATTTATTTTATTGTAACCAGTATAAATAAAACAATGTGAAAACAGAATAAGCCACAATAACAACATAAACACAAAAGTGGAATTATAATGTACTACAAACCGGACACAAAATATTTACAAAACTGTTAAGAAATCTTGAAACGTTTTCAACATATCATCATCATAGGTGTCTCAATCTCTTTGGACCATGCGCGGGGCGCCCTATAAGTTTCGTCCAGCTCTGTCTCCTGTATTTCGACACTGTCTGCTATGGCTGTAAAGGCCGATCCGCGAGTGACAGTCCCTGTCACAGATCGTACAACCATACTGAGGAGGCTGGCTTGCCTGGCTGTTTCTTGATCTCTTCATTCTTTCTCTTTTCTCTGCAGCCAGAAGACCTCTACGAGCGCCAGCAGCCATTATGACCCCCTACAACTGACTGTCTCCAGATAGCTCGATCCTTATAAATTTCTTCTCAGCCCTCGAATGGGATGTCTCATGACTTTATGCCCCTCTTGCATAGGTCCTTTAATCGCAGTGTGGGACGGCCGATTCTTCTAACTCCAATGGCTTGTTGTCCGTAAGGGATATCTTTTGGCAGCCTCTTGTCTTCCATGCGATAAACATGTCCCAACCACATTAGACGTCGCTGGCTCAATATCGAGTATATGATGTGAGTGTTTGCTCTCTGTAAGACCGTATTATGTGACACTCTCTCTTGCCACCCCATCCCCAATATATGCCAGAGACACCTCATGTGAAAGGTGTTCAGCCGCCGTTCCTGTTTAATGTAAGTGCTTCCAGTCTCGCTTCCATACACACGAGTGCCAAGAACGCAGGTCTGATAGACCCGGACCTTGGTGTAGTGAGACAGCGCAGTGTTTTCGCAGTCTCTCTTCGTCAGGCGGGCCATGACCGTACTTGCCCTGCTAAGCCTACCGTCTATCTCCTTCTCACATACAATAATTTATAATAGAACGAGGCAAATGCAAAATTGACAAAACTGTTAATATATTTAGATGACGGGAACACAGAAAATGTAAAAGAAAGAAATAGTTTCAACCAAATGTTTTTGTAGTTGCTGAGGAAGCCTGCTCTTGGCAGCCCAATGCCATTCTTGTATATACAGGTCTTCTTCAGCTGTTTCACTGCTTCGTACAGTTTTTGGCAATTGTCGGCAGTGCTTGTAAGAATATTTTCCTCATGTCCGAAAGTACCTTGCACTCAATGAGTAGATGTCGACCTGTTTCATCAGGATGAGAGCAATATCTGTACACGGGCAGGTGCTTGGGATTCATGCCGTTCAAGTGGCTATTGACTATGGTATGTCCTGCTCGGAACTGAAAGATGAGACTTTGATTTCTTCTATTTAGTTTTTTAAATGTTATCTTCACATTTTGGCTGTGACATTTCGCTAAACACACTGTGCGACCTTTTGCGACCAGAAATATTTCCCGAGTATTATTCTTAATCATTCGTTCTACTGTGTGGTTACTGCAGGGTCTATCCAATTGTTGTTTCGAGGCTCCTGTTTTTGCCAATCTGTCAGCCATCTCGTTCACTAGTAGCCCACTATGTCCAGGGATCCATTGCTAGGTTACATTTATCCTGTGGGCAGTGATGATGTTGTTGGTCGCCGCCCTTCACCAAGAATGTCTCCTTTTCTTTGAATGGGAAGTTCTTCGGCGCCTCCAGAACCGACTTTGAGTCCCTAAAAATTACAAAATCCATCGGCAACAATTTGCCCAAGTCATGTAGTTGGTGCAAAATCTCAACAGCTGTTTTTATAGCCTCGGCCTCCGCTTCATCGTTTGAACAGTTTTCGCCGCATGAATTGCACAACTCGTATATGTACCCATCCAGGTATTTTATATGGATACTGTACCCTGCAAAAGAGGTAGATTTAAACGATGATCCATCCTTATAGACCAGGACTGCCAATTTTGGATAGCTAGAGACTGTCTCAAAGGCACATATCTTCAGGATATTAGGTGTAGTCTCTATGATCGCCTCCTATTCTGTCAGGTGTGATTTCGTGACTAGCAGGCAAAGATTTTCCGAAAGGGGTGGCCCAAAAAACATATTTTCCGTTTCTGTTTTCTCTCTCGTCTGTTTTTAATAGTGTAACCAGCAATAAATAAAACAGCGTGAAAACAGAATAAACACCACAATGAAAACATAAATACAAAAGGGGAAATAAATAATGCCACAAACCGAACACAAAATATTTACAAAACAGTTTAACAATCTTGAAAAGTTTTGAAAATAACACATACAATAATTTACAACAGAACGAGGCAAATGTAAAATTGACAAAACTGTTAATATATTTAGAAAACGGATACAATGAGAATTTTTAAAAAAAGTTTCCACCAAAGAAGTATAAAAAGTATTTACAAATCAGTTACAATATTGATGAAATTGGTAACATAATAGTAATGAAAATTAGGCAGGTGTTACAAGAAACTGTTAGATTTGTTAACAAAAACACGATACCCGTAAATGTTTTTACAAATAAATTAGATGGAAACATAAAATTACTTAAAATCTTACAACGTCGGTTTATAACCTCAACGGGGGACGAGGTGAACGAGTTGTTAAGTGACACGTCTCACAATCCGAAGGGGCTGGGTTCGATCCCCATCACAGCACCTGGCGTTACCCCGGGGAAGCAAACCCTTAGAAAATGCAGGAGGAAGAAGACCCTTACATAAAATGCATGCTTAAGTCGGTTGCACTGGGCCGATAGGCGCAAAATAAAAACCACAGTGCAACGCACACCGCCATGGGGATTTGAGAAATAAGGCGAACGCAAAAACAAAACAAAAAGAAAACAAAAAAACAAAAACACCTCAACGCACCCGGTTCGAATCCGGTCGTGTCCAGTTAAGCACACCGGTTGTGTTTTTTTCACGTACAGAAAGTAATGGCAACCTACTGTACTGCACACCGGCTAAGAAACTTATAACAACCAAATATGTTGGCAATTGTAAGAAGCGACGTTCTGCAAAGAGCATGTTACTTGGATTTTCATACATTTACAATAGTTAAAATATTTATAAAATTGTCAAGCTTATTAGCAAAAAATGGTTTCAATCAAATGAACAAATATTTACTTTATAATTGCAAAACAGCTAAAAATAAAATGCAATTTGAAATTTGAAGAATACATTTTTAATAGTTCATGAACAAAATTAAATGAAGCAATGCAGACCATTTTTCAAAAGTGAAAGTAATCTACAAAAGTGCAAAACAAAATAGTGAAAATAGTTTTCAGTAGAATGAAGAGCGCATAACTGAATGCTCAAAACACTTATAGTGACTGATCGCTAAAAAATGTTCGTAAATTAAGTAACGTGTTCCTCAAAAATGCTCGTAAATTAAGATATCATATGCTAAACCGTTTTTTTTCTTCAGAAAACACATTGGTATTTTTTGTATCTTTATACTGAAACCACATTTCCTCACTGTCATAACAAGATAATTATTATTGACAGCAATAACCACTATTAGAAATTAAAATAAAATTCAGCAAGAATAAATCCGTCTACTATTCGTAAATTCAGTTATCAAGTCTAAAAACAGACACTAAATACACACCTTGTGTTAAAAATGAATGAAAGTACAGGTAAAAATCACAAAACGTCTTTAAATACGTCTCAGGACTGATCAACCAGAAGATGTTAGTGCTTTTTGGAAGAAAAATAGTTTATATATTTGTCTACATCGATTTAGGTCTAACTTCCATAGATGCGATAGATTATCGTGCCTAATGCAAACTACAAGCCATGAGAAGTGTAGTGCTACAGTGGATACCATCACATGGTATAGAGGACACGCTTAAGAGATCACTGATTGCGGTATTAACCATGATAGTTGGGAAAGAATCGCCACCAATCACACATGATAGTTGGGGAAGAATCGCCATCAATCACACATGATAGTTGGGGAAGAATCGCCACCAATCACACATGATAGTTGGGAAAGAATCGCCACCAATCACACATGATAGTTGGGAAAGAATCGCCACCAATCACACATGATAGTTGGGAAAGAATCGCCACCAATCACACATGATAGTTGGGAAAGAATCGCCACCAATCACACATGATAGTTGGGAAAGAATCGCCACCAATCACACATGATAGTTGGGAAAGAATCGCCACCAATCACACATGATAGTTGGGAAAGAATCGCCACCAATCACACATGATAGTTGGGAAAGAATCGCCACCAATCACACATGATAGTTGGGAAAGAATCGCCACCAATCACACATGATAGTTGGGAAAGAATCGCCACCAATCACACATGATAGTTGGGAAAGAATCGCCACCAATCACACATGATAGTTGGGAAAGAATCGCCACCAATCACACATGATAGTTGGGAAAGAATCGCCACCAATCACACATGATAGTTGGGAAAGAATCGCCACCAATCACACATACTGTCGCAGCACTATTGACGAGGGTGTTCAGAGACATGAGCCATCAAGAATAAATGAGACTATCGCTCCACAAGTATGTTCACAACCTTTTTCAACCCAGGTGGTAAGGGGTGTTCTATTTCTTTGTACTGTGCGACAGACAATTCAGGGCTCCGATTAGCTTGTTGAGCAATCTTCGAATTCATGGGAGCAGTGGACAGAAGGAAAGTCGACAAAACGAGAGACAGCTATCCCTGGATCGAACGGAGCAAGTGATCCTATGCTGCATGAAAACGAGACAAAACAGATTGTATGGACACTTACACAGACTAGAAGTGGCTCCATCACCAATATGCATATGCGGGCAGGCAGCACAAACAGCTGAACATATCTTGCAAGACTGTTATATGCTTAGTCAACTGTGTACTGAGCACTGACCCAAAGAGACGAACTTCCACGCAAAACTGTTTGGTAGCCTTGAAGAACTCTTCAACACAGAAACCGTTATCCAAAGAACTGGACATCAACTACACGTTATTTACGCCATCATTAGAGACTGCCTCTTTTAAAGTGAGCCTTTTTCAAGCACTTGCAAAAAGTCATAATTTAGCTCCAGCGTGAAGCATTGCAAGCAGCAAATAGCTTCACAAAAAGGCTTTTCCCGAACTTCTGCAATAGCTGATTATAAAAGCATTGCATTTTTACACGATGAGGTTGCCAGTCACAAATACAACCCTCCTTAGTCGTCTTTATCAACATTCTTTAAAGGTGACAGTGGTTATACGGTGACAAGACAGAGAGATGGAAAACCGTGCTACATACGACCGTAGGCCAGGTGACGGGCATGGCAGCAGCAGACTTTATGGCCAGAAGATCACGTTCCAAGAGACAGAGTTAAGGAAGTAAGAACAAAGATCAGAGCTCTCCAAAAAAGACCGTGGCACATGCACTCCAACAGAGCGCATGACAGTGAAGTACTCCTTACAGGAGCTAGAAGATGATACTAAGAAACTAAAAGAGAGAAAAGCACCAGGGGCAGATGGCATCACAAATGAATTCCTTAAACACCTTGGTCCCATAAGCAAGAGGTTCCTCCTTGGAATATTTAACCAAAGCTGGCAGGAGGGTACTGTTCCGGCACTCTGGAAGGAGGCCTACATTCAGCATATTCATATCTTCTTCTTCATCTTCGTCGTCGTTCGATCTCAAACTCCCGCTACCAAGCGCTGAAAAAGGCTTTACAGGAAGTAGGATGTAGTCCGGAAAACGGAATGAGTTGCCTCATAGTTTATAGCTTGACTGCGATATTTGCACCTTTCGGTCCGACATGTCCGACTTTAGCATAGCCTTTTTGAGAACTGGGTTAGTCTTCCCTCGTCGATCCGTTATCCTTAGCCATTCTGCCTTGTTGCAGCCTGTTATCCTGGATCACTACGTTGAGGTGGAGAAGAGTATTGGCAGCTCTGGGTCGCTTGCATTGACGATAGCCTAGGCTGGGAGCTATGACTAATGTTAAGATCCACACTGCAATCCGCATGGTGATGAGCTTACTGAAAAGCTTACTGAAAAGCACTATATCCAGGAGTATCCAAAACCACCTTCGGGTTACGCTTCGGGATATAAGAAGAGTCGCTGCAAATCACTGCTAAAGAAATAATATAACAAGGGAAAGTTTCAAAACGTTAAGCTCTGAACAACAAAAACAGCAACAACAAAAATTATTATTTTAACCTATGTCGCACACTCCAACGACTACATATAAAATCACTTCATACCAGCAGGAAAGATCTGTACCAGTTTCTGAGCCGGAGCAACAGCTGCTCATGCAGCAACTCAGATTCTTATCAGCCATAACACAACTACAAGGTGAACGGTCATTCTAACAGACTCCGGGAGTGTTCTTTCAGCCAGCTCAAGTCCCAAGGAAAAAAATTTCACATGGAATAAAATACAACATTGGATGGCTGTCTAAAAAAAAAAGATGAAGTCCAACAGTAGATTCCGGCCCATTGTGGGCATCCTGAAAACGAGAAAGCAGATGAGCTCGCAAAAGCCGGAAGTAGTTGTACACAGACTCGCCATCCACTGAACTATAAAGAAACAAAGACATTCATCAAACGATCTAGGAGGACGGAATGGAAAGACCAGCACAACGAATTCAAGCCAGAAAATGGCAGCATAGACATATGTGAGAGAGATGTGCAGAAAAACACAAACCTTCAGACTCAGATCGGGACATTGCAGACTCAGGGCCTAACTTCACAAAATGGGACTCAGCGACACTGAGACATTGATATGGGATCCATGATTGCAAAATTTGCTGATGACACAAAACTATGCAGTGGTGTCTCATCTAAAGCGGAAGTGGATATATTGAGGTCGGATTTAGATAAAATTCGAGAATGGTCTGTAAGCTGGCAAATGGAGTTTAATGTAGATAAATGTACAGTCATCCACATGGGTGGATCCAATATAGAGTTTAATTACAGAATAGGAGAAAACAATGTTAGAAAGATAGATAAGGAAAGGGACCTATGGGTTATAATAGATCATACAGGAAAGGTGAGTGAGCAAGTTAAGGTAGCAGTGAAAAAAGGCAAATGCAATGTTAGGTATGATAAAAAGAAATATTAAACATAGGAGCAAGGAAGTGATCGTCAAACTGTATAAAGCTTTAATTAGACCTAGAGTGGAGTACTGTGTACAGGAGTGGAGTCCTTATCATAGGGGGGATATAAACATGCTGGAAAGAATACAAAAAAGAGCGACAAAGATGATAGTGGGATTCCAGAATTACAGTTATGAGGAACGGTTCAGAAAAACCGGCCTTCAGTGTCTCGAAGAGAGAAGAATTCGTGGTGACTTAATACAGGTTTATAAGATGATCAGAGGAATGGATAAATTAGACTATAACAAGTTTTTTTTAAATACAGCCACCCACAAATAACACGAGGGCATAGCTACAAGCTGACTAAAGAGAGGTCCAGATTAGATATTAGGAAATATTTGTTTAGTCAGAGAGTGGTGTCTGCTTGGAATGCATTGCCAGGGGAGATAGTGGAGGCAGGGACAGTTAATGCATTTAAGAATAAACTGGATGCGCATAGCTTTTAGAGCAAGGTAATGTAAATGAACTGGTTGTTGAAAGACTCCGCAGGGTCTTCTAAACCAGTATAAAGACGTTAAGTTAAGTTAAGTTAGACACCGTCAAGTGCGATTGTGGAGCATCCAAGCAAACACCAGAACATATTCTGCAGGACTGCTCTACTTATGTAGACCAAAAAGTCTGGTCCGTGGGAGCAACCATGCTCGTCAAGCTGTGAAAGACCGGCGAAGACCTCCTTACGAGAACCTCGCCGGACTAAAAGCAATGCATCAGTTGATCGAAGAAGAAGAGGAAGATTGTCTCAACTTATTTACGTAGTGTGATGTGAAAAGCGCTGTAACTATAAAACTACAGGTAAGAAAAAAGGGGAAACACCAAGATTAATAAGCTCTAAGCACATCGTTGACAACAACCACAAATAAAGCATTATCTAAGTGTTATGATAAAATATTTCCCATATGTTTATAAATAAATAAATTTAATGAAAATGCAGTGGTACTGAAGGCATAAAAGTGTTAGAAACAAAAATACGCAATGGCTCACTGACCACATCAGGACGAAAACGAAACGAAATCCAGGTCACGGTCACAAGGTCTTAGTCAGGGACATCACCTGAAATAATCAATAGACACATTTATATAACTGATACATCATGCGGTGTTGTTGTTTTTTGTGTGTGGCTTGTTTGTTTGTTGTAATTTGGTTGTTTTCGTTTGTTCTGTTTCTCTGACGAAAGAAGAGGCAGTGTTGACATTTTAATGTTCCAAGACACGCCGTGTTGGCTAAGTATTAGCGACGCAATGGAAGCAGCTGAGCTGACTGCAAGTGTCGTATCAAATGTCTCATCGAGACTACGTGTCACTAAGTGATGTAAGTTGATTCGAATGGCCACAATGAGAAGTTTTACTCTTTTGTGCGTCATGAAAAAGACGTTAAGTGATGGGCTGTAGTGGCTTTCCTCATATCCTGAGCGTGTGCATGAAGGTGGACCGGGGTGGGGTCCTACAGGCGATTGTGCTATGCTTGGCTTCATCTGCGTGCCACTCACTACTATGGTGATCACGTCGATCACTCACCTCGTTAGCCAGGCTGTCATGAAAACAGCTCCTTTCCAATGAGGGCTACTAGGAAGCCGAGGTGATGGTATATTTTGCCTGGCCCTAACATGTCTGATCAGTATGTTGTGCCTGATCCAGACGTTAGTCTCCCTCCCCAAGTAACGTCAGTACTACTCAATATTGACAGCTCGTGAAGATAGTTGTGAGAGTAATCGACAAAAATTGATAACATATTTGGCACTGGTCTGTCACAATAAATATATAGCAAGCCAAACCTTGAAAATTATGGTATTTAATTCCCACGGTTCCTAACCATTACATGTTTTTTTTTAAATGGAAACGGCACTTCTTAGGAGCATAATTTAAATATCTAATTTGGCTGTTGTTGTTGAATGCCTACAATGTGTAAAGTTACTCTTTTGTGCACCGTGAAAAGTGCCTTTAGTGGCGGGTTGCAGTAGCTTTATTCACATCCTGAACATACTGATGAAAGTGGACCCCCATCCCCCCTGTAGTTGTGCTATGCTTGGTTTCATCTGTATGTCCCACACTACTACGGGGATCACGTCGATCCCCACCTCATTAGCTAGACTGCCATGAAAACAGTCCGTTTTCAGAGAGATCTGCGTGGAAGTGGTGGGGGTCTTCACCAACATATTCTACCTTACCTTGACTAACATGTCTGATCAGTATGTTTTGCCTGACCAGCCGTTAGTCTGCTCTCACCAACTAATTTGGTAAATATGCTTTTCAAGTGCTAAAAATATACTTCTCTGCGCGATCGTTCCAACTATAGCTTTAAAAAAAATATTAATGTATAGTGCGCAAGAAAGAACATTTAATTCTCTAAATATTTTCTGACCGATAGATCTCGAATTTGTTCAATCTGATCAGCCAACAGCTGTTCAAAAAATAATTAGAGGGCAAGTAGAGACGTTGTTGGGGACACTTTCTCCTTCTTCCTCTTCGATCGATCTCAAACTCCCGCTACCAATCCCTGAAAAGGGCTTTGCAAGTAGCAGGGTGTAGTCTGAGAAAGAAATGCACTGTGTCGAAATTTTCAGCTTGACTGCGATATTTCCACCTTTCGGTCCGACACATTGTTGAGTACAAGGTTTAGCCTTCCCTCTTCGATCACTTCTTTGTAGCCAGTCTTTGTAGCTTGCTATACAGGATCACCACGTGGAGGTGGAGAAGGGTCTTGGCAGCACAGGATAGCTGGCCTTGACGCTAGCAGCCAGCCTTGAGTCGCTGGCCCTGACGCTAGCAGTCAGCTCTGGGTCGCTGGCCCTGACGCTAGCAGTCAGCTTTGGTTCGCTGGCCCTGACGCTAGCAGCCAGCTCTGGGTCGCTGGCCCTGACGCTAGCAGTCAGCACTGGGTCGTTGGCCCTGACGCTAGCAGTCAGCTCTGAGTCGCTGACCCTGACGCTAGCAGTCAGCACTGGGTCGTTGGCCCTGACGCTAGCAGTCAGCTTTGGGTCGCTGAACCCTGACGCTAGCAGTCAGCTCTGCGTCGCTGGCCCTGACGCTAGCAGTCAGCACTGGATCGCTGGCCCTGACGCTAACAGTCAGCTCTGGGTCGCTGGCCCTGACGCTAGCAGTCAGCACTGGGTCGCTGGCCCTGACGCTAGCATTCAGAACTGGATAGCTGGCCCTGACGCTAGCAATCAGCACTGGATAGCTGGCCCTGACGCTAGCAGCCAGCTTTGGGTTGCTGACCGCTACAGATCAAGCACTGCTCAGCATCTTGATCCCTTTAGGTACCCCTAAACATGCATCTGTTTGAATTCTGCCCTATGATAAATAAAGGTGAATGCACTGGACTGTATGGCGCAAAACATAGTACAACACACTAAACTATAGGAAAGAGAATGGACTTCTTGTGTTTATTACAGTAATCCCGTTTTGCCGTGTATTCCCATGTTCTATTATAACATTCTCTTTGTCTCCATTATATTTGTTTCTTCAAGTTGTCTTGCTGTTATCCGTGTATGCCTAAACTGTTTTCATGTGTGAACTATTATAACGTTGCTTCAATTTAAAAAAAATAATTTCTGTTGTCAACACTCACGGAGGCAGCCACAGACGCCAATGAAATGCTAGCAGCTCCTCCTAGAGGGAAAGAAAGCGAGATTCGAGGTGAGCACGTCCAAGACAAAAGTCATGCGCAATCGTTTTGCTTCCAGCCACCCAGTCTTCCTAGATGGAATGAGACTCAACGACGTGGACGAGTACATCTACATGCAGAACGACATGCCCAGAGTCGACAAGACGACCTGTGCTGGACAACTTCCACGTTCAGGGCATGCGCACCATCTATTCAATTCCACAGTACTAACTGCAATATGCTATGCGGCCGAAACATGGATACTCACGAAGTAGATGAAGTCGAAACTGAAAGTGACATAAGCCTCCCTAGCGAGATTCATGGTCGGCCTCATGCTTCATAGCCAACGCGTAGACGATCATTATATCTCGGACATACGTCAATTGTCCCTGGTGGAAAATGCAGTTATTTATGCAGACAAGATGGCACATCGCTAAGGGGGCCACTTACTGCGAAGAACGGACGATTTATGGAGCACAACGACAGCAAATTTGGTACCCCAGAGACAAGAAAGGACCCCAGGACGACCACCAACACGTTGGTCCGACTCTCTTGCATCCCGGAATAACATTCACGGCGCCACAGGTGAGTGACTCATTACCGACTGGCCCACCGTCGCTCACGACAGAGACCGTTGGAAGAGAAGTTGGACACCCGCAACGGGTCGCCCAATAATCTAGTAATACTGCGTTTATTTCCACTTGCGGGATCCACCTGTGCAATTTTTAAAGCTGAGGAATAAAGGCCGCTTGTTCATCAGTGTTTGTATTATGTTTTCACTTCATCCCCAGGGGAGTAGAGACTTCTGTCAGGTCAGGCAAAACATACGACCATACTATGTTAGTCAAGGTTAGGGGAAACATACTGATCAAGACGCCGTCTCACTTCTAAGTGTTTTTTAAAAGCAAACATACTGTTTCATGACAGTTTGGATAACAAGGTGGGTATGGGTGCTGTGGACTTACTGGGGAGCCTCGTAATGTACCACAGTCAAGAGGGCACTGGTGCATCTTCTCAAGTACGCTTCGGGATGTGTGGGGAGCCACTGTAACCCACAACATGAGAAATTCGTCCAGATTACCCAACTTAAGTACGAGTGGCGTTAGCATCAACAATTCACCCTGAATTATTTTATTCCACGCATTACCAGTGTTATCAGCTCATTTCCCTTGATCTCACAGGAGGCCAATAACCAAAGCGCTCATCCACCTACTTCTCAATATAGTATATCGTCTCGTCCTATCGCATTCATCCATTTTACGCCGTTACCCAGGTGGCGAGATGCAAATCTTATTTTATTTGGCGTCTGGGGTGTTGTAAATTTCATCCCATACGTCTGCGTTGTTTATTAATTTTCGTGTTTTTTATCGTGATACAAAGCGTCACTATTTGATGTTATTGACTTGTGGTGTGTATAAATCAGTGTTTCTCAACCTTTTTCTGACCGTGGCCCTCCTTCCGACGTTCTTTCGTTTCCTGTGGCTACCCTGTTCTACAGATATAAAGTCAGCTATTAAAATTATTTTTATCGGTGAAAAGAACATATTTTATTTATTATGTTTATAATTTATACAAAATACAACTACATATACATTTATTCTTAATGAATTTCTCGATCGATGTCATCCTTGTGATTGATGACCAGAAACATATTTTTTTTATATAACCAATTCTATTGAAGGGAGGGTTTACCAAAGATCACATCTGTCCGCTATGTTAAGGTGATTCCGTGTTTGCATGAGTAAATAATTCCCACGACCGAAACCATAACAGAAAATGCCGCAATGAGACATAAATTAAGACAAGGATTGCAATGGCAAAATAGGGCTTCAGGAAAAAAAGAAATTGTTAACCTCAAAGAATGTCAGGATAGAACTTAATAAAAGAATAGTCGCCACTCATATATGGGGAACTGCAGTGCATGGGGCTGAAACATTGAGTAGAGCAAAGAAGGAAGAAAAACACTTGGTGGACGTTTGGAATGTGGTAGTACCGTTAAATGGGAAGAGTGAGAACAGAAAGAAGATCGAATGACAATGTACTCAATGATGTGGGCGCACAAAGACAAATATTGTATATCATACAAAAACGTCGGTTGAGTTGGCTGGATCACAATATGAGACATGAAAGTCGTCTACAGAAGATACTGGAATGCAAGATTCAAGCGAAGAGAGGACCCGGGTGTCCAAGACTCACCTTCATATCTCAGGCATGCAGGGACATTAAATTGGGAACTTATGCTGAAATGAATGGAGCTGCAGCGGATAGGGCCCATTGAAGAGACACAATCAGACAACTGTACAACCAGTCTGAGGACTGGCAAACCAGATGATGATGATGATGACCGAAACCTGATTCTACCAAATACTCGTATGAAGAAGGAAAAGACAAGAAAAACGTTTTTACTTTGTCCCAAAGCTGTGGAAACTTTTTAGATATTGTAGTTTTTATCCAAAAACTGTATTTTTCTTGACTGAAAGTTACTTTGTCTGCTATGTCATTCTGAGCGATTCTTTGTTTTCTTTTTTCTTTTCTGTTTTCCGGGCCACTTCTCTGTTTTGTTAAATTCTTAGTTCCTTCTGTGGTCTCCTTAGTCTCACGCTATTGCCCCTCATCAACGATATTTTGACGTATAGTCCGCATTGAAAAATCACGAGGCTCTCAGGCGGCCATATGACCTCCAGGTGAGAAAAGCTGGTATGAATTACTTTAAAAAAAAGACAAGGTAGTTAATTGCAATTTCTACGGATCAAGCAGAAATCCTGCTCTTTCCCTTCGGCCCAATGCCATGTAATGGTATCTGCACGAATTTGGTAGTTGTTGTTTAGTGCCATACAATTTGCTCCATTTACCTGGCATAGGAGGAAGATACATTGTACTAGCATCAAAGAGATGATGATCAACTGTTTCGTATGATGGTGTACAACTGGCCCTTTGTAGCGTGGTAGAATCCTGCACGTCACAATTGGAATGAATTATCTTTGTTTCCTTTCAAAATTAGTTATACACACCGCACGAGCATATGACACCAAATAGCAGCGCTTCACATCACGATGAAAGCCAAGAAGACAAATAAATGAACAAGACAGCGGTATGGAGTGAAGTGTGCGCAGACGGCAAACACAAGAATTTAGCATCTCGGTCTGTTGAGTAACGACTGAAGAAGATGGCATCTCGACCTGTTGAGTAACGACTGAAGAAGATGGCTTCTCGGCCTGTTGAGTATCGAGTGAAGAAGATGGCATCTCGGCCTGTTGAGTAACGACCGGAGAAGATGGCATCTCGGCCTGTTGAGTAACGACCGACGAAGATGGCATCTCGGCCTGTTGAGTAACGACCGAAGTGGATATGTGGGTTAAACGAGATTATATACTTTAATGAGAAGCGGGTGGTTGACCTCTTTGGTTATAGGTCTCCTGGTCAGGTGGCACTAGTTCTTCTCCTTCTTCTCCTTCGTACGCTGTCAGACGTAAACCTTTATTTTTTCGAAAAAAGCAGCGGTCATCCTGAGGCTGTCGACACTGCAATTGAGCGTGTCTAGTGTTGCCACTGGTGATGACCACATCTGCTTTCTCTCATCCTCGTATGTCGGGCAGTTTTGCAGCAGATGTTCAGCGGTCATTTTCTCGGTACCGCGCTAGCATTCGTCAGTGCCACCTATCTTCAATTTATTGAATAGGTGGTACCTAATTCTATTGTGGCCAGTGCAAAGTCTGAAGACCACGACCTGCTCTCTTCTGTTCAACTGGTAATAGGCATCGTTTTTGGTGTAGCCAGTATGTTCTGTTTCCCATTTGGTCATGTATCTAGCTCTAATAAGCCTTTTTGACTCTTCGAATGTCACACTAGTATCTGGTTGTGGTAGTCTTGCACCTTCTTTTGCCAGTCTGTCTGCCTCCTCGTTGCCTCGTGTGGTACAGTGGGATGGGACCCACTGTACCCCTACGCTTTTTGGTGCGGACTGCTGGCATAGTTGACAGAGTACTGCTCTTAAATCGTTAAGTTCAGTATTTTTCTGGCTTTTTAATGCTGTGTACGGCCAGGGCATCTGTAAGCAGGACTATATGGCTTTCATTTCTTTTGCATGTCACCATTTCTTCTACTGCAGCCGTCAGTGCCTTTGCCTCTGCTCTGAAATTGCTCGTGTATTTTCCAGTTGAAGTGGCACTAGTTCAAAGCACCTGTAGTGCATGGCATTTTGTTTACGTAACGATGATTTATTTTGCTAATGCCACTCCTACTTGAATTATGCACTCTTGGCAAACATTTTTTTCGGTGGCTGTCGACAGTTGTATGATATGTGGTGATCAGTTCCGTTCCTCGCTGTCCTTCTTTCCTTAACCGTAGGTCAGGTACCCATTTACAAATTAACTCATATACAGCTGGGTCAACTGAATTGTGCCGGTAACAGGGGTTGAATCTCGTACCTTTGCCTTAAAAAAGCGAGGGCTCTAACACTAATCAGACGCTCATTGAGCAGATACATTTTCAAATATCCGTGTATTATCGTGACCAGCTAAGTGGTGGTGGCACAATGGTTTGTTGGGAGGGCTGTTTATCGAGGGGACATGGAATCAAAACCATATTACCATTCACTTTTTATGTCAAGTGCATACAAACTAGCCTGCACGCTCCATAGCGAATGTAGGCGAATGCGACATTTATTTCACTGCGGACTTCAGCAACTCGGATAACCGCAGAAATGAACGATAACAATATTTGTATTACCCGCCCCTCATACTGTCGTTGTATCTGTAGCAAACGATTTTACTTAATACGATTGCTAGTCCCATTGTACAACTCTCTTTGATCGTCGTTCATTAGATGATGGGATAGTTACAGTGGAGTTATTTATTTTTGGAACTTTACTGCTGGCTTGGACACAGGGTTCATCAATATGTAACTGTATTAATACATAGGATTGTCCACGGCTGTCATTGAGGAAGAGAAAGGGAAAAGGAAAGAGAATGAGAAAAAGAATGAGAAGACAGATGAGGAGAAGAGAAGAAGAGAAAGAAAACAAGAAGAAGAAGACGACGAAAAAGAAGAATAAGAAGAAGAAAAATAGCAGAAGAAGAAAAAAAAGAAGAAGATGATGAATAAGAAGAAAAAGTCTTGCATGCAAGACGAAGAAGGAGAAGAAGAAGAAGAAGAAAGAAGAGAAGAAAAAAAGAAGAAGAAAAAGAAGAAGAAGAAGACAGAAGACAGAAGAGAAGAAGAAAAGAAGAAGAAGAAGAAGAAGAAAATGAAGAGGAAGAAGAAGAAGACAGAAGAGAATAAGAAAAGAAGAAGAACAAGAAAACAAGAAGAAGAAGAACAAGAAAGAAGAAGAAGACGAAAAAGAAGATAGTGTCGCAGTGAAGCAGGGACCCGCACCTTTTAGTAAGCACGATTAACATACCACATCATGTCTTCTGTTAGAGTCAATGAAGTCAATCCACACATGTAGAATATTTCTTTACTTGCCTGACTGACACACATTCAATATTATAGATCTGAGGTCCATAAATTCAAAACTCACATAAATGGGCACATATGAGGTGGACAAGCGAACAGCTGAGTAGATTAAGAATCCACATCTTGTGGTTTCACGAGACGAGTAAAATGACAGAAAACGTCCTTCGCCGTCCAGATTTATGGTGAAGAAGTGTGACGATGAGATTTAAAAATAAAGCGAGGCTGCGACGGTACTGGGGATTTTAATAAAGCGTAAGAAAACAAAATGAAGGTAGTATCAGACGCCGTTCTGAGACAAAAACAGAAATGAAAACTACATTACGACCAAAAGGCCTTTATCAGGTACCAAAACTGAATGACACATTTACTCACTGAGTATGGGGCACTGAGACGCTAGTCCAGTCTGGGAAAACATACTGACCAGGACGACCCATCAGGCTCAATACATGCAAAGTAGACTAGCAGCCTGTTAGACGCCATATATGCTGCTCTAAACAAACCACCTAACCATGGCTGGTGTTATGCCATGCGACACATTTAGTCGCCTCTTACAACATGCTCTTTATGGAGCAGGTGGCTATTTTTGTCCTTGTCATATACAAACACCCCGGGGACCACTAGAATACACCATCGCTTATTTTTGGTACACGAAACGCAAGCAGGTTTCAGACAAGGCAGAGGCACACGAGGTCACAATTCAATATGAGAAATGCAGAGAGTACAATGTAAACCTCTATATGTGCTTCACAGACTACACCAAAGTATTCGACCGTATACAACATCAGCAACTGTGGCAAATAACGAAGTACATGGGTTTTGCAACACACCTGATACATCTAATTGAAACACTACAGTAGACGACAATAAGCCGCCGTTAGAACCAATGCATGTACAACAGATTGGTTTGAGATTCACAAGGGAGTCAAACAAGTGTGCATACTTTCACCTTATTTAACATTTACGCATAAAAGGTCATTCTAAAGGTAAAAAAACAGATGACAGCTACGGGAATTTTGATCCATTCACAATAAGAGGGAAGTACAATTCCAATACTAAAATACGCAGATGACACAGTCATGCTGTCAAACAGCGCTATGGGCCTGGAAAGACTGCTCATGTCCGTCCAGAAGCACAGTGAAGCTTAGAACCTTTTGCTGAACATTAACAAAAATTAGATATTGTCCACTGACAAAACAGGATTGCTACCCCAGATTGCTATTAATAATGAAGAAATCGAAAATGTCAGACATTTTGAATACCTTGGCTCTACGATATCCAACGACTGAGACTGTTTAAAAGAAATTAGAAGACGTTGGGCCATGGCCATGCAGAAGCTAAACAACATGCACAATTTGTGGCATAATACTAACAAGCAACTGAAACAGAAGATGCTGAGAACATGTATATTAACCTATGGCAATGTACGGGTGCGAGACATGGACTATGACACAAGTAGCAAGGAGGAAAATTGGAGCGTTGGAAACAAAATGTTACAGATGAATCCTCAAAAATTCCTTGGATAAAGAAATTGACAAATAAAACCATCCTAGAAGACTTAAATGTTGAAGAAAACTGGCCCATAATGTTATGTTTTGGAAATTGATTTTTTTCGGTCACGACGGACTGGAAAAAAGTCACGGAGGGCATGGCACCTGGAAGGCGACGCAGGGATGGATACAAGATATCAAGGATACTCTAAACATGCACATTGAGCAGGCAGGAATATTGACTGTGGACCGAAATTCATATCGGCTGGATGTGATGAGAGCGACGTTCTACAAAGGACATACTACATGATGATGATAATGGTAGATCAGCAGCATGTCAGGCGCCATTTATGCCACTCATCTAACCATATAACCGAGACCTGATGTTATAGCCACAAAGTCACATTGCGACATATTCTCTGTGGGGGGAGAATTCCTAGAATAATTTTAATAGATTTTTAACTGGAGTTTTGAACGAGCAGCGGCTGGTAAGCCTACTCTTTTCGATTTCCAATTGTCAAAAGATTTTTAACGTGCGCGCCACTGAACACGGGTGTCTGATTTCACTACTCAAATATAGGAGAAATATTTACCGGATGATCAACGAGAAAACATCCCGGTCTCCAGGGTGATTTGAACTCACGACCTCCAGCACCCTGCCCCCCCCCCCCCCCATTAAAGTTATTGTCCTAGCTAAAAAAGGGAAAAGACACAACACGGAAAAAAAAAACAATAAGAAAATATGATAAAAAAATATGCTATATACAATCATGGTTGCAATAAGATGCCAAGCTTACCTTAGGTTAACTAACTTATTATTTATTATCATGATTAAATTAAGCGCAACTGACAAAGAGCAAGCCGCACCGAACAAACACAAAACACGTTATGTATTATGTTAGATGTTGGAGATCTAATCAGATAAAAACAAAATATTAAATCAGTTGGTAGAACAAGTAAACAACAAAAGTCAGGTGTATGGATTGGATATTTACACTGAGAAAACGAAAGGTATGATAATTTTGCAAAATAGACTCCAAATCTGCTGTACAGAAACAAATAGTTTGTTAAATATTAGGACGAGCGCATGAGCTGCAGTGGTCAGCGACCCATAGCTGACTGATAGCGTCAGGACCAGCGAACCACAACTCCCAAGACCCTTCTACACCACCACGTGGTGATCCTGTATAACAGGCTGCAACAGAGCAGACTGGCTAAAAAGAAGGAATCGAAGAGGGAATGCTAACCCGGTACTAAAAAAATACTTGCTGAAGTCGAATGTGTTGGACCGAAAGGTGCAAATATCGCAGTCAAGCTGTAAACTACAACACAACGCATTCCGTTCTCTGAACTACATTTTTCTACTTTGACCCGAGTCAGGGTCTGGTAGCGGGAGATTGAGAACGAACGAAGCTAAGCCAAGCCACATATTAGGATAGGTCAAGAGATTCTACCTTTGAAATATAATAACGGGTTTTATGTCTTACGTAACCCGTCTTTACTGAATGGCGTAGAAACCTTGGACAATTGACAATCGAATATAGAACAGAATTATTGCCTTTGAAATGTGAATATTTTAAATATATGGTGTTCATCTCCTGGAAAAATCTTCTTCTTCTTCTTCTTCCTCGTCTCCTCCTTCTTCTTCTTCTTTTTATTCGTCGTTCATTCTTAAACTCTAGCTGCCACGTCCTAAAAATGGTTTTGTAAGAAGTGTGATATAGTTTTGAAAATCACGAAATGCGTTGTGTTGTAGTTAACAGCTTGACTGAGATTTTTTCACCTTTCGGTCACACACACCCGATTTCAGCCGGCATTTTTTGGTACCGGGTTAGCCTTCCCTCTTCAATCCCTTCACGTTAGCCAGTCTGTTCGGTTGCAGCTTGTTATCCAGGATCGCCGCGTGGAGCTGTAGAAGGGTCCTCGCACCTATGGATCAATGGACCTGATGCTAATAATCGGCTTTGGGTCGCTGACAGCTGCAACTCGTGCACTGCACAGCATATTGATCCCTCCTGGAAAACTAAGAACACAAATATAGAAGACTTTGAGAAATTAGCGGTGCAAAAATAATTAATGAACGAAATCAAGAGACTGACATTTGAAAACATAAAAAATAACACAATACTTTGCTGAAAACAATACTCAATACTGGGAAGAAAGTTGGAGAACAAAAGTGCGAGAGGTAATTAACTCTATTGTGAGGGGATAACATCAAAAGATGAACGGGGACAAGTTCAACAATCTGACTAATCAAGACAAGGGACAGAAGACGTTAGAATTCAACTTCAGCCGACTTTCAGCATAGAGATGACTTTTGAACTAAACTGGCAGAACACACTTTAAAATTATTCAAAACATCTAATATCAAAGTGGATCATACTATGCTAACTATTTACAACGAATAAAGTGTCCAGAAGCTTCTCTGTGTTGTCCTTTCCCTTTTTAAAAATAAATCTGCCAGTTTCTAAAACGTGTACTATGCTCGTACCGTAAATCGTATCTCTTTGACTAATAGCAAGTATTTCTTCTTCGGATGCTTATGAAAAAACCGAAACAATCTAACCATGCAAGAAACAATAACTATAGAGTGACACGAAGAATATACAATAGCTAGTGTGTCACTAAGAATATACAATAGCTAGTGTGTCACTAAGAATATACATTAGCTAGTGTGTCACTAAGAATATACATTAGCTAGTGTGTCACCAGGAATGTACATTAGCTAGTGTGTTACCAGGAATATACATTAGCTAGTGTGTCACCAGAAATGTACATTAGCTAGTGTGTCACCAGGAATGTACATTAGCTAGTGTGTCACCAGGAATATACAATAGCTAGTGTGTCACCAGGAATATACAATAGCTAGTGTGTCACCAAGAGTATATTAGCTAGTGTGTCACCAGGAACATACAATAGCTTGTGTGTCACTAAGAATATACAACAGCTAGTGTGTCACCAGGAAAATACAAAAGCTAGTATCTCACCAGGAATATGCAATAGCTGGCGTGTCATAAAGCTTTTACAATAACATGTTTCTCGCGAAAAATATACAACAGCCACAGTCTCACCAAGAATATACAATATCTATCGTCTCACCAAAAATATATATTAGTTAGTGTGTCATCAGGAGTGTGTAATAGCTAGTGTCTAAACAAGACTGTATTTTACCTAGCTTCTCACCGATAGGCATTCATTCCAAGAGCACGCTCAGTTGAAGTCTATCAGTAATCCAACATGTGAAATACTCACACAGTTAATTAACACGTCGGCCCAGCTGCCTTGTATCACCGTAACACTATCTTACCTGTGCAGCCTACGAGCAAGCACTGAAAAGCGCAAAGGAACATCTGGGTACGTGAACTTCATTTGAACTTGAGAAACTACAGATGGCGATGTCCGCAGATTGTATAGAATCGATTTCCGGATTATGTGTAACTTTAGTTGGTTTCCTTCTATTCCTCCCACTTCTTTTTCCTCTTCTTTTTCTTCTTCTTCTTCTCTTCTTCTCCTTTATCGCCTCCTCTTCCTCATTGTTCTTCTTCTTCCCCTTCTCTTTCTCATTCTTCATCTCCTTCCTCTTCTTCTCCTTTTCCTTCTCCTCTTCCTCAATTTTGTTCTTCTTTTTCTCTTTCTACTCTTCATTCTTCTTTTTCTCCTTCTCCTGAACCTCATTCTTATTGTTCCTCTTCTTCTCCTTATTTTTCTTCTTCTTCTTCTTTGTCTTTCCTAGATTCTCATTCTTCCTCTTTATATTTTTCTTCTCTTTCTTGTTGTCTTCTTCCTTTTCCTCTTCTACTGCTATTCTCCTGCTTCTTGTCTCTTTCTTGTTCTTCTTCCTCTTCTTCTCTATTTTCCTCCTCCGTGTCCTCATCTTTTTCTTCTGCTTATCTTTCTATTCTTACTCTTGTCCTAGTTCTTGTACTTCTTATTCTTCGTCTTCTACTTCCCCACCTTCCTTCTCCTCCTCCTTCTTCGTTTTTTTCTTCTACTTTTTTTTCTTCCATTTCTCCCCCTGCCCTTCTTCCTTAACCTCGCCCTCATCTTGTTCTGAATCTGTTCACATTTCTCTAACTTCTTTTCCTTCTTTCTTATTTTTGTTCTTCTTTATATATATATATATATAGAGAGAGAGAGAGATAGCTATATCGGGAGGGGAGTGGCCTTACCAAATGTCCTTCTGTTATGCTATATTAAGAACCAGATTCACTGCACTTCGGGCAAACCGACAAATGTTGATTCTCCTTAACCAATTGACAGAAGGTGCAGCCACTGGTGGATCCCATTCTTGCGTGTTGCCGACATCAGCGCCCTCTCATGTTACCCCCCCCCTTCCTCACCCCCCCCCTCTTCTGTACCCTCATCTGGTTTCAATACTTCGCAGTCCGTGGATTGCTGGTTCATCAACTGCAGTGTCGTCCTCCTAGAAACGGTAATTTATCACCTCATAAACGTCACATTATCTATTTCCAATGTTTACAAAATGGGTGCCTTCAAAAGTCAAAGTGTCAGCTCTTTCATTTTCGTAAACTTCAGGATGACCGAGGCAATTCCGGTGTTACCATTAGGTCAACTACGCATAGTGAAGAGTGTCAATGTATTAAGAATAAGAGTGTAATAATCTAGAATAGTAAGTAGAAATATGTGCACAAAATAACAGTTCATTGTGTTCCACACTTACAGTCAATCAATCAATCAATCAATGTTCTTTATGTGCCATACTCGGCACATCAGTCAGCTGAAACTATTGCTTTCCAATTTGACCTGTGGGACGTCACTCTTTTCAGTTCATGAATGTTTCTCAAGGCCATAGTAGAACCCTCTGTGACAATTGATCTGCGGAGAGTTTATTTCGGACAACCTCTTTTCCTGCTGCTCGATGGTGACCACATAAATGCTAACAATCCTGCCACACTATTAACAATTAAGAGCACGATGCAAAGCAACAAAAACGCTTACAATGTTGGAATGGTGAAAGACAAAACTTCCAGAATTGTAGGTATGAGGAAAGACTCAGAAGAACCGGCATACAGTGTCTAGAAAGGAGAAGAATTCGAGGTGATTGAATACAGGTTTATAAGATAATCAAAGGGAAGTATAAATTCCATTATAATTAGTTTTGTCTCTCCAAAATACAGCCGCCTACAAGAATAACTTAACTTAACGTCTTCTGCTGGTTTAAAAGACTATACAGTTTCTTGGAAGGTTTTTTAACTGATGTGCGACTCCATTAATAAACTTAAACATTATAGCTAAGTAAACCCGCAGTCAGTTAGGCCCCATCTATTGCTGCTCTTTACAAACCACATAGAGAAAGGTACAAATGACTTGGGTAGATTTTTAACTTGATATTTGTTTGGGCAGTGGCCGCTAAGCCTACACTTTTAAATTTCCAACAGTCCCACATTAATTAAAGAAAGGTCCAGATTATATACCATGACATATTTATTTTAGCCAGAGGGTGGTGAATAATTGGAATGCAATACCACATGATATACTGCATCCCTTTTTGTAAATTGTATGAAAAAAGATTGATTGGGAACAAATTTCGGTTACGTCAAAAGTATTGAGTTTTTAAATGGGATCGCAACCATAGGATTGCTCAGTGTTAGATAGTGACCATGTAATTGCTGAATTTGTGATCCACAAACTGCACAAGCTTGAAACTATGCGTGGGTCATTCAACGGATGGGTGATGGGGTGTTGCTGTGATGACTGTTGCGGAGTGTGTTAAACGAGCGAGCTACAGAAACCATTAGTATCAGTCAATCAACACGTTGTCCGCTTCTTGTGAAGCACGTTACATCATGGGACATTTTTCTTTTTCAGGATTAGTCATCATTTGTACCGATTGGTCTGCCAGGGTCCTTGTGTATGACAAAGACAAGAATAGCTCCACTGCACCACAGAGAGCATGTCGAAGAAGGAGACTGACTGTGTGACATGGTATAATACCGGCTGTGGTTAGGTGGTTTGTTAAGAGCAGCAAAGATGGTGCCAGACTGGCTGTTGGTCTACTTTTCTCTAGTGTTTGTCTATTAAGATGGAATCGTACATTAGTTAACCACGCTCAGAGAAACTGATTGTATACAGTCTCTGCAGAGTCTTCTAAAACAGTATAAAGACGTTAAGTTAAGTATTTACAGAGGCCTTCAAAACGTCATGATTTCCGACACGACGACCCGATTAAAACAAGGACATCTTCAAACTGCGAGTGGAGTCGAATGTTCAGAACAGTGAATGAGTGGATAGCAGACCGCGAACTACAACTGACCAAGACCCTAATTTGCCTCCTTGTGGTGTCCATGTTAAACAGGCTACGCTAGTCACGAGGGAAGTCTAGCCAAGTTATTGGGATCGCAGTGAAACGACAAGCCAGGCACTCAACATAGCCAGCTGAAAACGGATGTATCGGACCGAAAAAGGGATATATCGCAACTTTGATGTAATCTACGATACAAATTCACAACGTCCCTTTCAGGACGAGTGTCAAATAAGAAAAAAATGAAGAGGAAGATGAAACTGTCAGTAATGTTATGATACCATCTTTTTTCAAGGCGATGTCTTCCCCTTTTGCCACGCTTCTACTATCTGTCTCTCAAAGCCATTTGCTCATTTCATAAGACCGAAGCGAGCGCATGAGCTGCAGCGGTCAGCGACCCATAGCTGACTGATAGCGTCAGGGCCAGAGAACCAGAGCTACCAATACCCTTCTACACCCCCACGCTGTGATCCTGGATAACAGGCTGCAATAGAGCAGACTGGCTAAGGAGAAGGGATCGAAGAGTTTGGTAGCGGGAGATTGAGAACGAACGAAGCCAAGCGGAATGACCGAAGTAACCAAATTTATTTAATGTGACTATTTTTAAGCGTTTTCTTCAATGCCTAGTTGTTGCAAAATTTCTCGAATTTACTGTTTTTCTGTCCAAGCTTGTTTTCAATAATTTTTTGTAATACTTCATTTCGAAAGATATATTTTCTTTTGCAATGATTGTTTTTATGTCTATGTTTCGCACTTATATGTTGCTAAAGTGAAAACACATGCCCCGATGAGTTGAACCTTTGTCTTCTTTCTGGTGCCCTGCCACTAATTTAACATCTGCATTATCTTGCGTAAGGTAATTGTAAAAACAACAAAAATGTATAACAAACAGTTACCAGAGCTTTTCATTGTCAATCCTGAATGCTCAAAACTTCAGATCTTAAACAAATACATGACAAGTCATGGAACGTTGACTGGTCTATATTTCTTGACGTGTTTGAGGCTTAAGGTTTCTTCAGGATGGAATAGTCAGCCCAATTTCCAACCATCACTAGCTGTCTCTTACGACATGTCTCACTGGTTACAGTGTTGCTAATCTTTGCTCCCATTTTGGGACCCGGTAACACTTGAGTATTAATTTCCACAAACAATCAGTAAAACCGTTTCAGCTCTCTGTGGAGCATAGGTTTTCAATAAATCAGCGTTAAGTCATCAAATGTTGGCCAGTCGATATGTTAAAGTTTTAGTTGCTTAAAGTTTCTACATGAAAGAGTAGCCTACCCCTTGTTCAACCATCCTTTCTCACGCCTTACTCCATGCCTGGTTGGTTACATAGTTACTATTTCTTGTGTTTCGGTCTCCGGTAGCATTCAGTATCCCTACCAGTCGTACTGTACTGTTCCCTTAATAATCGACGTCACTACACTCAGTGAAGACTCATAAGTGCTCAGTTTTCCTCAGAAAATGCCAAAGAGTGTAGATACTAATAGTTCATGTAGCTCGCTGGTTGTACACACTCTTACTTCGTCCTCTCACGTAATATTTGAAAATTCTGCGCTTTCTATCTCTGACGCGACAAGTCTTCTTATCTCTGGTAGCTCTTTGCCGATTATGATGTATATTTTTTCAGCTGTAGGTTTTAGACATCTCGTAACTATACGGCCTGTCTCATACCAGAGTAAGAACATACAATTCAACAACACTGTTGGTATTTATGTGCGTAGTTCCGAAAAAAAGCATACCTGTTGTATTTCTTTATCAAATGATAGCCTTCTTCTGGTTTTCTGACAGCGAATTTTCACCACATGATTATAATCAGTGGGCGCAACAGATGTCTGGGCAATAAATTGTGCGAGGGCGAGAGCGTTATAGTGAGCGGGTGAGTCATTGATTGAGGGATTGGTGAGTAAGTCATCGAGTGAGTGATTGAGTGAGGGATTTGACGATTGAATGAAGAGAGAGTGAGTGACATAGTGAGTGATTGAGTAAGAGTGAATAATGAGTGAGGAATTTATGTATTGAGTGGTTGACTGTTTGAAGGATTTAGTCAGTTATTTACAGAGTGATTGAGTGACTGATAGATTCAGTGCGTGATTGAATGAGCGATTGATTTATTGACTGATTGAATGAATGATAGAGTGAGGGAGTGAGGAGTTTAGTGAGTTATTGAGAAAGTGAGGGAATGAATGAAGGAGTGAATGAATGATTTAATGAGTGAGAGAGTGAATGAGTGGATAAATGAGTGAGAAGTAGAGTAAATGAAAACAAATATATTTAGATTATAACTAATACAATGGAGGTAGCATTAGGAAAGTATTCATACCATGGACCACTGTACTTGAAATATTACCCAATAAACCTAAAAACCCGTGATCGATTCGGCTCAATGTGTATTGTGGGACTATTGGTCACTGGTTCTGAAACTTGTCCAGATCGTCAATCTTCTGTAATAGCAATGAAAATTCGCCGAACCATATCTACTTACTCTGCAGCCTTCACACATTGAGATGATGTTAAAAACATGCACACAAAAGTTTAACAAAACTTGTGAAATTTTGTTTGCGAGCTCCACTGGTTTGTGGATTTCAGGTTGGAAACCATTATGTTTTTTCCAATGTGTTTTTTGGGCGTTGGGATTACATACGAGGCGCTAATATGAAAGAGGTAGGAGGCAGAGAGCGGAAAGGCAGCAGGGTGGGCTACAGATGTACGTGTCAATATTGTTCAGTAAGATCCAGCTTTCTTGGGCTCTTGTTTTTCAACGTTTCGTTAAATCGGCGATTTGTTTTATACAAATACACACAGCTTTCTTTCGCTTGAAAATATAATGCATATGCTGCAATACTGTCTCTTGTATAAACTTCACTATCTTTTGTAGTTCACATCATCATCATCATGTAGCATGTCCTTTGTAGAACGTCGCTCCCATCACAGTCTGTCTGAAACTCGTTCTCTTGCCAAAACTCCAGCCTCGTCACAGTCATACTCAGGCACTCCTAGATATCTTGGTACCATCGACTTCTTGGTCTACCCCTTCCTCTTTTTCCTGGCACCATACCTTCCATCACCGTTCTCTCAAGACCGTTGTGTCTCTTGATGTGACCAAAGTATTTGCATTTTCTAGCCAAAATGGAATTGATAAACCAGTTCTCCTCTATGCTCAACTCTTGCCGAACGTCTACATTTGTCTTTTTCTCTGTTCAGGGTATTCTGAGGATCTTTGTGTAACTTTTTGACTCGAAGGATTCGATTCTTTGTCTGGAAGTTTTGGTAATCGTTCATGATTCACAGCCATAAGCTGCCACAGGAAAAACACAGGCTCTCAAGACTTCTACTTTTATCATGTTGTTGGTGCTCTACCATAATTTCTTCAGGCTGTTCAGTCTTTGCATTGCCATAGCTAGTCTTCTTCTGATTTCTTTCTAACAGTCGCCATTTTTGTCAATTCTGGAACCCAGATATTCAAAATGTATGACCTGAGCTATTTCCTCACCACCAACTGAAAATTTATGCTGAGATTGTGTTTTGTCGGTGGTCATTATCTTTGATTTATTTATGTTTATAAACAGG
Source organism: Ariolimax columbianus (assembly GCA_036924085.1). Taxonomy (NCBI): domain Eukaryota; kingdom Metazoa; phylum Mollusca; class Gastropoda; order Stylommatophora; family Arionidae; genus Ariolimax; species Ariolimax columbianus. The sequence goes on from JAVGWX010000004.1 coordinate 62,258,758, forward strand.
TTTTGATCTTTACAATGTCCATTTAGGGCTGAAAGTAGCTGCTCTAGCCCTTCTGCACTTCTTGATAGTATCACTGTGTCATTTGCGTATCGTAACTCTGGAATCTCGTACTACCTAACCGTATATGGGTCGAAACTTTCAATGTTTCTGTGTTGTTTCTGTGGATAACCGGATTTATCTCAGCATATCGTATTCAAGGCAGCTGTGTAGTATGTGATCTGAAGTTTAGGGAGCCTGTACACATGGCGGAGCTGCAAATCTCCAATTTTGTTAACATGTCACACGGAGTCGGTTGTGTCCTGTTCTTAAGCGGAATTCACCAGTTTATTCTTATCCGTTCATCTTTTGATAATCGTCTTGTGACAAAGTTGGTGGCTGGATGCCCGATTTGACAGTCCTTTCTTCTGGAAATATGTAACTAGTACATCCAGTTGCTAGTCTGCATCGCCCTCTTTTGCCAGTAAATCTGCTCTCTCATTTATCGGCATTCCTTAATTTATCTTCGTGTGTTTCTTCTTCTTCTTCTGCGTACGCAATCAGACAGTAACCATTATTTTTTCGAAAAAAGCGGCGGTCATCCTGAGGCTCTCGCCACTGCCATAGAGCTTGTCTTGCAATTCCACTGGTAATGGCCACATCGGCTCTCTCTGATCCTCGTATGTCGGGCAGTTCTGCAGCAGATGTTCAGCGGTCATTTTACCAGTACCGCACGGGCATTCGTCGGTACACCCTATCTTCAATTTGTTGAATAGGTGGTACCTCAGTCTGTTGTGGCCAGTGCGAAGTCTGAAGACAACGACCTGCTCTCTTCGGTTCAACTGGTAATAGGCATCGTTTTTGGTGTAACCAGTATGTTCGGTTTCCCATTTGGTCATGTATCTGGCTTTGATAAGCCGTTTTGACTCTTCGTACGTCATACTGGTATCTGTTTGTGGTAGTCTTGCACCTTCTTTTGCCAGTCTGTCTGCCTCCTCGTTGCCTTGGATGTTGCAGTGTGACGGAACCCACTGTACCACTACCCTTTTTGGTGCGGACTGCTGGCACAGTTTGCAGAGTGCTGCTCTTAAGTCATTAAGCTCAGTGTTTTTCTGGCTTTTTAGCGCTGTGACTACGGCGAGAGCATCTGTCAGCAGGACTATATGGCTCTCATTTTCACTGTGTGTCACCATTTCTTCCACTGCGGCCCTCAGTGCCTCTGCCTCCGCTCTGAAATTGCTTGTGTACTTACCAGTAGCGAATGACAGTGTTATTTTTCTGCCATTTGGTAGGTTCAGGAATGCTCCTGCCCCTCCGTTCTGTGTAGTGTTTGTTACAGAACCGTCGGTGTATGCATGGGTCCAGTCCATGCTTGGGTAGCTTTTCGTTATGAAGCTTAGGGTAGTATCTCTCCTTTCTTTTTCAGTCTGGCAGTTTTTGTTTGCAATACCTGGTATATTTTCTACCACCTCTGGAAATATATCCTGCCTCCAGGTAGGTTTTCGTACAGTAGTGATGGGTTTTGGTGTTGTTAGTGCGTTTATGGGATCTTCGTGCATCTTTGCTTTGGCTATTTCTGCAAAGTTTCTCCGCTTTAGTTTCCCATTTCCCAAATTGTTTAGTCTCTGGTGCATTGGATGGTCGGTCAGTCTTCGGAGTTTCTCTGACTGCAGCTGGGCTCTGCAGTCTCTTCTATCGGTCATGGATTGCAGTTTTGTAATCTTTTCAAGTTCTACAATTGGCGTTGACTTCATGCCACCTGTTATAATTCTCATGGCTTGGTTTTGAAGCTTGTTAACTTTATCGAAGTTTGCCTTCGCTGCTGTTGGCCATGCCGCAATGCCATACTCGAGAACTGGTCTCACTCTTCCAGTATACAGTTTCTTTAGTATGCCTTCGTCTGCTCCCCAGCTTGTGCCAGCAAGTTTCCTCATGATTGCCATTCTTTCTCTGGCTCTCATTCGGTTTCTCTCGATCTGACTTTTCCATGTCATGCGCCGATCAAATGTGACTCCCAGATAGGTTGGGTTGGCGTTTGGCTGCAGGATTTTGCCATTTAGACTTAATTTGGTACTTTGGGGTTTTAATGAAAGCGAGAATATTGTGCATGTGGTTTTCTCCTCGTTTATTTTGACCAGCCATGAGTTCGCCCACTCTTCCAGCGATGTTAGGGCCGTCTGCATCCGATTTCTTGCTATGGTGAGATTCTTTTCAGAGGTCCACATAGCCAGATCGTCTGCAAACATTGAGCTATGGACTCTTCTTGGTATATTCTCTGTAATATCGTTTATATATACCAGGAAGAGTGTGGGTGACGATACTCCCCCTTGGGGTACTCCCTGCTCGAGTGTCACCTTTTTGCTCATGTGCCCTTGTACTTGGACTCTGGCCGTTCTTTGTTTGAGGTAGTGGTTGATCCACTTGTACATCTTCTCACAGACATCACTTCTTCTTAGCTTGACTCTAAGTCCATCTTTCCAGACTTTGTCAAATGCCTTTTCCAGATCCACCCAAACAGCTACTGTGTGTTTCTGTGCCTGGTAGGCATCTTCTATCTCCTGGGCTATGAGGATGACCTGGTCCTCAGTGGATCTGTGCTGTCTAAAGCCGGCTTGCTGTGGAATTAGTATTCGTTTTTCTTCCAGATACCACATCAGTCTGGTGTTTATCATCCGTTCCATCAGCTTGCCGACACAGCTCAGTAGGCTTATGGGCCTGTATCCATTTGGATCTGTTTTGTCCTTTCCTGTTTTTGGTACTGGTACCAGTATTGCATCTTTCCATGCCTGTGGTACAATTCCCCTTTTCCAGCTTTGGTTCAGGACCGATAGCAGTTTCTTCTTCGCTGTTTGGCCCAGCCCCATCAGCATTTCGTTTGTTATCCCGTCTTTTCCGGGAGATTTCCTTTTCTTTAGTGTTCTCATAGCCTCTTCCATTTCGCGCATTGTTAGTTTGGCCATCATGTTCTCTTCAGGAGCCGTATTCATGTTTTCGTGTCCCTTTAGCTCTTCGCTAATGTCTGTATGCTTATCTGCAGGGACCTCGATGTGGTTTGCTCTGGCATAGTGATCGACAAAGGCGTTTGCGGCTTTCTTACCTGTGATCAAGTTCTCGCCCTGCTTGATAGTAATTTGTTTATTTGACGGGGTTTCGTCGTTCATGGCTCTGACTAGCTTCCATAGCTTGTTCCCGTCTTTGTCCAGGTTTAGACTTTCCGTTTTATTTTTCCAGCTTTCTCTTGCTGTTTGCTTGAGAGTGTGTTTGTACTTCGCCGCGGCGGCTTTGAGGGCGATGTTTGCCTCCATGGATTTTTCTCGCTCTGCCATGTTCCTAGCATTTGTTACTGCATCTTCCACTTTCTGCAACTCATCATTCCAGTAGGGCTTATAGTTTTTCCTAGCTCCTCTTGGGATGGTTTCAGTGGCGGCTTGCATTATTGCCTTGCTTAGGCTCTCTACCATGGGCTTCATTTTGGTGTTTCGTGTGTTGATGGTTTCACACAGCCCATCTGTCAGGATTGCAAATCTGTCCCAGTCGGCTCGTTTGTAATTCCAACGTGGGAGCGGTTTTGTTTCCTGTGGGCCTACTTCCATGTCAATGGTTAGCCTGATCGGCCTGTGGTCGCTACCTGCCAGTTGGTTTAGCACCTGGCGGTCTATTTTATGGTGTATGTCCTTTGTGGAGAAGGCCAAATCTGGAGTCGAGGTGGTATGCCATGTTCTTGAACTTCGTGTGTTTAATATTCAACTATTTTAGGATTTATGTGTTTTTCTTTCTCGCTATCCGTTGTATTTTTAAAACTTTTCTGTAGAATAAGTCTTAGTAATTAACTCAACTTATCTTTATTATACTGGTTTAGAAAACTCTAAAGAGTCTGTATACAACCAGTTTATTTTACTCCACGGATATCGAAAATACTGTGAGCATCCATTCTATTTTTAGAATGCATTAACTGATCTACGTCCTGCGGCAATGCATTCCAAGAATCCACCACTCTCTGACTAAAAAAATACTTCCTAATATCTAATCTAGACCTGTTTTTAAACAAGTTCTAGCTGTGCCCTCTTGTTCTTGTAGCCGATCGTACTTTGAAAAACTTTGAATAGTCTAATTTATTATCTATTATCTAATTTATAATTGTGTGACTGTCCATGTGTCTGAGTTCAGCCCTTTTTAAAGCTAACAGTTTGTTATCGCTACTCAGAATTTCAGGTTTCTTCTTGCTCCATTTCGGCTCTTACAAATCATAGGACAACCACTACAGATTGCTTGTTACAGAAATCCTGCGGTAAAGCACTATATTACCTTTCACAGTCTCGGTTTCTATAGCAATTTTCTATACATGAGGTTGTAACCTTCATACACAAACCTATTTAATCGTCTTTTATTTCGTACCTGGACATTCCGACGTCTGTGGAGAAATGGAGTAATGGCAGGATTTCCCTTGGGACAAGGATCCGCACCTACCTGTCCTGCGTGGTCCCTGTCCTGCTTTACGGCTCTGCAACATCCTGGACATTGCTGAAACTTAACATGTCGAGACTGGAAGCCTTTGACAAGCGCAACCAGTGGTGTATCCTGGACATCCGATGGCATGACTACATCCGCAACGGGGAGGTCTCTGCTAAAACAGGCCTCCATCCAATCTCAGAAACACTTGACCTACGCCGAGTTTCTTTGTTCGGTCATGTTCTACGGCTGGACTAAGAAACACATGCTCACAAGGAACGGACAAATTAGATTATAGCCAGCTTTTTTACAAAATACAACCACCTACAAGAACAAGAGGGCATAGCTACAAATTAACGAAAGGAAGGTCCAGATCAGATAAGAAATATTCTTTTATTCAGAGAGTGGTGAATGTTTGGAATGCATTGCCACAGGAAGTAGTGGAGGCAGGGAAAATTATTGCATTTAAGAATATATTTGATCCCTATAGCTTTTAGAGAAAGGTAAGGTAAATTAAACTGGTTGCATACAGACTCTTCAGCGTCTTCCAAACCAGCATAAAGACGTTAAATTAAGCTAAGAAACTACACAAATCGTTCCTCAGCTCCAAAAGTGTAGAATAAGGATAGAGATCACCAAAAGGCAAAGGCCGCCGTAAATCGTAGACGATGATGGCATAATTTATCTTCCTATCGCTATTTTTAGTAAGGATAAACTGCGCTACTTTTCATCCTCTATCTCTCGTCTCGAGCCTCCCGACCCCAGTGGCAAGTCAAGGACAAGACGACTAGAGAGCGACTACGAGATGCAGGAGACTCCGCATCAAGCAGCCGTGAAAAAGACGGCGAAGTCCGGAGTCGAGCCCACACTAGCTGATCACGAGGCCGACGGCTTAAGCACTTCGCCACGGAATCCCGCGATAGAGATAAAGATAGAGATCACCGCGGGAAGGCAAACACGGTACTAAAAAAAACTCAGCTGAAATCGAATGTGTTGGGCCTAAAGGCGCAGAATCGCAGCGTCGCTATAAACTACGACACAACGTCACAAAATCATTTTAAGGACGAAAGCCAAAGATGGACAAAAAGACACATTCTTTCCTCATTGACGACAGCAACACAGAATTACTTCAGTATAAGCTGTTGCTATTGAAACTACTCGTATTGATCTCTACACTCTTTTCGACTACTCTTTCGTAGCGGAGCTATTAATTGTGTTAGATTAAGGATTTGACTGCAGCAAGATCTTCCAGGTCTGAAACCAGCTTGTTCCTTGATCAGCTTCTCGTCTTTCGAGGGGGAAGATGCGATTCAAGATATTATACATGTGACATAGCAGCGATACTGGACGGAAATTCGTAGGTTCGGTTGGTGGTTTTCCTGGTTTGAATCAGCGCAACCACATGGTTTCCTCCAGATTTTAGGAATGTGCATTTTGTTAATGCACGTGTTCATGAGCTTTAGCAGCCATTTGATCGTTTCTGGTCCGAATTTTTTAGTTTGTTCTGTTCTCAGTTCACCAGAACCAGCTGCTTTATTGTTTTTCATTTGGTTTATTGCATGATTTAGTTCCTCTATGGAGAAGGATGTGTTCATTGCGCCGTTCTCATTCTCATATTGACGTTGGATCTTTATTTTCTCAGTTTTGTGGTTCATTTTCCCATTCATCAGTAATTAGTGGGCTATTTGGTTCGGGGTAACTTGCATTTCCCTATAGAAGCGCTTGTTTCATCGTTACTGAGGGTTTCTATGAGTTTCCAGCCGCGTCGGCTGCTTTTTTTCATGTCAAAATCTTGTACAAGGTGACACCACTTTTCTGTTTAGAAGTCTGAGATGGCGTGGAGGAGGTCTTCCCCAACCTGGAAGGTTCCCTTATCGAATGGGTCACTTTCAAATAGTAGCTTATATTTCTCATATAGTACCTTCGAGTCTTCATAAAGGCCAGGGACGTACTTGATTGTACAGCCTCTTGTAATATGGTGTCTTGAGATTAATTTTGTTAGCTCTATAAAAGCATCATACTTTTCAGGCGTTGACTGCAGTTTAACTACCTCTCGGTCTAATTCGTACATGAATGGACATGAAGGACTGTTATATAGGGATACGATATCATTTGCTCAATGATTGTGGTTAAGGGACACAAGGGAAAAGTCATGGGTAAGTTCCAGATATCACATTGTTTTATAAAATTTAATTGATTTCCTTTTGTATTGATTATTGCAAGCCAATTATAGATCTGGACCTATTCTCCACCAAAAGGAATAAAAGGAAATTAATATAATGTAGAGTCATGTGTCATAACCTATTTACACATGTGGACTGGTGAAAATAGAAAACATTTTTCGCGGGCCAGTGAAGTTAAAAGCATTTTTCGCGGGACAGTGAAACATGGATCAATTTTTTGCGGACAGCTCAGACAGAAATAAAAAAACATTATTAGTAATAAATTGTCTTTCGTAATAGAACAACACAGTATTAGCAGATCAATCCACCACTAAAACTAGTCTATCAAATTCCGATTGACCTAATTTACGTTTAGCCATATTTGGAGGTCTAGTCATTTACACACAAACCCTGTACCCCCAACCTCCCACCACCCCACCTCAGACACTCCCAAAAAAATCCAAAGAAAAACAAAACAACTTCACATACTTTTCATAAACACGCCAAATTAGGATGAGCTCTTGTGTTCGAAAAATACTGATACTTTTTTAGCAGATGTCATTTTAGTTAACAAAAGGAGCTCATCAGAGCTTAGAACCACAAAAGCTTATTCGTGGACCAGTCAGGAAATTTCTGCGGACCAGCACCGGTTCGTTGACGAGGTAGCTAGATCCATTAAACAATTGTGTAAACAATATCCAGCTCAAGCATACAAAAAAGCATAATTACTTGGAAAGCTTTTTTATGGAAATGAAAGAGTTGGTAGATAACTTGAAAGAAGATGCCAGAAAGTATCTGCTTTGACTTATCAACTGTCACCACATATTAAACACGCAAACATCAACTTGGCAGCAAAATGCGACATTATCAGATAATTTTGAAACCATATATTCTCTTTACCACTCGATTGGAACATTCTAGCATTTTTGAGGGGGGTGAAGTTAGTAGGCTAAATGATGCTGCAACATATCTTTTGAATCTGTTTAGTTTCTTAATGCAGATGTAATAAATACGTTTGTAGTGTAAACTAACAGATGGGCCGCTCTTGTAATATTGTAGTATCCCTACTCTGTGCAATTTTAAAAAGTGCATACGCGCAAAGAATAGGTGAGTCTAAATGTTTGTGCTGTTTTCCAAAATTTCCATCTACGTGTTCTTGTATTTCAGAAATTAACACACTAATAACAAAAACAAACACAAACACGTTCTTCATTAATTTATTTTTCTACACACAAAAATAATATCTATAGATCATTAAATAAATAGATTAACATCCTCTGAAAGTCAACAGCCATTGAAAAACGTAACACGTTGAAAATATTTGTGTGCCGAGAGGAAAAATTGTTAATTTTGTATGCGTAGTTCAGAAAGTTTGACCTGACAGCGCTTATCGGTACAGTTGAGCAAAAATGGTAATAAGTAAGAAAGACTTAGCAAAGAGGCACACATTTACAAACGTAGGAAGCACAGTTGTTGTAGAAGGAGGAACAGACAAAAACAAATTAGAATGAACAAAGAAAGATCAGCTTCGTCTGAAGACCTCGCAGTACAACACAAACCAGGTTCAGAAAATATCCGATTTGAGTACTGTCAGTATTTCTGCTTGGTGTGTCGTATTGAAAAGAGAAAGATATTTCAAAATTGCCATCTTTCCAAACAATGTGTCTGACAAAGATTCAAATAATGTTAGTGTCAAACACTATCGCAAGTCAATATTGATATTTTAATAATAATAACAGTTACGGACCAGGAGAGTTCGAATGTTTAATTAAAACAACACATTGGGACTGCCGATACCCGTCTTGACTAAGGTAATTCTGGTCAGTGTTCTAATGGCAAAGTGTAGATATTCAACCAGTTGCAGTTAAACGACAGGAGTAATTATGGCTCTCTTAAGTAACCAAATGTCTCCCCATCTATTTAGTGACACGATGACCTGCAGGGGTCAGCGACCCATAGCTGACTGCTAGCGTCAGGGCCAGCGAACAAGAGCTGCCAAGACCCTTCTACACCTCAACGCGGTGATACTGGATAACAGGCTGCAGCAGGGCAGACTGGCTAAGGAGAAGGGATAGAAGAGGGAATAATAACCCGGTACTAAAATAATGCTTGCTGAGGTCGGATGTGTTGGACCGAAAGGTGCAAATATCGCAGTCAAGGTGTAAACTACGACACAACGCATTCCGTTCTCTGGACTACAACCTGCTACTTTAGCCCTTTCAGGGTTTGGTAGCGGGAGATTGAGAACGAACGATGCCAAGCCAAGCCAAACTGTATAAAGCATTAGTTAGACCGAGATTGGAGTACTGTGTACAGGTGCGGAGTCCTTATCGTAGAGGAGATATAAACATGCTGGAAAGGATACAAAGAAGAGCGATAAAGCTGACTGTAGAATTCTAGAATTAGTTATGAGGAAAGACTCAGAAAATCGGCCTACAGTGTCTTGAATAGAAAAGAATTCGAGAATTCTTAATACAAATTTATACGATAATCAGAGGAAAGAATTAGACTATAACACGTTTTTGAAAATGCAACCACCTACATGAACAAGAGGGCACTGCTATAACTTATCTAAAGAAAGGTCCAGATTCGATATAAGGAAACATTTTTTTAGTCAGAGAGTAGTGAATACTTTGAATGCATTGTCACAGGAAATAGTGGATGCAGTGACAATTAATGCATTAAACAATAGATTAGATGCGCATAGCATTTAGAGCAAGGAAATGTAAATGAAAGTGGTTGTATACAGACTGCAGAGTTTCCTAAACCAGTGCATAGACGTTGAATTTTAAGTTTATAAGTTTATGGTGAAAAGCATGTAGTCATTAAGTAGGTTTTCTCTTGTTCATGTTCTTATACCATTTCTGAACTATAACTATTTCTACATTATACTAACTTGCGAATGTAAATTCAGTTAGTTTGAGAAACGCTTAAATAGGTGAGAATGGCTTTCTGAATTCTCGTATTTTTCAGGTCTAGTCATTGGTAACAAAATGACATTTAACAAAATGATAAAAGTAAAAGTCTTGAGAGCCTGTGTTTTTCCTGTGGCAGCTTATGGCTGTGAACCATGGACGATTACCAAAACTTCCAGACAAAGAATCGAATCTTTCGAGTCAAAATGTTACAGAAGGATCCTCAGAATACCCTGAACAGAGAAAAAGACAAATGTGGACATTCGGCAAGAGTTGAGCATAGAGGAGAACTGGTTTATCAATTCCATTTTGGCTAGAAAATGCAAATACTTTGGTCACATCAAGAGACACAACAGTCTCGAGAGAACGGTGATGGAAGGTATGGTGCCAGGCAAAAGAGGAAGGGGTAGACCAAGAAGACGATGGCACCAAGATATCCAGGAATGCCTGAGTATGACTGTGGCGAGACTGGAGTTTTGGAAATGGAACGAGTTTCTTTCAGACAGACTGTGATGGGAGCGACGTTCTATAAAGGACACGCTACAAGATAATGAGTCATTGGTATATGAAAGGTTGTTCATCCTTAGTGTGGAGAACTCGGATTGTGAAATGTTGATCTAATTTGCACGTATCACGTACGTTACATGTCTACCTGTCAAACGTGTCAATCAGTCTGGACGTGTCGTCGGTGTGCTGCAAAATTTGGAAGAGAGAAGGTGGAAGCTCGGTGGATGAAATGGGGGAGAGGAATTAGCTGGTTGAGGAGGGATAGATGGGCGAGGGGATGATGGGGTTGAAGGTAAGAAAAGGTCGGGGATGGGCGGTTTGAATGGGGAGGGAGAGATGGGATGTGAAATGGGTAGGCTGGGGGAAGGGATAGTGGAGGATGGTTAGGTTGAGAGGGGAGAGATTGATGAGGGGGGGGGGACGGGTTGAGGAAGGAAGAGATGGGTGTGGATAACCGGGTTGGGGAAGCAAGAGATTGGTGGGGATAGTCGGGTTGGGGGAATAAGAGATGGGTGGGGATAGCCGGGTTGGGGGAGTAATGGCAGGGATAGCCGGGTTGGGGGAGGAAGGGCAGGGATAACCGGGTTGGGGGAGTAAGGGCAGGGATAGCCGGGTTGAGGAAGGAAGGGCGGGGATAGCCGGGTTGGGGGAAGAAGGGAGGGGATAACCGGGTTGTGGGAGGAAGGGAGGGGATAGCCGGGTTGAAGGAAGAAGGGCGGCTATATCCTGGTTAAGGGAGGAATGGCGGGGATAGCCGGGTTGTTGGAGGGAATGCGGGGATAGCCGGGTTGTTGGAGGAAATGCGGGGATAGCCGGGTTGGGGGAAGAAGGGCGGGGATAGACGGGTTGAGGAAGGAAGAGATCGGCGGGTATAGCCGGGTTGGGGGAGGAAGGGCTGGGATAGCCGGGTTGGAGGAGGAAAGGCGGGGATAGCCGGGTTGGGGGACGAAGGGTGGGGTTAGCCGAGTTAGGGCAGGAAGGGCGGGGATAGCCGGGTGGGGGAGCAAGGGCGGGGATAGCCGGGTTGGGGGAGCAAAGGGCGGGGATAGCCGGGTTGGGGTAGGAAGTTCGGGGATAGCCGGGTTGGGGGAGGAAGGGCGGGGAAAGCGGGGTTGGAGGAGGAAGAGATCGACGATGGGAAGGGTCGGTTAGAGGGAAGGCGTGGTCGTGGGGTGTTATGTGGGGAGGGAGGAGAGAAAGTGATGGTCATGGGATGGGCGGTTTACGTAGGAGAGAGGGAAAGAGATCTAGACTTGTGAAGAAGTGATGTCCGCTGCGATGGGTGAGTAGAGGAAGAAATGGATTACAGAGAGAGTTTTATTTGTCCCAGGTCCCCAGATCGACTTCCACGTAGTCCTCCCTGGAAACGGACAGTTCTTCTTAACAATGTGGCTATCGACGTACGGGATCAATCTTATCCCCGTAATTGCGAGCAGATGAAATCAAGCATAGCACAACCGCCTGGAGGCCCCCAGTCCACCTTCATCAGCACACTCGGGATGTTAGTAAAGTTACTTCAACCGGCCAGAAATTATTCTTTTCAGCGCAGACAAAAGAATAAGCCCACTCATCATGAGCATTAACAACAACAGCAACAGGAGTGTGTGCGCTGATGAGGGGAACATATAACCATAACTTTAAAGTTCGTGTTGAATATCACACTTTGAGGGGACGGAAAGGAAATGCAGTGGACATGTCATGGAGTGTAGGACATTGACAAAGCGGTCGCTAAAATATTAGTACTACCAATTCATAAATGTCATAACTACCACGCGCCAGAAAAATACAGAACTTAATGATTTACGAGCAGTACTCTGTCAACTATGCCAGCAGTCTGCACCAAAAAGAGCAGTGGTACAGTGGGTTCCATCCCACTGTAACATCCAAGGCAACGAGGAGGCAAGACAGACTTGCAAAAGAAGGTGCACGGTTACCACAACCAGATTCTAGTGTGACCTACGAAGAGCCCAACCGGTTTATTAGCTCCAGATACATGGCCAAATGAGAAATAGAGCATACAGGCTACACAAAAAAAGTATGCCTATTACCAGTTGAACAGAAGAGAGCAGGTCGTGGCCTTGAGACTCCGCATAGGCCACAACAGACTGAGGTACCATCTATTCAATAAACTGAAGATAGGTGCTACTGATGAATGCACCTGTGGTACAGGGACAATGACCGTGGACCATCTGCTGCAATATTGCCCGACATACGAGGACCAGAGAAAGCACATGTGGCCATCACCAGTGGCAACACTAGACAAGCTCTGTGGCAGTGTCGACAGCCTCAGGATAACAGCTGCTTTCTTCGAAAAATTCAAGTTGACGTCTGACAGCGTACGAAGAAGAAGAAGAAACATGCTCAGACAACATTACAACTAGCCTTAGAGCTGATCAACCAGAGAATAGTATCAAATGGAGAGACACGCTCAGACAATATTACAACCAGTCTTTGAACTGATCAACCAGATGTTGATGAGTAACCGAAGAAAGTCATTGGTGCAGAAGGAGGTAACTGGTGTGGAACAGAGTGATTGGTGTGTGGTATGTAACGTTATATTATATCTGGCTGTGTTAATGTACGAGGCGTTTGAAATACGAACAAATACCTAACATCATCACGTCACTCGCACCTGCTGCACTAGTGAACACTATATAGTCATTGTGTCATTGATAGAAAAACACAGCCCAGAGCGAACGTTTTTATTATAATAAATATCAATCGATTCCAAATTGTAGGCACGAAGGTTTTTTGTCAATATTCAGGGATACAAAGTCGTTCGAGTCAGGGTCACATACAGTATATGGACCAACACTTCACTTAATTTCCAGCCGTGGTCCTACAAGCAGAATGTGGAAAGCGGTAAGTCTGCTGTGAAGACGAGCAATGTGCAACAGCTATGTAAGCAAAGTCCCACCTTCTTCAGTACGCCTCTGGATATAAAAAGAGCCACTACAACATGTTACCAGTCAAGGCTCGTCAATAGTAAACAACACAGCATAAGAATAACATCAACAACAATTGAACAACAAAGTGCCAAAAGAAGATACTGTGTAAGAAAATGTCCGACCATGTACTATTTATTGGCTTTGAGATTTCATTGAAATGACACATTCTAGCTTGGTAATTTTTCAACCTCCATTTTTCCACTTCTTAATTCTCTAAAGTGTCTGAAGTTCTCAAAAGGCTAAAACTATAGCATATCGTTACGCCGTTGCATACGGAATAGGTAAAATGGATTGAATATTTTGTACGCATGACTGACCAACACAGTTCACAGCATCTGGTTAGCCAGGTCTGAACTGCCAATCAATCGGGCACAGGCAGAACAGAAGAGAACCAACACAGTTTCATGAAAATATTCAACATTGATGTCACTTATCAATGGTAGACGCTTGCACCGACTTGCTCATTCCGGCGCAATAAGAGTGCTCACAGCACATTATCCAATTTCAAATAGATAAAACACCGCCTGGGAATTGACATATAAGCGAAATCTACGTAACTACCAAAAGACCTTCGTCAAGGAGAAAAAACAAAGCAAATGAAAACTAACAAATCTTTACAATAATAATGAGAGATGGTTAATATTCTTCGCTTCATTGCCATTTGAGCAACTCGAATATTCTCTGCACTGCATGTCGTAGATTTCATATTTCGCAACAAGATCCCATGATTGGGTTAATCATGCTGTTGAAACTGCAAGATGATGTCTAGTCTTTTCTCATCTGCTGAAGTATGAGTTTGATACGGTTGAAGCTTAACAACACTGTCACTATCCTACGGTCTATTTATGGGAAGTTTGTAATTTCTTGACCCGGCAAATATGCAGTACTCATTTTGGATGGAAACTTTTCCTAGCCGCAGTTCTCCTTGTAGATCTTAGATTTTCTTTCCATTAGTTTGTAGGCTTCCCGCCTTGCCTGCTTCGAACATCTAATTTAAGCATTGCTCAACATCTCTGACGCTGTTACTGAAAATGACTATATCAACAACAAATCGTACGTGAGTAAGTAATTCTCCTTTGATGTTGATGCCTTTTTCTTCCCAATTAAGTTTCCCCACGAATTCCTAAAGGGCCGCTGTGAAGTTTTGGGGAGATCGCATGAACTCCGCGTTCCATTGGTGCGTTGACAGATCTATCAAATATGAAAATCGTTGTTGATCAGCTCTAATTGATCTACTTTGTCATCTGAGCACGTGTTTCTTCATTTTCATGATCTCTCAGGGCATTTACCAAAGCAGTTATTTCAATGCTGTCGAATGTTGTTTTTTTATCATAATCCAAAAACACAAGATACGGAGTTATAAGTACTTCTCGTGCCTACACCATTTACTGGTTGATTGTGTGGAGGTGGTCGGTGGTTGAATAACCCTTCCTGAAGCCTGACAACTCTCGTGATAGACGTCCATCAAGTTGTTTCTCGAGTCTGTTCATAATCGATGTTTACGTGTGTCCATTGATGACCCCAACACGGATTCGGGCGGTAGTTCGCTAATTTGCATGCACCATTGTTGTCTTTCCGGTAGTCCATACAATTACAATAGCGCCGCGTTGCCACTCGCCAAAGAGATTTAGAGGTGATCTGCACCAAAGCCTTGGAGCCTCATGGTACACCAAGCCGAAGGGCAGACATAGATTCAAGCAGCTTTTGGCTACATGGCATCAGGCAACCTTGCCTAATTAAATACCAGAATTCGTGTTTTCAAGTAAGAATCAAATTGTTTTTTATGGTCTCTATTGGTCAGGGATTTGACCTTCACTAATTAGTTTAGTTGCCAATCTCAAACGCAAATGGCGACATCAGCAGATGGTTTGATATTGATGGATGAATGAAATGAATGAGGCCATGAGAACTTTAAAGAAAAAGAAATCGCCCCGAAAAGATGGGGTAACAAATGAAATGCTGATGGGGTTGGGCCAAACAGCAAAGAGGAAGTTACTGTCAGTCCTGAACCAAAGCTGGAAAAGGGGAATTGTACCGCAGGCATGGAAAGATGCTGTACTTATACCCGTACCAAAGAAATAAAAAGATAGAACAGATCCAAATGGATACAGGCCTATCAGTCTACTGAGCTGTGTAGGTAAACTGATGGAGCGTATGATCAACACCAGACTGATGTAGCACCTGGAAGAAAAACACATATTAATTCCACAGCAAGCAGGATTTAAACAACACAGATCCACTGAGGACCAGATCACTCTCATAGCACAGAAAATAGAGGATGCTTACCAAGAGAAAAAGCATACAGTAGCGGTTTGGGTGGATCTAGAGAAGGCATTCGACAAGGTGTGGAAAGAAGGACTTAAAGTCAAGCTACGAAGAAGTGAAGTATGTGGGAAAATGTACAGATGGATCAGCAACTACCTCGAAAATAGAAAAGCCAGAGTTCAAGTACAAGGGCAGATGAGCAAAAAGGTGACATTGGAGCAAGGAGTACCCCAAGGGGGAGTACCGTCACCCACACTCTTCCTGGTGTATATAAACAACATAACAGAGAATTAACAAAGAAGAGTCCACAGCTCCATGTTTGCAGACGATCTGGCTATGTAGACCTCTGAAAAAAATTTAACTGTAGCAAACAATCAGATGCAGCAGGCCCTAACATCGTTGGAGGAGTGGGCGAAATCATGGCTGGTCAAAATAAATGAAGAAAAAACAACATATACGATATTCTCGCTTTCAAAAAAACCACAGAACACAAAAATAAGTCTTAACGGTAAATATCTGCGGCCAAATGACAACCCAAACTACTTGGGCGTCACATATGATCGGCGCATGACATGGAAAAGTCAGATAGAGAGAAACCGAATGAGAGCCAGACAAAGAATGGCAATCATGAGGAAACTTGCTGGCACAAGCTGGGGAGCAGACGAAAGAATACTTAAGAAACTATACACTGGAAGAGTGAGACCAGTTCTCGAGTATGGCATTGCGGCATGGTCTACAGCAGCAATGGCGAACTTTGATAAAATTAGCAAACTTCAAAACCAAGCCATGAGAGTTATAACAGGAGGCATGAAGTCAACGCCAATTGTAGAACTTGAGAAGATTACAAATCTGCAATCCATGACCCACAGAAGAGACTTCAGAGCCTAGCAGCAAGCAGAGAAACTAAGAAGACTGACAGACCATCCAATACATCAGAGACTAAATAGATTTGGAAAAGAGAAACTAAAGCGGAGAAACTTTGCAGAAATAGCCAAAGCAAAGATGAGCGAAGACCCTATGAACACCATAACAACACCAAAGCCCATGCCTACTGTACGCAAACCCACATGGAAGCAGCATATCATTCCGGAGGTGGTAGAAATTATACCAGGTATTGGAAACAAGAACATCCAGACGGAAAAAGAAAGAAGAGTCATTACCCTGAGGTACATAGCGGAAAACTACCCAAGCATGGACTAGACCCATGCATACACCGACGGTTCTGTAACAAACACAACACAGAGTGGAGGGGGTGGGGTATTCCTGAGCCTAAAAAATGGTAGGAAAATAACACTGTCAGTGGCAATTGGAAAATTCTCAAGCAATTTCAGAGCAGAGGCAGAGGCAATGAAGGCTGCAGTAAAAGCAATGCTGACATGCGAAAGCAATGAAAGCCAGATAGTCATGTTTACAGATGCCCTGGCCGTGGTTACAGCACTAAAAAGCCAGAAAAATACTGAACAATGATTTAAGAGCAGTACTCTGTCAACTATGCCAGCAGTCCGCACTAAAAAGAGTAGTGATACAGTGGGTTCCATCCTATTGTAACATCCAAGGCAACGAGGAGGCAGACAGACTGGCAAAAGAAGGTGCAAAACTACCACAACCAGATTCTAGTGTGACCTACGAAGAGTCCAACAGATTTATTAGGGTCAGATACATGACCAAATGGGAAACAGAACATACTGGCTACACAAAAAATGATGCCTACTATCAGTTAAACAGAAAAGAGCAGGTCGTGGTCTTCAGAGTCCGCACAGGCCACAACAGACTGAGGTACCATCTATTCAATAAACTTAGGATAGGTGGCACTGACGAATGCACCTGTGGTACAGGGAAAATGACTGCTGAACATCTGCTGCAAAATTGCCCGACATACGAGGACCAGAGAAAGCACATGTGGCCATCACCAGTGGCAACACTAGACAAGCTCTATGGTAGTGTCGATAGCCTCAGGATGCCATCTGCTTTCTTTGAACAAATTCAAGTTGACGTCTGACAGCGTACGAAGAAGAAGAAGAAGAAGAGCTTGATGATGTAACTTGAATTGTAGTTATTCTTCTTGTTCTTTTCTTCTTTATCTTCTTCTTTTTTTTACTTCTTCTTTTTTCTCAATCTCCCGTTACCTAGACCTGAAAAGGTCTGTGCAAGTAGCAGGATGTCGTCTGGAGAACAGAATGTGTTGTATCGTAGTTTACAGCTTGGTTGCTATATTTGCACCTTTTAGTCTAACACATCCGACTTCAGCAGACATTTTTAGAGACCAGTTTCGCCTTCTTCTTCGATCGCTCCTCCTTAGCCAGTCTACTCTGTTGCAGTATGTTATCCAGGATCACTGCGTGGAGGTGAGGAATTTTCTTGGCAGCTCTGGTTCGTTGTCCCTGACGCTAGCAGTAATTTTTTTTCCTTCTGTCGAATCGATGTTGTGGTGCAAAGAACAAGTCGTCATAATGTAAAAAAACAGAACAGAAAGCGAGGATATGGATGGGACCAGCAGCTCAGCCCTTGTAATGGTACACAAATCTACATTGAATGAACATCCAAGAAATGAGGTAAGTAAACTTCCTGAATAATATAAACCAAGTAGAATCTTTGTGAGTCGTACCATAGTTAAATATATTGTCTTTCTCAAATAAAAAGTAAATAGGTTTCCTTCTCAAGTCAGGCATTCTATCAAGACTTTATGCCCTCGTACAATGAATTCAGTAACACTTTATAAAAAGTAAAGTAAAGTATCCCATAGCATTACTGCCGTACGGGTGTGAGGTGTTAGCGATCTCACATTTCAAAGGCTCGGCTATATGAGGGCGGTAGCCATCTCCTCTCCCTCGCCGCTTTTATTTCCCGGACTGAACCGGTACCCATGCTGGGTCAACCCGGGAGCCATTGCGGTCGGAAAAAAACATAACAGAATGAACTGGTGAATTAACCCAGGACCACTCAGATGCGAAGCCAGCGCGCTAACCACTGCGCTACGCGGCTCCCATGTTTATCCCCCACGTTAATTCATTTCACCTTTTCTTTTTTCGCGAAACAAAGTGCCATCACTTTAGCTGGCTTCCTACCAGGTAGGTTGTTTGGAAGCACTAATAATTACTGTTTCTGTTGCAGTCGTGACGTATGTGTTGCCTTCATTAGTAACATTTAACGACATGCTTAATATGTTGTAGATGGGAGGAAGCCTAACGTCTGGTCAAGCGCAACAAACTGTTCAGACATGTTGGTTAGGGTCGTGAAAAATACTGGGTCGTGAAATGAAGAAAGCTGCTGTGAGAAACGCCCTTTTCCAGGTAGGGCGACTAGGAAGTCAAGGTGAGGATCTTGCCCGGTATATTTTACCTGACCCGGACTAACGTGTCTGATCAGTATATTTTTCCTGACCAGACGATAGTCTTTCTCTCCTACCCAAAAAAGTAATACTACTCGCTGTGAGCATTTAACAACAACACCATGTTACAGTGGCCCTGTTCTTTCAACCCTGGGTTCCAATATGGTGAAGAAATAGATACTCACCACTAGAATAATTCAGGTATTACTCGGCTTACAATTCGTTTTGTTTAACGATTTACGTTGTTGTCACTTGTGTTCATGTTATCAGCAGCTACTGATCTAATGTTAATGATTTCATAACTGGCAGTCTAGCATTATTCCGTTTGCTCTTAGTTTCAGCAATGGTTCACTGAACACCTGTTCGTATACCAATCGATATCAGGCCCGCTTAAGGACGCTTCATTCGCTCATCTGTTTTCCATGCCACGTATATAGATAATGTACTACTGTTATACTAATGAATAATAATATGTAATAGTAATAATAGGAATGCGTTTAACGTCTGCATCGTTTCCTATAGCGGATTGCGCATTTGGGCCTAGTTCATCCGATTTCAGTACGCATGTTGGAAATGGAATCACATTACATACTTTGCGAGATCAGGAAATCAAAATACATGTAAGCTTAGTTTGTGAGCTAACTATACAATCTCCCAAATACTAAGACGTTTATTAGTAATAATAATAATAATAATAATAATAATAATTAATATAAGTTACAGTAATAATAATAATTATTATTATTGTTATATTTATAATAATAAAAAATTGTTATAATATAAATAACAGCAATAATAGTGGCGATAAAAACATGAATCATGATAATAACAGTAGTAATAATAGCGATGCTCGTGATATATATATATATATATATATATATATATATATATATATATATATATATATATATATATATATATATATATATATACTGACATATTCCAACAAGTACCTTCACAACTTATCTATTCATTATGCCGTTGATCATCTTCTATCTATTTTCAGTCCACTTATGTCGTTAGACGTCGTGGGGAGGAGCGACCTCCTTTGTTTTTTGTTTTTTTTTCGGCAGATGAAAATCTGGTGACTTGCAAGGTCGATCCCAGCATCTGTCAGCCTCTGGAATAAACGATCACTTATTTTTGGGACTGGTGGAGATAGGAAGCGTAAATCAGAGCAAGGTAGACCCGAAGCATGTCAGGCGTCATCTATGCCGCTCCGCTAAAGCACATAGCCAAGACATGATGTTACAGCCACACAGTCCTCTTTTTACGACCTATTCTTTGTGGGGCGGATATCCCTAGAAAAGTTTTAGTAGATTTTTAACTTGAATTTTGCCCGAGCAGCGGCCGTTAGGCCTTCTCTTTTCGATTTCCAAATGTTAAGGTATTTTTAACTTTAACGTGCGTGCCCCTGGACACTGGTGTCTGATCTCACTACCCAGAGATCAGGGGAAATATTTACCGGGTGATCCACGTAAAAAAAATCCCGGTCTCCACCGTGATTTGAACCCGCGACATCCATCACTCGAGACCACTGGGTCCATTCCATAAGTAACATAACCTTTTCTGTTTGTCATTCACTGTCGCTTTCTCCCCAGAAATTATGCACGTTGTTTCAACGTGTTCCATCCCTTGTCTTCTTATAACGTTTTTAAAAGTTTTTTACTCATTGTAATATATGTGACATGTCTCTGTGCATATGTTTTTCTCAGCTCATCGGCATTAGTATTTACCTGTCCATGTTTCGTCACATTTGTCTATGTCTTGCATTATTTTTATGTGTTTATTAATGACACGAAATAATAATAATAATAATTCAAGAAAATATTTACAAATCTAAAAATAGGTAATAATTTACAAAAATTGTTTTTTAAAACTGTCATACGACATTTGTCCCATTGCTGGGGTAGTCAAGGGGTTTTGAAGGATAAGAACTACAGACCGCTTCGCCACTGCTGTCGCCATGTCGTGTGCTGGTTATGGTTATTTATTTCACCCCCAACAGAAAAACAACATATGCCTTACCGGGGATTCGTACCGCTGCCCTCCTCGTCGGCAGGCAGGCCTTGAAACCATTCGATATAAATAATAATTAGAAGTAATAGTAGCAAATATTTATAATAATATTGCATGATGTTAATCCATCACAAGTGATGACCACTCTCTTTGTTCAGCTGTGTGGACAGTCTTTTATCTTGCTGTGTCCGCTGAAATGGCTGACTAGCGCAGTGTTGTGGATTAAAGTGAAGAAGAAATTTCCACCTTTTGTCAACCTCACTCTCTGATCCCGAGCTACCTTTGGCTAGTGGCAAGATATTTTTCGAGGCGATTGGAGAAAGCACAGGATGTAGATTTTTCCTCATGGTTTACTCCCAAAGCCTTTCCCGCAAACATGTATCTTACAAGGCAGCGGCGGGGGTGGGGGGGGGGGGTGGGGTGGGGGGGGGGGGCGGGGAGAGAGGAATGACATCTAACGTTGTGTGTCTTGCCTTTCCGATAGCCACACGAGGTCGTAGGGACATCACTCAGCTTGTGAACGAACTGGACATCTCCCCCAGGCTGTAATTAACTATAGCCGTGTCTATATTTCACACACCAAAACCGACACTATTTGCAGCTAGGGAGAAGGGCGCCAATCTCGTGAAGTTCAGCTGTGTGAACTAGACAGTGAAATACGACACAGGCTTAAGTGTAGTGCCAATTCACAAATCCAATGTCCGTTTCAAGATAATCGCATAGAAGAAAACACACAAAGAACGAACGAATTAACCAATCCAAATGGAAAACAACAACACGTTTACGTGAACACACACAAGTGTAAATCGTCGAGTAGCGTGAATTCCGGGGAAAACCATGGTTTGGCGGCATCAATAATGAACTAAAACAGCAGAGCAATGTAGACCCGCAGCCGGTTACCGCGCCATCTTTGCTGCATTTAATAATATTATATCTGAACATTATAAACAGTAGTAACAATAGGAAATAATAAAAAGAAACATTATTACAGTCAGGAATAAGTAACAATAATAGAAATAATTAACACTCGGAATTAATTGCAATATTTAAAATGCGAAAAATAATAAACATGATAAAATAACAAAATAATATAAATAATACGATTTAAAAAAATAATGTAAACGAAGAAACAAATAATAACATAAAAAACATATGAAAGTAAATAATACTAAAAATAATTGTAGGCGTTGATAAAAAACATTAGTAATATGACGTAGAACTAAATAACATTATTTGAAAACTTGAATCAGGTTATTCAAAATTGCCACTGCTCCTATCACAGCTACCGCTGCTGCAACTTCATTTACTACTACCACTGTGACTACTACTACTGTGACTACTACCACTGTGACTACTACCACTGTGACTACTACTACTGTGACTACTACTACTGTGACTACTACCACTGTGACTACTACCACTGTGACTACTACTACTGTGACTACTACCACTGTGACTACTACCACTGTGACTACTACCACTGTGACTACTACTACTGTGACTACTACCACTGTGACTACTACCACTGTGACTACTACTACTACTAATGCAACTACCATTACTACTACTACTACTACTACTACTACTACTACTACTACTACTATTACTACTACTAATACCACCACTACTACTACTACTACTACTGCTACTAATACTACTGATACCACTACCATTACTACTACTACAAACTACTATTACTAATAATAATATCATTGCCACTAACACTGTTACTACAACTATTATTACTACTACTACTATTACCACTACCACTACTACTACTACCCTTACTACTACCATTACTACTACCCCTTCCACTACTACTACTAACATTACTATTACAACTAACACTGATATTAATACTAATACTGCTACTATTACCAATACTACTATTCATGCTACTACTACTACTACAACTACCACCACTGCAACTACTACGACTACTAATACAGCCACAACTACTACCACTACTACTACCACCACCACTAGCACTGTTACTGCTACTACTACTGCCACTATTACTACTACTACTATTACTACTACTACTATTACTACTACTACTATTACTACTACTACTACTACAAGCACTACAGCTACCACTACCACTTCTAATACTATTAATAAAAAAATACATCAGCTATTTTACTTTCTTCCTTTGGGGAAGAGAACATACACGAGAAAAAGACAGTTGCAGCTTAGTAAAATTAAGAAAGAAATGGTCTCTAAATACATACACTACAAAGGACTGATGACAGCGTTAGAGCAGGGTACCAACGTTTGGTAAGCAAATCATGAATTCTAATATGTAACATAACAGTAGAAAGTATACCTCATATAAATGATCTATAGCTGCACATGCATATATCACCATAATGAGATGCCCTTCGTAAATAACGTGATAAAGATTAAGAACACCACAGTTTAATTTATCAACTCTCCTAATGGTGAAGTAAATCCTGAACAATTTATCCAGCAACAGCCTGTTTGTTCATTTTCAATTCAGGAGTTCATGTTTCAACCGTAACAACGCCGAATGAAAAAAAAAGTGTATCTGTGTTCAAATGTATATTTTTTTAGGATATTAATTTTGTTCGATTGATTTGATCTGCATGTCCCGGTCCGCATCCATTCCTCCCCCTCTTTCCTCCCTCTTTCCTCCCTCTATCAACAACTTCCAATCTGACAAGTTCTCAATATTAAACAATAAATCAGCATCGTCTAATCCCAGGCCGGCTGCCACATGATTTAGATGGTAAACACGCCCTTATATAGCTAAAAGGAGGTTAAAGCCATAGCAAACATTAAGAGCAAGAAACCAAAATGAAAAAAAAAATAGAGGCCTTCTGTGTCGTAAAAATTCTTTCGTAAAATACGAGAATGAAAGTTGTATATGTATCAAGCAGCCTAAGGTGCACTAGAATAAAATCATTCAGCTCTTATCAGGGCTAATCCTGGACAGACTGCAACGCAATAAAGATGATAAACACGCGCTGATATAACTAAAAAGGACTGAGTCTGTGGTTGAAAGATGCTTGCTTTGACAAATTGTTGCAAATGAAACACACCTTAACTAACAACAAAACCGAGCACTCTCATCACCATCATCTAGTTTGTCAGTCCTAAGACGGGTAGTAAGGTTGTCTGAAGCTATCTCTCGATTTGATCCATCCCTGTGCAGGTCTCTTCATTTCAGCCTTATTGTTTTTGCATGAATGTGAAGTCAAATGGAATCGTAGTCGCCACCTTCCTCTTTTCACCTGGATATAAAAAAGTAAGTATTTCACATTTCAACGACTCTGCTTCATGAGGGCAGTAGCCATCTCCTCTCCCTCGCTGCTTTTACTTCCCGGACTGAACCGGTATCCATTTAAGGGTGGGTCAACCCGGGAGCCGTTGCGGTCTGAAAAAAAACGTTTATGCCTCAATAAACACAGGACCACTCAGATGCGAAGCCAGCTCGCTTACCACTACGCGGCTCCATACTTTGGATATACCTTCTAGTTTATTCTGTACTGGACTTTGGTGTCGCATATTGTATCCAAGTCAACTTAATCTTGGTTTTTAAAAATATTATTTTCAATATTCATCTTTGTGCGCCTACCTCAGTGAGGACAATGTCATTGGATCTTTTTCTGCCCAACTCACTGATTCTATCCCAGTCTGAAAATTACATCCATGCGAAACTAGTTAACACTAGTTGACACTATTAAATTGGGGGCGGGGGGGGGGGGGTGTTGTCAGATAGCATCAGGGTGCTTACAATTTACCCTCATTGATAAAATGTACCCCATAATTGGCATTGATCAACCCGAGATCCGAAGAAGCATCGCAGGAGAAACAGAACGAGAAGAACAGGAGCATAACCCAAGACACACAATATTTAAACATCAGGTACAGAGCACAAGACTCGAATCCAGACATGGTTTCATAAAATCAATACAGCCCATACAGACAATCCGTAAACGTCAACGATTCAAGAGATCGCACGATTTGATGAAGAATCCAGAAATCAAACTTCCGAAGGAATCTGCCCCCGAACATCATCTACCATACACAACATGGACGTCATTAAACAGTCTGCCCCGAACATCATCTACCATACACAACATGGAAGTCATTAAACAGTCTGCCCCCGAACATCATCTACCATACACAACATGGGAGTCATTAAACAGTCTGCCTCCGAACATCATCTACCATACACAACATGGAAGTCATTAAACAGTCTGCCCCGAACATCCTCTACCCTACACAACATGGAAGTCATTAAACAGTCTGCCCCCGAACATCATCTACCATACACAACATGGAAGTCATTAAACAGACTCCGAACTGGTGCATCGCGGAACAAAAGGAACACCAAGAGATGGAGATACACAGATGATGACACATGTGACTGTGGCGCAATACAGGACCCAGACCACATGAAGACCTGCTCCAACCTCCAAGAAACATGCAATAGGAGGCCATATGTTGTAGGCAACTGGCAGAGCAACCCATGTCGCTGAATACTAGATGCATCCTGCATAACGCGGTGCTTGGACACAGAAAGCAAGTAAGTACTACTTCTATCTAACATTTCAAACGTTTCTTAGCTTCTTCATCTTGTTTTCCAGGGACCACGAGGCAACCCAAAATAGTGCAATTGGCTACACATGAATAGTTATTATTCTTAAAGAGTTGGGCTGTGCTGCTATTATTCCTGAATGCAGACTCCAGAGTGTCAATGTATCTCTAATCAACATCTTGGAAAGCACATGTCAAAACTGTGTACCCTTTAAATGGAAGTCCCAGTTCAGTTCTAAATGCTCCAAATCTTCTCCATATTATTTATCAATTACATTAACGCGTTGTTTCCTATTGGCATATTATATTATAATTTGTTATAACGATCATGGCAACCGAATTATAAATATGTAATCACTAAATAATAACTGGAGGAAACCTAACAAAAGCCACAATAGTGAACGAGGTCCTTTTTGCAGATGATCAAATAACCTCAGATATACATAACCTCCAAGAACATCTGGATCCCTTTGCTAATACCTGCGATAGATATAATATGAAGATGTATATAGCTAAGAAGGAGACAATCCCAATCAGCAGAATAGAGAAGAGACTAAATATTCAGGTGAACAGTACAGAACTTCAATAGATAGGATAATTCAATACTTGGGCAGCGTGTTTACACAAGATGTAAGTATAGATAGAAAGGTGGAATCAAGAATAGAGAAAGCAAATGCTGTTTTCTATAAGCGCTCCCCGTTATTAAGACGAAACACATCCAAGTGGAGGCAAAGAGACAGTTGATAAATAGTATTTTATATCAACTTTCTACTACCAGTGTCAGACATGAACTCTCACTAAGACACAAGAAAGAAATATGATATGCGAAATGAGGTGTTTGAGAAAGACTGTCGTAGGCACGCGGCTGGACAGAGTACAAAGCGAAGAAATCTGACGGATAGTGACTGCAACACTGTGCATATAATACATGGAAATGCAGAGAATAAAATGGTTCGAACACCTGGAAATTACAACCAAAGTTACCAACAGCGCAGATCTGCAACACCAAAACAAGACAGTTGCAGAGAAAGAGTGAGACCAAGAAAAAAATAGATATACCGTCTCAGTGAGATACAGAAGAAACGAGGAATAATAACAACATCGGCGGAACATCTTGCACATGAAAGTAAACTACTGTTCTAGACGTCTATCGACAAATGTGAATATCAAATGATGATGATAAATCAATAAACGCAATCATTTAAAAATAATGTGTATTTTTCACTTCAGAACTTTATTAAATAATGAAATGTTTATTTGTATGTTCTGTAAGACCTTCCGATGAAATGTTTATTTGTATGTTCTGTAAGACCTTCCGATGAAATGTTTATTTGTATGTTCTGTAAGACCTTCCGATGAAATGTTTATTTGTATGTTCTGTAAGACCTTCCGATGAAATGTTTATTTGTATGTTCTGTAAGACCTTCCGATGAAATGTTTATTTGTATGTTCTGTAAGACCTTCCGATGAAATGTTTATTTGTATGTTCTGTAAGACCTTCCGATGAAATGTTTATTTGTATGTTCTGTAAGACCTTCCGATGAAATGTTCTTCAAATGGTCTTTATTCTTTATATACGTTAGGGCCTCATCAAGTCTAAATCCAGCAAAGGTCATACCTCGTGTCGATCCACCTTTCTTAAGGATTTCTTTGGTTCTGCGTTTAGTGATCCTGACCGAATTCACAAGATCTTAAGTTTTAAGATGAATCGTAAAATAACGTGTTGTTTAAACTGCTAACACAGGAGATAGAAAATGTCTATCCAACAATCCATGTGGCCAAAATTATATCTGCGCTGGTTGCCGTCTATCCAACAATCCATCTTGTCAGATTTACATCTGCACTGGTTGCCGTCTATCCAACAATCCATCTTGTCAGATTTACATCTGCACTGGTTGCCCATCCAACTATCCACACTGCCAGAATTCATTCTCACTGGTTGTCATTCAACAACCCACCCATCAACACTGGACAACACATTTTGTGGCCATGTTATGTGATTGAGATAAAAGTATCCATTTGTTAGAGACGTAAAGATACTGATCACGGATATGACAAATAAAATGCAAAAATTGGCTACTTTCGCTTGGAAATCCTCAATTAATTGTAATATACCCTCAGAGATTCATATCTTGACTTGTTCATATGCACTCCTAATGTAATGAATATTGATAACCATGAAGGCGGGGTTGTGGAATTTATCGAACTCAGCAAGAAGAAAACACTAGACGCGTAAGCCAACATACCAATGGGCTCTACGTTTTTGTCCAGTTCGAAGGATTATCATTTCTTATATTAAACAAGTCGAGAGAAGATATAGGATCCTTCGACGTCATAGATGATACAGATCGATAAGTCGATATCACCAGATGCAGCTATTTGGTTCGAGCGTCTATTTCACATATATTGTCCATATAGTATAAATAAAAATCAATATGTGAGGTCTCAAGTTAATGTAATAGTGATTATTAGACTGACGCGCTATCTTCTGATGCAACCGAGGCACCAACTAATGTAATAGTTATCACGAGATAGACCCGCAACTTTGTGATGTATCCGAGGGACACCCTAATGTAATAGTGATTATGAGACTGAAGCGCTACTTTGTGATGTAACCAAGGGACACCCCAAATGTTGTTGTTTGCGAATGCTTACAATGATTTGGTTACTCTTTTGTGTACCCTGAAAAGGACGTTCTGTGGCGAGTTGCAGTAGCTTTCCTCACATCTCGAGCGTACTGATGAAGGTGAACCTAGGTCCTCCAGATGGTTGTGCCATACTTGTCGTTATCTGCGTGTCACTTACTACTTCGGGGATCAGGTCAATTCCTCACCCCGTTAGCTAGACTGCCATGAAAAAGGAACGTTTCTAGGGAGGGCTACTAGGAAGCCGATGTGAGGGTCTTGGCCAGTATGTTTTGCCTGACCCTGACTAACATGTCTGATCAGTGTATTCTGACCAGACGTTAGTCTTCCTCCCCACACCCTTAATGTGATAGTGATTATGAGACAAAAGTGCTACTTTGTGAAGTCACCGAGGCAATAGTAAAAAAGGTAGACAGATAAAAAATATGACAGATTAGTTAAATGTAATCAAAACAACTCTAGTAATTCGCCTAGGCAACCAGTTCTCATTGCGCTAACCGTCAATGGCCACCGGCTGAATGCAAAGTCTCAGGCAGCGTCCAGGGCAGATGGAGTGGAGGCGATGTATCTCATTCAGATGTTGCGAGAGCCGTCCTGGGGGAAACTCCATGAGGTGTATGGTATTTTCTCGTTCCAATTTTCAGTTACAGATACAGAAGCTGCAGAGCCGGTGCATCTGTGGGATAGACGGACCCCATTGCCGAGGAAAGACAAGCGTGCTGATCAAACGTTGAGAAATTGCTCTCGGATTGTGTTTGTCAAGACAGCTCGAGGTTGGTGACTAAGTCCTGTTAGCGCACCCTAAGGGCACGTCGCTGGTTGAACGTGTGGAAGGTATCAAGCTGCGTACTATATCTGTTAGACTATCCAGGTTTCGGAGCCGTACAAGAGAATTGGAATGTCACAGCGTAGCTTGGTTTCCAGTTAGCGTATTAGCTGAAACCAAAATCTATGTAGAGTTCATTGATGTAGTGCACGACCGATACTCCAAGTGATGACCAGTTTAGTGCGTACATCAGGATCATATATAATAGAAGCATTAAGACACGGTATTTAAACAATTGAGAGTTACTCTGGCCTCCCTTCAGAGACGCTTGGTCGGAATCACTCTCCGGAACCAACGTATGCAAGGTCTCCACAATTCTGACATAAGACGATTGTCCCTAGTGAATGATGCGGTAATCCATGCAGACAAGGCAAAACATAGATGGGCAGATCACATGTTGCGACGAAACGATAGTCGATGGAGCACAGCGACAGCAGTCTGGTACTCCCGAGGTAAGAAGAGACACCGGGAAGACGTCTAAAGCGTTGGTCAGACTCCCTTGCTCTACGCTGCAACATCCTGAGATGCCTCTAGAGATGCACTGACCACGTACTGGACTAGGGACCCGCAGCTACGCCGAGGAACGGGTAATCAAGATCATCAAGATCAAGATGTAAGCAGCTGGCGTCATGTTCTATTCTGTTGTTCTGTGTGATGTTCTTTTCTGAACTTCTCCTTTTGTGTTATTCTCTCTTGACCAATTACACTGGTTTACCATTGCTTTTCTTACATTCATGTGCGTACTGAAGAAGATGAAACTGGGGCATCCTTGCTTTAGTGCAGTGACAGAGTTTTAAGAAAGTTCATCACATTGCCGATCCTCACCTCACTTGTCAGGCTACTGTATATTGCACTTGCTCTTGGTCTTAGCCTTCGTACCTATGCTCCAGTCTACCTATCACATTTTTAGTTACGTTATCACTTGTCTATTGGAAAATGTCCCAATCACCTTAGCAGCAAGTGCACAATGACAATTGAGCATTACATTAACTTTGGTACATCGTTGAGATGTCTGATAAGACTGGCCAGGTGTGTGTAACCAGCAAACTACATGCATTATCAATACCCTAGTGGAATCCGTGGTGTAAAGATTTGAACCACTGTAACCTTCCACGCATATAGTTAAAGGTGATTATTGAAGGCTTATGCAAACTAACTATGCAGAAACGCGCTGTTATTGTAAATCAATCAGGAAACAAGTTAGATACCAGGTTCACATAAAGTTACCAGCGACAGTTTACATCTATACTTCACAATAGTGGGCAAATGTGAAGGACCACAAATGCTCGGATACATGGTTCCTTTAAAGTGAACAAGCTGCAGGGTGTAGCTTATATTTCACATTGGAACAAACAGGTAACTGAATGTGCTTCTTAATTCCTTGGTCAGTGACTGAAAAAGCGGCCAGTGACCATCATGTCTGATGACGTCCCTTAGGGCAACAACACACTTTTTCAACTTCACCCAGTCTGCGGCCATAGATCGTACAGTACCCCAGCTTTGGTTCATAATTCTCATTTCAGCCTCTAAAGTTCTTTGTTAGGTCGTCTTTGGTTCCTCTTTCCCTCCGGCTTCCACACCAAGGCAGTTCTGGTGATGGTATTTGGTTCTTCTTTTCGGACTTTGCCTATCTTATTCCAGCGTCGGCCGACTGTGATTATGTTCATATCTTCTCGATTGCTCCGGTCAAGCAGTTGAAAGCGTCAGGGACAATAAACACCAAAAATAAGAGCTAACAAATCACGGAGGAAGGAATGAACACAAAACAAGAGGGATACGAGCACATAAAGGAGTATGAGAAGGTACTTAGCTGTATAGCACGTGCGAACTCGTAACAGGTATAATCCACTTTGATTACGTCAATGATAAGATAACCAATGTATGAAACAAGGCAGCGGGAGTGTCTAGCCCGCAAAGAGTATGAAGTGGGAAAAGCAAGTGAAGGCCAGATAAGCCAAAATCCGCCAATCAAGGAATGACGAGATGGCGATATGTGTACACATAAATGACTTAACTGTAAAAAAGAAGACAGGTAGACAGAGGTATGGAGAAAAAGTTGTAGGAGATAATACTTGGTAAAGGTATTAACACTGGTTCAAGCCGCGCAGTTGAAGGTAGCCCATGCAAATGGTCAGTATTTTCTCAAAATCACCCTTGCCCAGTTGACCAGGACAATTGAAGAGACAGGCGATAGAGGGGTTTATTATTTGGTTGATGAAGATGTGTTTGTGGATTTTAAGAAGGCGTTTGATAGGGTATGGCATAAAGCGCTTTGGGCAACCATGAGGATTTATAATATCAACGGAAATATTATAACGGTCCTTGAACACCTGAATAACAAGGCGTCTAGTGCAGTTCTTGTGAATGGGAGGCGAGGAGACTGGTTTCGCACATCAGTTGGTGTGAGACAGGGGTGTACACTCTCTCCAACTCTTTTCAATATATTCCTTGAAGGAATTAGGAGTGAGGCACTTGGAGGTCACGTTGGTACTGTCAAGATAGGGGGCCGAACGATTACTAACCTTCGTTTTGCAGATGATATCGACGGGTTGGCGGGTTCAGAAGCAGAACTCCAGGAATGGGTCAGAAGGCTCGATGCAACAGCTCTTGACTATGGTATGGAGATAAACGTTGGAAAGACAAAACTAATGACAAACAACGCTACGGGCTTCAACAGCAAGATAAAAGCAAACGGTCAAGAACTCGAAGTAGTTGACCGTTTTAAATATCTTGGGTCGATTGTCAGTGATGAAGGATCAAAATGTGAAGTATTGGCCAGAATAGCACAGACAATAGCGGCGCTTGCACGGCTTAACAAAATCTGGCAAGATGAACGGTTAGCACTACGCAAGAAAATCAGATTAATGCGTACACTGGTCCTGTCAATATTTCTCTATGCGTGTGAGATATGGACAGTTACAGCTTACCTTCAACGAAGGATACAGGCTTTGGAGATGAGATGTTTCCGAAGACTTTTAAACGTCACGTACAAAGATCGAGTTACAAACGAGGAAATCCGAAATAGAATTACGACGGCAAAAGGGCCTTTTGAAGATCTCTTGGCAACTGTCAAAAGAAAGAAACTCACTTTGTACGGTCACATATCGAGATCAAATGGTCTTGCAAACACAATCCTCCACGGGAAGGTGCATGGCAGACGACGAAGAGGCCGGCCCAAAAAGAGATGGGAAGACAACATAAAAGAATGGACCAGTCTCCGACCAGAAGAGTCACAGGCAGCGGCTTCTGACAGAGAGGGATGGCGTGGAGTTGTGAGGATGTCTTCATGTGTGCCCAAACGACCTCACCGATTACGGGATGACCTGACCTGACCTGACCTGAAGAAACCGATGGAAAATAAGCCGTCCGAATGTGGGACACTGGTGTGCAGAAGGAGCAATGATTGAGTAATAAAAGGCGTTAGGTTATGTTAGAGGAGAGTACAATAACAAGTGGTCAAGGCGTGGTTGGTATCCTTAAGAAATGTTCAAAGATTCTCAACAGTGGGCTGGAAGATAATGTCGAGGAAGTCAGAAGCAAGTCCAGTGGGACAGGAACAGGTTGATACAATAGTTCTGTTGGGGGTTGTTCAGTTTGGGAATATTGGAAAGCATATAGAATGAGAGCTTGCCTAGGCAGCTATACAAATCTGGAGGTTCGATGAGCTATCAGAGACAAGAAATCGTTTGATCAGATAAAGTATGGTTTTGGAGACTTCCTTACTGAAGAGCACAACAGCATCGTCAACGCGTGATTTGTAAAAAAAGTCATCAGAGACGACCAACATTCAAATGTATGATTACTGTAGATAGGAGATGCTAGATGTCGCATGGACGTGCATAAAAGGGCGTCCGTGCTTAGAGTGTACAACCAAAGAACGGCGTGCTGCTGTGTGTGTGAAGGGAGAGGTGGGAGGGGGAGACTTTCTGCAAAGGATATTCATAAGGAAATGCGTCCTATTTAGGGTGAGAAATGTTTGCCGCTCAAAGTGGTGTATAACTAGGTCAATACATTTTCTCAAGAACGCTAAAAAACTATGATGTCGGACCTGGTTGTAGTGTTCGGATTGGAACAGAGGGATAAACGGGGAGGGAGGTGGGGTGTGGGAGTGGTTGGAGATGATTCGAGTGTAGCAACTGCAAAAGGGTGTTGGTGTGGTTTATCCTCAACGTAATGCACGTTCCATTGAATTTCCAGAACGTGTGCTCCTGGTGGATACCAAGGTAATTGACTGATGAACACAAAATCAACGGAACGAGCCTTTCATTGTCTCTGTCGGTAGGTAGATGGACGAGAGGACATCCTGAACAGGATTGCATCACCACCTACCTGAATCAAAGCGTGTTTCAATGCACCGGAAACAACCTGCTTCGTCTTCTGTCAAGATATTCAAGGTTACGCTATCATCAGGGCAGGTTATTGTTAGTGTTTTGAGATTCACACGTAGTGAAGTTGACTCATTTCCAGAACAAAGATGACAATGTGAATGTTGTAGTGTACTGTGAAATTATGTTGATACTTCGGGATGTGATTCGAAACAAAAACAGGTCTTCTGATTAGAAGAGTACAGCTACATCATGACGAATGCCAGACCACATACGGCTCTGTTAACCCAGGAGAAAATTAACCCCGGTCCATCTTCTCAAGTACGAATCTGGATATAAGAAGAGCCACGGTAACGGGCCAGCAAATAAGCATAATCTCTTTCTTCTAGTCGGTGCTCTTGTACCCTTGGGGGTATATAGGTCTTATTTTGGTTACATGCTTGCAGTCAATTGCTCAGACAAACATGTGATTGACCTAACTGGCATGATTGAGGGGCTTCTTCATTTTGGCTTAAATGCAGGTCACTACTGAATAGGAATTTAGTTACATTCAGCATTTGTGTTTGTTTGTTTGCGTTCGCCTTATGTCTCTAATCCCCAAGGCGGTGTGCGTTGCACTGTGGTTTTTATTTTGCGCCTGTCGACCTAGCGCATCCGACTTCAGCATGCATTTTATGTAAGGGTCTGCTTCCTCCTGCATTTTCTAAGGGTTTGCTTCCCCAGGGTAACGACCGGTGCTGTGATGGGGATCGAACACAGCACCCTGGGGTTGTGAGCCGTACCATTTTACCACTAGGCTACGCCGTCCCCACATTCAGCATTATTCCCAGGGAAGCAGCTAACATCTTACTGTTTTTTAAATTCTCAACGGCCAATTCTTCTTTTACGTGCAGATTGCGTACAAGGGACGCACGAGTTTGTCTTCCGTCTCTGATAGTACTGTGCACTGATCTCGCCTCCCTTGAAACCAGGGGATACATGACAGTTTAAAAAGGAGGGGGGGGGGAGGAGGAGAGGAGGCAGAGGTAATAGAGTTGGAACACCAACATTTTCGAGATTGTGTTCGTTTGTTTCTTGAACCTCTCAGATATAGTGGCCATCAAGCAATGTTGTCAAGAGTTCAATTAAATAAGTACGTGTGTTATCAACAACAACAACAACACCACCCCCCCCCACCACCACCACCAACAACAACAGCACCAGTGCACAAAGGTGTTGGTCTGGATGTTGTATATGTTTTGATGGCTAATGTGCTACAATATTACTAAGAAGACTATGTACTTGAAGAAAGCGCATCTTTACCAAAAAGAACGCTGAAAGCCATAACAAACAAGAACACCAACAACTGTGCTATCCATTGATGCGGTATTGAGCTACCCATCAAATAATTATGAGTACTACGCTCACAGCACATTCTGAAACATTACCTACTGCATTCGACTACAGTGCGTATAATTATATCTACTAGATAAAAGTCATATCCCATTCCCCTGTAACGTAAAGGAGTTTCAATAGGTTATATAATTGTAATGAAACAAAGTGGAATCAAAGAGCAATCAGGGTCAGGTGAAACACGCTGATGAATATACCGACTACAAGTCTTCGTTCGTGTTTTTGAGAACATCTAGGAATAGGCCGCGTCACAGTAGTCTGGCCAACAAGATGGAGATCAACACTTTAATACCCATAGTAGTGAGCCTACAGAGAAGTTGCAGATTACACTACATCCAGGAGAACCAGATTCGCGTTCTCAAATGCTCCTTTGGATGTAGGAAAAGTCACTGCGGCGGACGATTCTGCAGTAAAGGAACTGACAGCAGCCAACGACGCATAGCTGACTGCTTGCATCAGGGCCAGTGTCTCATAACTGACAAAGATCTTTTACTACCTCCAAGTGGCAGCCTTGGAAACAGACTGCACACATGCAGCCTGACTAAGAGATTTAGTATTGAAGTGGAAAGTGAACCCCGGTCCTAAACATACCATGCTGAAATCGGATGGACCAGGCCGAAAGACGCAGATACAAGGTGTGTTCCAAAAGTCTTCCACCTTAATTTTTTCCGCGGAAACAAATGAAGCATAGATGTTGTCCTTTTAACAGGGTGGTATAGGGGACCTTCATGCGCATTCGTGAGTTTTTTCACGTCCACAGATTGTCTTAGTCGCAGGCAGTCAGATTTTCAGTGTTGGTTCTCTCTGGTTCTCTAAACTCCCTATTATCCTGACATAGCCCTTGAGATTGTTGGCTGTTCCCCAGGCTGAAAATTCCACCGAAAGTACTCGATTTGAGTCACGAGAAGACATTGTATAGAATGTGACGACTCAGCTGTTCTCCATTCTCAAAGATGCCTTCCTGAAATGCTTCCAACAATATGGAGAAAGTATTTCTGCAGTCTCAAGGAGAGTGCTTTGAAGGGGAATAAAGCTTCAAATCTTCTTCTTCTTCATCGTACGCTGTTTACAGCGATATTTACGTTGCACTGTTTTATTTTGTTAAGCCTGTGGCTCAGTGCATCCGATTTCAACAGGCGTTTCTGTAGGGATGCCCTCCTTAGCCTTTGGCTGTCCCCACCCTATCTGCAAGGCAGCAGTTATTTTTTGGTCAGAGTTGTCTCTCTTTGGGAAGTTGTCTTGCAGGACTAACGAGTCTTCCCCACTCGTGTCTATAGGGTTTGGCAATGATATGATATGATGGACTGTGTACTAGTTTGTACTATCCCGGAAGAGAGGCAGTCCAGTGTGACTGTGTCTCGGGATCGTCACGTCCTGCCAGAAACGTAGCATATGCATGTGAGTGAGGTATCTCTTTGCTCCCTTTATTTTCTCGGCTCATCTGCAGTGATGGCATGCATATCATTCCCCGCCACCTGGGACATTGGGCTATCTTAATCAACCTAGGCCAAGAGATAAATGCCATCCGCAATGTTGACCACGAAATCTCTGGAATACGACTAGATGATTGGTTTGGAACTTGGTTCAACCAATACTCCAAGAGTCAAAGGTCTCCACGACAAAAGCCCACACGTTCATTTCAATGGTTATTCATGCATTGATTTGCCGATGAAAAGTGTGAAAGTTGTAGTTGCACAAAACAGATGATGAGTTCCGAGTCACTCGGAGGAGAGCCATGGAACTAAGTACTAACGGATAAGATCCGAAACGAAGAAATTCGACATCAATCTATGTTTCGGGGCGTCGTGGAAGCAACGATATCACGCTGGGATTAACGTGAAGTTTGCATGCCTGACAACAGATGAACAAGCCGAACAACGTCTTGGTGGCCATATGTCTCTACGCGTCCACAGGGCCGCCCACATATGCGATGGCAAGATAGACTGCATTGGTGTAGCCCTGCAAAAGATCGGGAGGCATAACGAATATTGTTGACTTTCTTGCAAACGGCATATTTGTTAGACTGACGCCAAGGGCAATGTGATAATGTGAATGTGTGATTTTAGTTGTTTGTTGAGTAGCAAATATGCAAGCCTATTCGTGGTAAGCGATGCAATATTTTCCGAGTGGTCTGCCTGGGTCTTTGTGTATGACAAGGACAAGAATAGCACCACTGCCTCACAGAGAGCATGTCGTAAGAGGCGACTAACTGGCATAACACCGGCCATGGTTAGGTGGTTTGTTTAGAACAGCATATATGGCGCCTAACAGGCCGCGGGTCTACTTTTCTCTAGTGTTTAAGTCTATTAAGATTAATTCGCACATCGGTTAACCACCTAACGCAGCGGAGTATTAAGCTGCTCAATCCTAGCCCGATAAGTAGGAAACCCTTCTCCCGGCTATAACCAGCTCATACCAGAGCTAGGATGTGCACTGAGCATCTGCCCCTGTAGAAGTACAGGTCGACTAAGAACTTAGATGCAATATTTCCAAGTAGATACAATAACCTAACTAGTACACACAGCTGCTGGCGGAAGAGGCGGAAGATTGACCTGGTCGACAACGACTCTGAAGGTGGGAGTTGGAAACGCCTGGTATCGGGCTAAGGGCGCACCAGAGACCATAGGTGGTAAGCGGCCGGAACACCGTTCAGAAAGCAATGGCAAACTACTGGATGTAAAATGCCAAGAAACGTATGACAGTCGATAGAAACGAAACGCAAAGATATGATGGTAAGGCCCTCGGGCCAGGCAGATCATTGACGCCAACTGGGGAAGATACCGATTTCAGAGCCAGTACAAGTAACAGAGATGACGGCCTAAATCCCGACTGCATTACAGTGGAGAACTCTGAAATAGGACTAAAAACAAAACTAAGAATAGGCACCTGGAATGTCAGGAGCCTAAACCAGGGCAAGTTACTTTGATCACATCAAGAGACACAATGGTCTTGAGAGAACAGTGAGGTACGGTATGGTACAAGGTAAAAGATAAAGGGGTAGACCAAGAAGACGATGGCACCAAGATATCCAGGAATGCCTGGGTTTGACTGTGGCAGAGGCTGGAGTTTTGGCAAGGCAACGAGTTTCTTTCATACAGACTGTGATGTGATCGACGTTCTATAAAGGACATGCTACATGATGAGATAAAATAACTGTAGCAGCAAAGCAGTTCTGTAAACGATATACATTAGGGGCACGACAGAAACGTTACAGAGACGCCTTGTGTGTCTCTGAAAGGCTTTAATATTGATGTTTCTGCTGGAAAATGCTTGCACATAGCCGTTCCACTTGGAGCGCCAGCATAAACCCAAGGTGCTCAGATCACAGAGAGCAACTCCGTTGTCGAGGCTCCGAGAAATTGTGCCTACCGAATAAACATAAGGCACGACGCTTCCACAGTCGACTCCCCATGTGTATGCCCCAAGTGTAGCAAGGTCATCCGAGCCAGGATTAGTTTTTTACAGGCATATGAGAACGCATTTCGCAGCACACATCTGATGATGTGGTCATTTTCGCTTGCGGCGGGGAATTATTATTATGATTATTATTTGCATTGTTATTATTACCTGAACGAGATTTTAACTGCTTCAATACTAACTACACTAACTTTCTTTAAAATATCCGGTGTCATTGTTAAAGCTATTAACATATACATATATATATATATATATTGAATCACCGTCGGACACTACTGAGAAAATAAAATATATGGTTTAAGATGGTTTCTGGACAGACATGCGACTCTAGATTTCTATAAACAGTTTATGAA
Organism: Ariolimax columbianus; assembly: GCA_036924085.1. Lineage (NCBI taxonomy): Eukaryota > Metazoa > Mollusca > Gastropoda > Stylommatophora > Arionidae > Ariolimax > Ariolimax columbianus. The sequence continues at coordinate 62,296,848 of JAVGWX010000004.1, forward strand.
AGTAGCGAAGTTTATGAAGAAACTGATTTGAACTGAGGTGTTCATAATTCACTTACTGGTACATTTCGTTGTTTTTTGCAAATAGCTTGATCTCTTTGCTCAGACATAATCGTTCATCCATATAATGTTTAATCTGTGTGCATCTACATACCTGCATACATAGTTATATGTTTATCAATTCATCCATCAATCTATATATTCACAAATATATCCACCCCACCCCAGTTCTACACTTACAACTGATCCTTCCATCCATCCATCGACCCTTTTAGTCGAAATATAGGTTTCTTTCATGTTGTAGATGGATCTGAGCCAAACATGTGCATGTTTATATATTTTTTGACTAAGTATTGCCCCATTAACTTAACTTATATACTGGTTTAGAAGACTCTGCAGAGTCTGTAAACAACCAGTTTCTTTTCTCTAAAAGCTATGTGCATCCAGTCTATTCTTTAATGTATTAACTGTCCCTGCCTCAACTACTTCCTGTGGCAATGCATTCCAATCATTCACCACTCTCTGACTAAAAAATATTCCCTAATATCTAATCTGACTCTTTCTTTAGTTAATTTGTAGCTATGCCCTTTTGTTCTTGTAGCTGGTTGTATTTTGAAAAAAACTTGTTACAGTCTAATTTATTCGTTTCTTTGATTTATAAACCTGTTTTAAATCATCTCGAGTGACAATGAGGCTAACGTCTTATCAGAGCAGAATACACTGATCAGACAATGTTAGCCAAAATCAGGAGAAATATACTGATCAAGACCCTCACCTGACCTCCTCGTTGGTTGTCCTGGAAACGGGCTGTTGTTGCGGACAACAGTCCGGCTAACAAGGTGAGATTCGACGTGATCCCCGTAGTAGTGAGCGACACGCAGATGAATCCAAGCATAAACCGCCTGAAAGACTATGGTCCACTTCATCAGCACGCTCGGGATGGGAAGAAAGCTACCACAACCAGCCACTTAACGCCCTTTTTAGGGCGCACAAAAGAGTAGCCTACTCATTGCGGGCATTCGCAAACAACAACTCACCTCGAATTCTACTCTTTTCTAAACAATGTAAACCGGTTTCCTCACAGCTGTAATTCTGGAATCCCACTATCAGCTTTGACACTCTTTTTTGTATCATTTCCAGCATGTTTATAACCCCTCTACGAAAATGACTCCACACCTGTACATAGTACTCCAATCTAGGTCTGACTAAAGCTTTATACAGTTTGACTATCACTTCCTTGCTGTTTAATATTTCTTTTTGTCATATCTGTCATGGAAAGTTTATGGTAAGTTACTTGCCTCCTATCTACATATTGCTAATGTTTCTGTAACGATGGAAAATGAAAGGAACTTACCTTACACCATAATAGTCCTAGTTGTCCCTATAATCCGAGAATCTCCGATTTAATAACACAATTCAACCCAACGATACGATAAGAAGATTCACCAACAACGGTACGAGGTCTGACCATCAGTTAGTCACGTTTCGCGGTAGATATTTCTTTTTCGAGATTCGCTCCTTTCAAAATGTGATTGACAGCCAACCGCTTTTCCAATCTCAGACAACGTGTTGTTAGTCCGAAGACAATTCCACTATCAAGGTCAAGTACGCTTGACGTTGACAGATTCGAGTCACAGAAAAAGCAGGCTACTTGTTACTGCAACACGCGATGTTACTTGTTTGAGATGCGGTCCATTCAAGGTGTCGCACATTATTAGTCATGTACAAGAATTAAAGTACGAAGGGTCAATAATGCGTTTATGGTTCATTCGACCTGTAAGATCCAAAAAGACCCCCCCTTGTGATGGAAAATTGTACCATCGACAAAAGAATGCTGGATAAGCTATACCGTATAATTGACAAGCTGGCCCAATAAGACTTATTGACATCCATATAAATTAAACAGTCGCTGCTTATATATATATATATATATATTATATGGAAAAAGTGATATATCACACCTTACCTACACATACAATAAATTGACGATTGAGAGGTGGGCGATAAAATCGTAGAAAGCAGGAGGTGTGATGTGTTAACCAGTAAACACGTACAGCGGAGACGACACGTGTGGGTGTGTGTCACAGGTGATGTGAAGGATTGGTGGATGTAAGATGAGAGGGTTTTTGCGTGTCAGGACACGAGAAATGGGACACTGCCACACTGAGAGCTTGTAATAACATCACGGTGGTTATGGTTTTCGAGGGGTTTGTGAGTGTGTGTGTGACAGGGACGAGAATTGAGCACTGCCACACTGATGGCGTATCTAAGGTAGGACTAACAGTGCGGTGATTGTGGGATATAGAGAGGAGAATTGGTTCACTGCTACACCGAGATCTTATCGACTAATAAAACAGTCGTTGTGGCTTACACCAGGGGTTTGCGTGGGAGATAGAGAGGGGAATTGGGCCAGTGCCACACTGAAATCATATCGACTAATAAAACAGTCGTTGTGGCTTACACCAGGGGTTTGCGTGGGGGATAGAGAGGGGAATTGGGCCAGTGCCACACTGAAATCATATCGACTAATAAAACAGTCGTTGTGGCTTACACCAGGGGTTTGCGTGGGGGATAGAGAGGGGAATTGGGCCAGTGCCACACTGAAATCATATCGACTAATAAAACAGTCGTTGTGGCTTACACCAGGGGTTTGCGTGGGGGATAGAGAGGGGAATTGGGCCAGTGCCACACTGAAATCATATCGACTAATTAAACAGTCGTTGTGGCTTACACCAGGGGTTTGCGTGGGGGATAGAGAGGGGAATTGGGCCAGTGCCACACTGAAATTATACCGACCAACGTTTCAGTCGTTTTGGCTTACGCCAGACATTTGTGTGTGGAGTAGAGAGGACAATTGGGCGATTGCCCCACTGAGATCTTATCGACTAATAATGCAGTCCTAGTGACTTACACCTGGGGTGTGTGTGTGTGGAATATAGAGGGCAATTGGGCCACTGCCACACTAAGAGCTTTTTGTATGATGCCACTAACAATGCAGTCGTTCTAGTGTCATCGTGTATTGTGCGTTTGAGGTCACCTTTGCTAGACTTCCACTCCGTTGTGTAGAGAAATATTGACTAAATGAAGTTACCTTCGCATTTAGATGCAAGCGGTTAAATCACATTGTTATTCAGATACTGTAATACTAATATGCAGGCTCATGTTGAAGTGTTTACTATATTTCAAGCCCGTCTATTAAGGTCACATTTAAGAGCTGGTAGCAGGTGTCAGCCTATATGTTCAGTCTCTAGATGAGTGTTTCAGGGTACAAGTGTGCCACTGCCTCACTGAGTTTGTGTCGGCAGTTCTAATTAAGTAAGCCGATACTGTTTTACAAGTTTGTTGACGCCCTTATCTAATTATGACGAAACCGCCACCCCTATATGTATGCCAACTTCATCATGTGAGTGTGCCGAGACCCCGATGTGATGTGAGTGTGCCGACGCCCCGATGTGATGTTAGTGTACCGACGCCCCCATGTGATGTGATTGTACCGACGCCCCGATGTGATATGCGTTGTGTTATTTTTCTCTTTACCCCAGTAAGAAAAAAATCTGGCAAAGATGGCGCCGTAACTGGCTGCGAGTCTACATTTCTCTACTGTTTTGGATCATTATGGATGCCGCCAGACCACGGATTTGCCTGGAATTCACACTAGTCGACGACTTACACTTGTGTTCACGGATACGTGGAGTTGTTTTCCGTCTGGACTTGTTATTTCGTTATTTTTTTTTTATTTCTTCCATCCGTTTATCTAGGTCTGGACGCCGGCTGAATGGCGCCACGCTTAAACTATTAACTAGTTATACCTGTGTCGTATCTCACGGGTTAGTTCTGCCGGTTCACCTTCACGAATATGGCGTGTGGGAATTTTAGGTGCTACTATGATGAACTGAATACAGCTGGGGAGAGATGCCAGACTCACTCACACGCTGAGTGTTGTCCATACGACCTCTTGTGGTTATCGAAAAGGCACGACAAACTGCGTTAGATGCCTTCCCACCTTTCTACCCTGCGGGTTACATGTTTACGGAAAGGCTTCGGTGGTAACCCTGAGGCAAAATCTGCATCCTATGCTATCTCCAGTCGTCTCGATGAATGTCTTGCCACTGGCAAAAGGTAGCTTAGGCTCTGTGAGTGAGGTTGACAAAAGGCGCAGTTTCTTCCTCACTTTAATCCAAATCTCCGCGCAAGTCACCCATTTCAGCGGACACAGCAAGAGATACGACTGTCCACACGGCTGAACAAAGAGAGTGGTCTTCATCACTTGTGAAGGACAAACTACCCCAGTGCATCTACACAAGTCTCGTTCTACAAATATTGTATCCGTTGCCACTGCTTTTTTGCATGCTCTATTTCTTCTATTTGCTGTAACACATCTATATATTTTATATCGGTTTCCATTGCTCTTCTGTATCGTCTATTTCTTCTAGTGGTTAGCTATTACATTGATACACAGCAGATAAAGTGGTTTGGTTATCAGACAAAGATACAGTATGATCAACTTGCAGCGAAATCATTCTAATTCGGGTTTCAGGACCACGTACAAAGGGTAGACTCCGGCGACGATGGATTGATGAGATCAAAAGAAACACTAGAAAAGTTCAATAAATCGGCAGCACAAGTCTCTCAGCTTGTGAAAACTCTGCTCATAGATCATATCTGCCTCGTCGCAAGGCAAGATCAGTAGGACAGAAGAAGAAGTTGCTTTCTTCCCATATTTGATATCGAGGCTTACAATGTTTCGTGTTTGTCCATATTCCTGTGGAACCGTACACAGGTCTGTTGTTTGTTGTTATATGTTGTAGACCTTTTAACTGTGCTGTGCATCTTGGCTATCATAAGATGTTGATATGATGCCATGTCAACACCTTTACATACTTTTACATCGTGTAGTGATGATTGAAACTTTTTTGTTCATACCATTATGATAAATCTGGTTATTTGTCACGTGGTCTGGTGACACCCGTGTTGCTTGTGTGGAAATATGCTGCCATCAATGGCCAGTTGCTTTAAAGCACAGAAGTTCAAAACTAAAACAAACTAACTATATTTTCATTTGGTGAGTCCGAAGTGCAGTGACCTCGATTCTTGACAGAACAGTTTAAATTGTTTCTGTATTATCATGTACCTAATTTGAAAATTCTTTACCTTTTCCTTTCTCTTCTTCCTCCTTTTATTTTTTTATTTTTTTCTTAATCTTCTTTTTTTCACCTTTTCAACAACTATTTAAGTATGTTTTGTTCTCCCAATCACCACAACCAGATACTAGTATGACATACGAAGAATCAAAACGGCTTATTAGAGCTAGATACATGACCAAATGGGAAACCGAACATACTGGCTACACAAAAAAACGCAGCCTATTACCAGGAAGTAAAAGCGGCGAGGGAGAGGAGATGGCTACCGCCCTCATATAGCCGAGCCTTTAAAATGTGAGATCGCTAACACATCACACCCCTACGGCAGTAATGCTATGGGATACTTTACTTTACTTTATTACCAGTAGAACAGAAGAGAGCAGGTCGTGGTCTTCAGACTTCGCACTGGCCACAATAGACTGAGGTACCACCTATTCAACAAATTGAAGATAGGTGGCACTGACGAATGCCCGTGTGGTACCGGGAAAATGACCGCTGAGCGTTTGCTGCAAAACTGCCCGACATACGAGGATCAGAGAGAGAGCAGATGTGGCCATCACCAGTGGCAACACTAGACAAGCTCTATGGCAGTGTCGACAGCTTCAGGGTGACCGCAGCTTTTTTCGAAAAAATAATTGTTACTGTATGACTGCGTACGAAGAAGAAGAAGAAGAAGTATCCCAGATGTAGCTTACGGCCACTCTTTTTCAGGATCACTTTTTAACAGTCACACGTCCATTATTCTCTATCTCACCTTCAAGCATTGCAGTGGCAGAACGATTGAGTTCTAACCCTTCACTGTAAAGGAAACTAAATTTATCCCAGTTTTAAAATCTATCCAGTTGTAAATTGGTACCTCGGTTTCTGTCAGCGACGGAAATGAAGCGAGTACGGGAACTTACCAGCTGACCTGATAAAAAGGTGAAGCCTATTACAGTGGATTCCCGAACACTTCATCCTCGACGACAGTATCTGCTCACTGGATTAACTTTAGCTTTTCTCAACATAATTATTTCTTTACATCTTCTTTAATCCCTGCACCAATTACTATTTATAACTGTACTTCACCTTCTCTCTCTCCCCCCCCCCCTCTCTCTCTCTCTACATTAGTCATCTTATTTCTCTGTACTCTCAACAGTTGGTCTATACTAGAAGATAATTCGTAAAAAACACAAATTGATATGGTCGTTTGGCCACGTAACAAGACTACCACCACACAGCACTCCCCAAACAAGCAATGTTATTTAGATACAACGGATTCAAAGTCAAAGGCAGACCACGAAAACGGTAGCTAGATGGGCTCGTTCTAGAGATCTCGTCATGACATGAAGCTGAAAGGCATAAAAGGATAAGCGAAAAGAGAGAAAAAAGATGTGGTCGTTTAGGATATTTCATTGCTCACCGTCCACTGCTAGTTAAGGGACAACATATAAGCACAGATGAGCAAAACTCACGAACAGCAACAACACGACCTGACAAACTACTAACCGTAACGTCTATCGACTCAACCAATAACAATCGGTTACATTTAAAATGTATGCCAAAGTAAGGATTACAGGACTACACGATTGGTGTTTTCCTTGTTTCTGTTCCTAGATTAATTGAAAAAAAGAAACACTGCAGTCTGGGATGAAGTGGTAGAGACTTTACTATTAGATGTCTCAACTTTTGTGAAGTGAGGTGAACAGTTACCTTTCCCGATGTCTTGTCTTACATATCACAAAGAGGAAAATTTAGTCACAGTCACTGCCGTCAGGGATGAGATACTACAGGCTTAATTGTTAGAGACATCAGCGTTTCGGAGAACTACTTTCTTTCCCCTCACTCATGCCATCCCTAATAGTAAATCAGGTTCAAATTTACAACTGCATTGACTGAAACTTGTCGCTACTGGAGAGCGAAACTTGTGCGTAAGCGTGCACAGCACTAATTACATCACATGCTGCGCTCTCTATATCCATGTACTGTGGCCTTATAAAATGCTTCTCATTGATGTTTAAGTTACAGCTACGAACTAGTCATGCATACATGGGAACCACATTTCTTTTACTTCGCTTGTGGGACAATTATTTCTTTGCGTGTAATTATTTGCATGTAAGTCCATGATGTTAATTATAGATTCAAAATCTTCAAGGACGACTTGCTATTTCCACAAACTATCAAGGGATGCAACCAAATAAATATACCAAATGAATATTTAAAAAAAAATAGAAGTTATCCCATCATAAAAAATTCGCGTGAGAGGTTCTGACTTTGGCGTTTTCCCTCTTTATCCAGGTTTCAAATCTAGAACGAGTAAGCTATGGCCCTACGCCAGAACCACATGGACGTGTATATTGGCATCTGTACACTGAAGGCGATAGGTGATAATTATCCACCCGACCAAATTTCTCACCCTTGTTTTCGTCCTCGTACAAGACATATGGGGAGGAGCAGCTCGCGACCCCGGGGGACGATTGTGACTGTAAAGCCGTGCTGACACAAGAGCTGAACCTTGGACCTTGAAAGGCGTCGAAGTCATGGAGCGAACTAGACAAGTAGGTTTTAAATGAGTTTACTCTTCATTTTTGCAATACAAATCCATTTCATGGTTATATTCATTCAAACTTCCTTGCACTCTCGTTTTCTTTCCAATGTAACAAAACTGTAAAAAAAAAAAAAACATGGTTTCAAAACAATTGTTTTTTGTTTGTTTTTTTGTTGTTGTTGGTTTTTTTTTCCAACAAGGATTATACATTATATACAGTTCAAAATGCCATTTGAATATATTACAATTTATACAAGTTTATATACACACACCCGTCCACACCGACAAACACACTCATACACACACGCACGCACTCATACAGTCACACGAACCAAAATGTGTAAAGATAATTTTATAGTTTGTATTTTTGTGCAAATATGTTAGTGAATATTTGTGTAGTTTAGATTCTCTGTTGATATACTGCTTTATTTCTACATATCCATATTTAGTGTCTGAAATCTGCAAGTAAAGTTAGTAGTCTATTCTGCGTGTTTCTATCTGTTTTTGGGAATGGTATTTAGCATGATTGCTCTGTACATGTTTACTTTAACTTTTGTGTGTTTATTTATTTTTTGTCTGAGTGTTGTTAACGTTTCTGATATGATACTGCATTGATAAAATAGATGGTCTTCTGTTTCTTGAATGTTCTGTCTGCATAATTTACATTTTGGCATGCTTGTTTTGGACATGTATGCTTTTTTGTACTGAATTGGTGTAATATTGAACTAACGTCTATACGTTATTTCTTTAGTTTTTGGTGGTATTTTTAATGTGTGTAAGCTAGTGAAAATATGTGTGTAGTCTGTAATTAAATAATTATATCCCCTTTTTATCATATTTTTACGTGGCGGTTCTTGGGACTGTACTAACTTTTTATAAATACTTTTAGTTTCTTGTTTAATTAAATGTTCATTATTTTGAATAGTGTATGTGTGCGTCTGTATGTACCTATGCTAGGTTTGAAGCTAGCCCAACCAAAGTGCAAGGGAAGGGCCTCACCATGAGGGCGCGTGTGAAAGTTGTGCAAGGTGAGAAGAGAGAGCAGGGGAAGAGTTGCCCCCAGTGTAAGATGTCCTGGTATACTCTGCTTTAGTTACAATTTGTATATATGCGAACCTGGTCCCTATGTGGTGGTTACCTCGTTTTCGCATATTGTTTTCAAATAATTTCAATAAAGTAAGTACAAATTAAAAAAGGATTTTAACGTACCTTAAAGTACATCATATTTTATAAAATGAATTTTGAATTTCATGAGTAAATATGTCTTTTGACGAAACATTCAACAAATAAAAATATTTATTATCATTCTCTGATTTTAAAGGGAGACACCCATGTTTACAAAGAAAGACAACATAAACAACGTGAAATTGCAAAAATAGTAACATTTACAAATGCGAATACTGCAAATGAAAAAATATAATAATATTAATAGTGGACATCCAATGTAAACAACACAACTAAAAAAATATTATGAATTCCCAACAAAAATGTAGTCTTAAGCAGTTTACAAATAGCTATAATTGTTAAATACATAATCAACAATTTATTGTTTATGAGATAGTAGCATTTATTCATGATCTGCTCACCCTGGGGGAACTCTTCTCACCTCACTCTGTTTCATTTGACTCTGTCCTACAGTCAACACTCTTGCACAACTTTCACACGCGCCCTCATGGTGAGGCCTTCCATTGCACTTTGGTTGGGCTAGCTTCTGAGAGCGCACAAACCTAGCATAGGTACATTCAGACGCACACATTCATCCAAGCACTGGTTTATGCGTCCTTAACTTAACTTAACGTCTGTATACTGGTTTAGAAGACCATGCAGAGTCTGTATACAACCAGTTACATTTACATCACCTTGCTCTAAAAGCTATGCGCATCCAGTTTATTCTTAAATGCATTAATTGTCCCTGCCTCCACTACCTCCACTGGCAATGCATTCCAAGCAGACACCACTCTCTGACTAAAAAAATATTTCCTAATATCTAATCTGGACCTCTCTTTAGTCAGCTTGTAGCTATGTCCTCGTGTTATTGTGGGTGGCTGTATTTAAAAAAAAACTTGTTATAGTCTAATTTATCCATTCCTCTGATCATCTTACAAACCTGTATTAAGTCACCACGAATTCTTCTCTCTTCGAGACACTGTAGGCCGGTTTTTCTGAGTCGTTCCTCATAACTGTTATTCTGGAATCCCACTATCATCTTTGTCGCTCTTTTTTGTATTCTTTCCAGCATGTTTATATCCCGTCTATGATAAGGACTCCACACCTGTACACAGTACTCCAATCTAGGTCTAACTAAAGCTTTATACAGTTTGACGATCACTTCCTTGCTCCTATGTTTAATATTTCTTTTTATCATACCTAACATTGCATTTGCCTTTTTCACTGCTACCTTAACTTGCTCACTCACCTTTCCTGTATGATCTATTATAACCCCTAGGTCCTGATATCGTCCAATGGACTACAGTCTGGGGTGGAAAGTAGCGCGCCTCCACCAGTAGAAACTAGTGAGGCAAACATCTAAGCAACAACAACAGCATTTATTCATTCCCTTTACTGAAAGGAATACATCGCCCTTGTGACGAAGTAATCAGTGGCCACGTGAACAGAGTTTACAACTAGGCTATTCAACAATTATCTGGCTAATCGAAAGTATTTTGCTGTGCGCTCTGTTATGTGTAACTTTAATGCTCTTGTATTAAAGACGTGTTTATTTTTTCATAGATTACTCATGGATTCCGTGTTGACCAATAATATGATGTAAATAAAGGTATGTCAACTGGTTTGTTATACTTTTTGCAGACAATTTATTTATAAACAATATAATCTTACCACGCCAGTCTGAACATTACTCTGATCCATTTCTAGCCCATACGATACTTTATCAAATTTAAAATAAAACAAGTCATGTGGAATCGTGCTTGCTTACTGCAGGCTGTATAAATACCATCTTGATTTTTTATAGTTTGATATTTTGAAACAGTGTAAACATGAAACTGGACATTAAGTCAGTGTGTATCTGTTTGAATTTTTCTTTTTCACTACAAGTCTCAAGTTGCCCTATTCAAAAAAGCACACACATACACACCTTGAGCACACATCCTTCCATTTCGGGTTTTGAAAAAAATACACTTTACTGTCCAAGTTGTAAACATCTGGTTTATTGAATCAATGATATGCTTTATTTACACCAGATTTAGAACCTGGTAGAGATGCATACATAAAGGCTGTAAACATATATATGTAAACAACTCATATGTGTTGAGTGTGTGAATATGTAAAGCTATCTAGGAAAGAAGGGATATCCAACACTTTGTAATGCAACTTACGTGCGGTTCCTTAGGCTTTATAAACTACACGAGAGACACATTGCCATAAATATCCCGTGACAGAAGAATTACAAACGTAAACGATTCACTTTTTCTGTAGGGAAATGAAGGATGGGGCGTTTTTAAAATGAAGTAGATGCGTGTAACTGTGTATGTTTATGCATGTAAACACACACACACTCCATACATGGAAGGCACTATACAATTTGTACGATAGCATCAGGTGTGTTAGGACGCCACTGCTCTCTTCGACACGTTTGCTACAAATCACAATACAGCAATGGTTCTCGACCTTTTAAAGGTCATTTGCTTTGTCAAAGAAGACAATGATAATTCAATTACAAACCATTTACACCTCGCCACCCTCCACCCCACCCCCCAAAAATACCAACAAACATTTACAGTATTTTACGTAACCAATTTCAAATTAATAATATGTACCAATAATGAGGTACTGTATTGTTATTAAATGTGTGTTGTTTTAATTAGTAATTTTTTTGTCGAGTTGTTTTCTGTGAAACTAAGTGTAATAGAAACTAGAATAACACGACTGCCACATTGAGAGCGTGTGGTAAGACACAATTAACAATGCGACTAGCCCCTCCCTCTATATGACTCATCTTAGTATATCTTGATAGTCCAGTGAAATAACTTTCATAGAAGAGAAGTTTCTGATATAAAAATAAAATACTTCTGCTTATTAATGTAAGTTGGAGGCAAAGACTAGAGAAACAAACCCGTGTGTTATAGAGGAATGGGTTGCTCAACAATCAGATTTAGAGCATGCCGATTATGAAATTAATTTGACGTGAAAGGGATATACTGTAGAGTACATTAAGTCTCGTATATTTTCTCTCACACATCTACTAAAAACCAGCTGGAATTGAGGATTTTGTACAGCGATTTAAAGGAAATCATACAAACAATGTCACATCATGAAAAGGGAAAACAAAGTAAATGATTTAGTTTTCGTAGGATCAGTAGAAGAATAAGATGGTCTGTGTAATTCCGCACTCACCCATTGTTAGTGACGTTTCTCAACAGTCAACTTTCAAATCTCAGGACCAACAATATGAGGTGAAGGTCAAATTTATATTCTACTTCTGTTTCTATTCGTATGATGTGCCTATGTACAAGAGTTGATAGCAACATTGTTTTACTTAGTCACTCTACTTCTACCCTGGGATGTATGGATCTTCTTTTCCTTTTTCTAGCCTAAATTTCTTCCCATTACTTATGACATTCCTAGCAGACAACAATGTAACCATTCTTCACTCCCTATTTGGGTACTAAAAGCACATGAGCTGAGAACATTGTATCACACAGGTACATAGTAATAAAAGACATCACCCGCTTTTCAACCATTTTGTAGACATCAGGACACACATTGATAACGTATTGAATCAAACGCTCAAGAGCAGCATTAAAGGTGATGCCATCTTAAATGTTAAATTCATGACAATTCAAAAAGTTGGTCTCCTTCAATAGAACAAAGTTCATTTTCGATGAGTAAGAAATTATTTCATCATGTGTAATGTCCGATTTTCACACATCACTGCTATCACTGACAGTAGTGTCTGTCTTTAGTGTCATAGATCCAAACATTTAGAAAACATTTAAAGATATAGGTGTGGTTCGTGGATCCCAACATAAAACTTTAAGGACCCCAAAATTACACTACAAAGACACCATCACGACACTTCATGGATGCCCAACATGACAGCACATGGATCCCTGACAAGACATTGCATAGAACCTCAACAGGACACTGCATGGAACCTCAACAGGACACTTCATGAATACCCAACAGAACACTGCATGGATCCCCAACAGAACACTGCATGGATCCCCAACAGAACACTGCATGAATACCCAACAGAACACTGCATGGATCCCCAACAGAACACAGCATGGATTCCCAACAGGGCACTTCGTAGATTCCCAACAGGACACTTTATGGACTCCTCCCCCCCCCCTCCCCCCTTTCCGCAAACAGGACACTATTCACACTAAAAAAAAATAATCGAAAACACCAACATGATACGTGTCAGATCCAAACATGTGATTTCATGGAACACAGGATGAGAACCATTGTCCATCACAATTACTGACCACCACATTTAAACAGCACACAACACGCCCATTGACCTTTCTCGTTGTCAAACACGCGCAGCAAGCTTAAACTAGGCATTCAGGCTTGACTTACGAGACTGGAACGCTGTGCCCAGTCTAGGTCTGGTATTTATTGTTCTTCCTGCAGTCAGTTGGTTAGTATTCTGTATTGTTTTGTTATAAGTTAGGTTTTAACTAACTGTTGAAACTGCTCAATAAGTTCACGGGAAAGGGTAGGGGGGGGGGGGTAGCTGTGAATGTAATAAGGACGAGATAGGGGTTACTGACGCCATGTGGTAAGAAGAAATTGACATTGTGATTCGACTGTTCAGAGTTTCTGTGTATTGCAGTCACGAGAATAGTGCCCCTGTCATGTTCTCCTGTTCTGTCAAGCAAGGAACGACGTCAGTGTACTTCAAATGAACCAATAAGTGGTAAGTCCTCTTCAGAAAACGACGAAGAGTGTGGGTACTGATGGCTGCAGTAGTCCGCTGGTTGTACATACTTGTGTCTCGTCGTCTCAGACGTTTCTTTGGTTTCGCCTCTCGTTTTGTGTAGAAAGCAGAGCCAAACAGTGCTGTCTAATCGCTATGAGTTTAAAATCGGTATGTGTGTAACAGGGTGAAGAATAGTACCACTACCACACTGATATCATGTCCTAGGCGACGTAGGAAAGAACAAAGAATCACGCAGTCCGACCCCTAATGGGTAAAACGCACTCTTGTGGGACAGAGACGCGAATAGGACCACTGTCACTGTGAAAGCTTGTCATAAAGAACAACTAATAGTGATGTTTAATCTTTCCAGAGTATACGACTCTGTGTGGGACAAAGACGAGAATAAGATCACTGCCACACGGACTACATTTCATAAGAAGTGGAAAACAATGTTTTCTAAGCCCACTTGGGAAGAATGACCTTTAACTCATGGTTTTGCACACTCCGACATTTACAAAATCCAAAAATCTTTTGAGTGTAGATTAACTTTATCAAAATTAAGGAAATCTCTAGAAACAATATCAAATATGATACAACAATATAGGATGAAATAACAAGTTTTCTTTATTTCTGAACAGGAATTAACAGAAAATGATTTCTATCTGAACAACAAAATACGATGACGCCTACCTGAACAACAGAAGGCGATGACATCTACCTAAACAACAGAAGGTGAAGACGTCTACTTGAAAAAACAGAAGGTGAAGACGTCTACCTGAACAGCAGAAGCTGATGACGTCTTCCTGAACAGCAGAAGGAGATGACGTCTACCTGAACAGCAGAAGGTGATGACGTCTACCTGAACAGCAGAAGGTGATGACATCTACCTGAACAGCAGAAGGTGATGACATCTACCTGAACAGCAGAAGGTGATGACATTTATCTGAACAGCAGAAGGTGATAACATCTACCTGAACAGCAGAAGGTGATGACATCTACCTGAACAGCAGAAGGTGATGACATCTACCTGAACAGCAGAAGGTGATGATGTCTACCTGAACAGCAGAAGGTGATGTCCACCTGAACAGCAGAAGGTGATGACATCTACCTGAACAGCAGAAGGTGATGATGTCTACCTCAACAACAAAAGACGACATTTTCCTGAACAACAGTTGATGATGTCTACCTGAACAGCAGAAGGTGATGACGTCTACCTGAACAACAGAAGGTGATGATGTCTACCTGAACAACAAAAGGTGATTACATCTACCTGAACAGCAGAAGGTGATGACGTCTACCTAAACAACAGATGGTGATGATGTCTACCTGAACAACAAAAGACGACATTTTCCTGAACAACAGTAGACGATGTCTACCTGAACAACAGAAGGTGATGATGTCTACCTGAACAACAGAAGGTGATGATGTCTACCTAAACAACAGAAGGTGATGATGTCTACCTGAACAACAAAAGACAACATTTTCCTGAACAACAGTAGACGATGTCTACCTAAACAACAGAAAATGATGATGTCTAACTAAGCACTCAGCTAGATTCGGGTAAGACTTGATACGATCATTAATTATAATGTAACAGCAAACATATATCACTTAAAATACATAAAGAAGATGTGTAGAGACCACATGACAGCGTAAATGTGTAATGGAGAACAACATTCACTTCACTATGCCTTCTTTTTCGGTTTTTTCTTATTCTCCTTCTTCCTCTTTATCTTATGTTCCTTCTGATCCACATAAAACTGAACTATTCGCTTGTTTATTTCTGTGTCATGTATGAAAAATTGCCGCTTTTAAAACAAAATACAGATCACGATTGAACATCGAGAAGGAGATTTGAATCGCAATTTCCAAATTTGTGTCCATAATTTGAAGAAACTGATGATGAAGAAGCAAGCTCATCTGTCTCATTGACTTTGTGACTAGTATAAAATAGTATAAAATGTCATCAAACTGTCAGTTGATTACAGTAATTTAATTTTTCATTTACAAAATAAATTTAGTCTAATTTATTTGGGTCCAAAAGGAAGCCTTTCCTTGTTACATCAGAATTCTTGCCAACAATTTTACGAACTGCACTATCCCATTTCGTCCCTTCCAACGTCCAATTGTGGAAATAGTTCAGAAGTGGGTCCTTCGTGGAGATACTATCTCACCAAACCTCTTCTCCGCATGTTTGGAATATCTTCAGCCGATGCAACTGGGACACCTTTGGTATCCATATTGACTGCAGACGCCTCAGCCACCTTCAATTTTCGGATGATACAGTGCTCATCACAGGGTCAGTAGCAGAAGCCAACCAAATGATGCGGCTACTCAACCGTGATGGTAGGAAAGCGGGACTGGAAATGAAATTCTCGAAGACCAATTGTTGAAACGATTGCGAGTCTTCCTTGGCGGGGTGCGATTAAAAGATGTCGACGAGTATATCTATATTGGACGCCCCATCAATATCGAGAATAACCTGGAATCTTAACTGACAAGACGTCGCCGAGCTGAGCAGCATTCTCGTTCATTAACACGGTCCTGGGCAGTTGCCAAGACCTGAACCTTCGAGCTTCTCTCATCAATTCGTCTGTGCTACCTGCGATGTGTTATGGTGCTGAGACATGAATACTAATAGAATCACTGGAGAATACATTGAGAGTGACCTAGGTCGCTCTTTGCAGACGTTTGGTAGGAATCACTCTCCGGAGCCAACGTTTGCAAAATCGTTGTCATTTCTGACATTCGTCGATTGTCCTTGGTGAATGATGCGGTACTCTTTGCAGATAATGCAAAAAATAGCTTATCAGGTCACATGTTACAACGAAACGATGTCCGATGTAGCACCGCAACAGGAATTTGGTCCCTCTGAAGTAAAAAAGAGATCTAATGGAAGACTTGTAATGCGTTGGTCAGACTCCGTTGCTGTACACAACATCCGTGACGTATCAGGAGAAGTGCTTACCACGATCTAGACTTTGATGACCCAATACAGGGTCCGCTTGAGACGAAGTTGGGACTCACAACTACGCAGAGCAACGGGTCATCAAGATTATGGTGAAGATCAAAACTAGTAAAGAACAAAAACGAAAAAGGTTCCAATAACTCCTGATGTAATCATAATGGACAATTCTTTTATTTCGGTTTGATTAAGGTATGCATTTCTGGATTCTACTGGCGACGGCACACCTCTTGTCACTCTATACCGTAATCCGTTTTGCGATATCAGGACATATCTGTCAGTGTATGGATTCATATGTGTATTTTGACTACCGGTAATTCTTCTGTTTGTAATGTGGACATAATTATTAATTAATCGTAATTGGTCAGGCCATGTGTTACAGTAGGTGTTTTGGTCTATCATGAATCAAACGGATTCTTCTTAATTTATTTTCGCCTATCCTTTTATGCATTTCAGCGTTAGCTTATGAAGAGATATCTAGAACAAGCCTGTCTGTATGTCTCATGTACAGTAGCATTTACTGCCTCAGATATTTGTGTAAGCCAACTTTTTCGTGACCTGCTTTTGGTTTTGAATCCGTTATATCTAAATAGCATTGATTGTTGAGGGAGGGGGTGTGTTGTGTGGTGGTAGGTTTGTTAAGTGTTCAAATCATTTTAGTTGCTGTCCTTGGCGAGGCGTCCATATAAGCATTGTAAGCATTGCTTACGTTTCCAAGTTGGATTTAATTTCTTACAAAATACAGAATAAAATGATTATGCTATCAGACATCTTACAAGCGCATCAATTTTGTATCTGGTCAATTTTTGTACAGTTGAAACACACACTAATATAGTGTTAGCATTAATTCAAAAGTGCGTGCAAAAAAAAAAAAACACCTCCCTGCTAGCAAGGAATCACATTTTGTTAGCGACAAATCTGACGCTTATAGACTACACATATAACAAAGAAAGGATGTCCCCTAAAGAAGAGAGCGCATACGCTAAATTCATTAGGGCGTGTAAACATTTTAATAATTGATTACCGCTGGCAGGTAACTCTATGATCTTTTCATTAGAATTCTAGGAGTTTTTAGTTCCATTTCCAAACACTTATTTACTCAAGCAAAATGTCGTCTCCATCAGTAATGTTAGAGAAAGACAATGTAATTGTGTTGTGGAAGATTTGTTATTCGTTAAATCTGTTGGTGCCAGGAATTTCACGATGTAATGATTTATTTGCCCAGAAAACTAGACATATAGAACTTAATAACAAGAAGTAGGATGTGGCTAACATTGTTTGTTAGTTCTAGATTTTGTTGTACAAATTGCTCAATCTGTTAAAGTTTTTCTTAAACTGGACTGCATTCGTGATGGAACTCAGCTGCTAAAATTAAAACCCCCGAATGCCTGCTACGCTACTGCTAGCTTTGACAACATCAAATGAGATATTTTTTAATTCTTGATGAGTCAGCTGAAAGAAACAAGTTGTGCTTCCCCAAACTCCATTGAGGTAAATCAAAATAATATCCATTATAATAATTACTTTTGTTAAAACAATTATTATTTTGAATTATGAGATCAATATTATAGAAACATTTGTAACATCTGTCTTTAGAATGTGTGTTACCTATATATTATAAGTAACAACAAGCAACGGTACGGTAAAATCAAAATGGGTGCTGTGTTCCCTAAGATTGTTTACAATTCTGAGAACGTCCTCGCCACTTGTTGCTGTCTTTTAATGTAGTTTAATACTGGTGTTGTTCCCACTAGTCTCCTGATGCCATCGTTTCTGATCATGTCTCTCGCTGTGAAGCCCATTATTTTTATGCCGGTATTTCATTTCTGCTATTACGATGTTGCGTTTTTAATTTGATTTTAGTGTTTAGTTTTGACATTGATAGCGTAGTGTTGTGACGAAAATCGGGTTGTATAAAGCTCTTTTGGTAGTTAATTGTCACGTACTTGCAATTATGTATTGGCTGGAAATAGACCCTCGGAAGACAGGTCAGTTTTACCCTACTAATGACAGGGCGTGGCCACGGTAATCCTGCTTAACTCGAGAGGAGCCGCAGACATTTGGTTCACGTACTAGGCTGATAAGCCAACGGCGCGAGGCTACAAGGTGAGGGATTACGGCCGAACGCCTCTAAGCCAAAATCCCGCCCAAAAGCAGCTCAACACGAATGCAAAGGGAGGCTTCGACATGGTGGGGACCTGGGGCCCCCGCTCCAGCCCTGCCCAGTCGAGCCGCAGAATGAGGTCTCTGCCGTCCGCTGATCAAAGCGGGCGGGAAGCTGCTCGATATTCACCCCATACGGCGATGAGGTATGAAACCATTTGTAGAAGACTTAGTTCTCGGTCGGGGTGCCCTAAACAGTAGATCAGCTACCTCACTGCGAACTGCTGAGACTCAACCATTGACCATGAGATATGTCCGCTCCCCAGGCGAACAACATCTCCGTGCAAGACCAGGCTTGTCCCCTGGTCAAATGCACTATTTCGAGAGGAATCACAGGTCGCTGACATTTGGTCCACGTGCTTGTTGATAAGCTACCATCTGAGGGATTACGGCCGAACGCCTCTAAGCCAGAATCCCGCCCTAAATCTCAGCACCGCTGTGATGGGAGGCTACGACATGGCTGGGGCTAGCGTCTCAGCCCGGCCCGATCGAGCCGCAGAAATGCACCTGGCAAAATGCACTCCTGCCTCGCTCTTTGCCTCTGTCTGCTGTCAGTCATCCCAATGGACGCAGAAGAGATGCAGTCCAGCGGACATTGCACCTCCTGCCCTATTGTGACACCCTCCCGGGTGGCGGGGAATGCTAGGAGTACCATCACTGCAGATGAGCCGAGAAAATAAAGGGAGCAAAGAGATACCTCACTCACATGCATATGCTACGTTTCTGGCAGGACGTGACGATCCTGGGACAAAGTCACACTGGACTGCCTCTCTTCCGGGATAGTACAAACTAGTACATAGTCCATCACATCATTGCCAAACCCTATAGACACGAGAAGGGAAGACTCGATAGTCCTGCAAGACAACTTCCCAAGAGAGACTACTCTGACCAAAAACAACTGCTGCCTTGCAGTTAGGCTGGGGACAGCCAAAGGCTAAGGAGGGAAATCCTACAGAAACGCCTGTTGAAATCGGATGCACTGAGCCACAGGCTCAACAAAATAAAACAGTGCAACGTAAATATCGCTGTAAACAGCGTACGATGAAGAAGAATTATGTATTGGAATTAATTGTCCAATGATCTTATTTGCATCTTTGTTGATTTTCAGCTGAACTTCTTCCGTTTGTTGATAACGTGCTCCCAAAGTATGTGAAATCTTTCACCTGTTTGATTTGCGATATTTATGTCTCCGGCTATTCTAGATATTTTCCTGACCTCAGTTTTTTCTACATTCATTTTCATGTTGTATTTAGTTTATCAATATATTGTTGCAATTTTAGTTCTGAAGTTGCTATGACTGCTTGATCGCCAGCAAAAAGAAGTTCATTTAAAAGTTTACCAGTGTTGCTACCTTTATTTGGGTTGGCCGTTTCACAAATGTGATCTAAAACAAAGGGGTTGGCACACATCCTTGTCGAACTCCTGATTTCAGATGCAATTTTGCTGAGAGCCTGGTTATTGTTCGAACAGAGCACTAGCTATTGATGTAAAGAATTTTGCACAGGTTAATTAGGTGATCGGTTACTCCATAGTGTGCCAATATTTTCCATAGATGATATCTATCTAACCTGCCAAAAGCTTTTTCTTGATCTACAAACGCACCATACAGTTTCTGATCGTATTCAATTGTTTTCTCCATAAATTGTCGAAGTATAAAGATTTCACCGGTACAGCTTCTGTTCTTTCTGAATCCAATCTGAGTATCATTCGATTACGTAGTGTAATCTTTTTACCAATATTTTACATTATATTTTGTCAGTGTAGCTCAGGAGCGAAATGTCTCTGTGTATTTTGTGCAGTCTCTTCTGCTACCTTTGTTTTACAATATTGGAATTAATCAGTTATAATTTATAATTGCATTTCTCCAATCTTCTGACATTTCCTATGTGGTCAATACTACGCTATACAATCTATGTAGCCACAATATCCCTACCTCATTGGCAGCTTTCAATTAAAACAAGAAGAATTTCGACAAGCCCTAGCCATTGGGGGACAGTGGTCTCGAGGTAGTTGGAAATCGAAAAGAGAAGGCTTAACGGCCACTGCCCGGACAACAATAAAGTGAAAAATGTACTCAAGTTATTTGTACTTTGCCTCGGGCTATAAATGGCGCCTAACTGGCTGCGTATGTACTTAGTTCTGATGTTTTAGTCTACTAAGATGGATTCGCATATCGGTTAAAACCACCGTCCAAGAAACTGGTTGTATACAGACTTTGTAGATTTTTCTGGACAAGTATAAAGACGTTAAGTTAAGTTAAGTTCATTTGTTGGATGGGTATTTGCCGCACCGCAGTCAAATTGTTTCTTTAAACCGATTTGACAACCTGTTTTCAACCCGATTTGACATCCGGTTTCTTTTCCTGTCGTTTAGAAAAATTTACCGAGAGTCATAAATGTAATAGGACGCCATGAATTTATTGCAGTTATCAGCATTGTAAGTTGGACGCATTCGATACAATACTGCAAGACATGTCTTCTATGTAGTAACATTTGTATAGTGAATATGTGAGTGACGCCAAAACTTGTGGAATTATGTAATTACATGGTATATATATATATATATATATTTTAATTGGTCATTTCTGTTTAAAACATTTAATCATTTTTTTTCCTCCACTTTCCTTCAATGGTTTGTGGTGTGTTTCAATGTTGTATATCTTATATTCTTACAATATGATTAAAAATGACCTATTTCTGTTTTTACTGCGGTTAGTGATACATTTTAATTCAGGTGAATACACCGACATGTACTGTTAGATGGAGCAGCTTGTAAAGCATATCTGATTTCCGAAAGTGTGATGTTTTGGTCTAGTCCATGAGTCCATGCTCACGTAAACGACAAACGTTGGTATCTTGTTTTTCATAGTTGATACCCCCAGTTGTTGGAAGTTGAGAAGTTCTGTAAAGTATTGCTGCCATCTGTTCAGTTATGGCAGTATAGTAGTTTTGTCAATCCTTTCTGTAAGTCAAGAAGTTGTCATACCTGACTCAAACCGAGAACAAAATTGCCGACATATTCCGCACTAATATCTTCCGCTATTTATAGATCTGTATTAATTGGGAATTCCCGGAAAAATGTGTCCATTTCCGTGTGATCAAGGTTGCCATATTGGCAACTTAGCAGCCAATTTTCTTAAATTTGGCAACTTTTCAGCCTTTAACCATTTTTTTTTCTCCATGTTTGGCAACTGACATTGAACCCTCACTTTCCTATTCGAAGTGTTAGGGCAGCGACATACTAAGTGGCTGTAATTTACTTTAATGTGGTTCATCTACACGTGAAGCTATATATATATATAGTGTATTTGGAATCACTTTTAGTTGTACGATATTATTAGATGTTCTCCCATAATATATTGTTTAATTTCTCAATAAACTCACGATATGCTGTCATATTTAGATTTTATATACGTATTGCGGTTGTTTTTAAACATCAGTTATTACTTCACCAACTGTCATGTCGTCAAAGAAATGTAAGGCTTATTTTTCAAGGGAACCTGTTTGCAAGCAAATACAGCAACACGTCTTTTTATTGCATCACGAAGAATTGGTTTTAATCACAACTGGTTCCTTTACAGGAATCCTGTATCCGAGCGTTCACGGTGGCTGATAATAATGGCAATGTGTGTTTCATAAATTAGGTAACCAAGCCCAATCCTCTTTAACCGTCTTTTACGAAGGTGACAATGGCCCTATTCTTTCCATCCAGGATATGCATTGGAATTTTTGTCATGTTTTTTGTTGTTGTTTCAAATTATTGTTTCAAACTTTTATCCTAATATCAATTATCATAGTGCTGCTCGATAAAGATTGAAATATAATTTTTTGTTCAATTCATCCTCATTATTCCATATTTTGTTGAGTAGGTTTGATACAGTTTTGTTGTTGTTGATATTTAATGGCAACAATGAGTAAGTTTACGTCTTGAAAAGGGCGTTAAGTGGAGGGTTGTAGTAGTTTTCCTGACATCCCGAGCGTGCTGATAAAGAGGGACTGGGGTCTTGCAGGTGGTTGTGCTATGCTTGGCTTCATCTGCGTGTCGCTCACTACAAAGAGGATCAGATCGATCCACATCTTGTCAGCCAGGCTGCCGTGAAAACATCCTGTTTCCAGGGAACGTTACATGGAAGTGAGATAGTGGTCTTGGTCAGTGTATTGACCTTGACGCTACGTCCTAACCAGCATTTTGTGCCTGACTGGACTAGCGCCTCAGTTCCCCGATATAGTCTTAAACCTCATCATCGTTGATACTTTCATATAGGATTCCTCGGATACCTATATCAATGTAAATGTATATGTGAGTGTGTGTGGGGGGGGGGGGGAGAGGGTTGGGTGTGAGTGTGTGTATATATATATATATATAATTATATATATATATATATATATATATATATATATATATATATATAAATAGAGAGAGAGAGAGAAAGTATATATAAATCGATTCCATTACGGATCATCTTAGCATGTTTGGCATCTTTTTGGCAATTAAAAAAAAATAGTTTGAGAACTTTTCGAACTTTTCATCTGGCACCCGTATCTCAATTTGGCCTGTGTAGACTCCCACTTAGCCGTTTTCCTGAAAGGAAGACGACTTTACAACCCCTTTTCAGATTTGAGCTGTTTTCCCACTGTTTACCATTTATTTACAAACAATACATAGTATTTAGCAATACGATTTCAGGGAGGTAATACTTCGTTATTTCCAACCTATCATCGTTAGGTAGTTGCTAGTTATTACATGATAAGATAAAGATCACAATTTGAAAATTGAATTAGCCTGTTTTTTTTATCGCAGTCATTTGAGAGATTTGTCCATTTGACTCATTCACTGATAAAGTGATAGTAATTCAGTACTATACTACTAACTAGCAAGGCGGAATGATTGGACTTTCTTTGAACTAAGCGTTTCTGGATAGTCATAGTCAAACTCATAGTCATATCTGATATCATAATTGAATTACTTACTTAATAAACTTTATGGACTCATTATAAAGTAATAAAGTGTCCAGTTCTAGGTTTTTATGTATATTTTTTTTATATATCTCACTAATAATATTAGTAATTAGTCACTACTATATACTTATATACTACTAGAGTAGTTCATTCGTTGTACTTCAGTGAGTCTCTGACAAGCCAAGCCCACTCAAGGTATTTAGTCAAATTAGTTAGGTCATGAATCTGATGTGACAAGATGATAGCGATCCTTCAAATGATTAGTACGTTCGCTATATCGCAGCATAATTATAAAATTAAAATTCACGTTATCGTTTAAAAAAATTAAATTTAAATAGTATAATACTAATAGAGATGTGGACAAGTTGTTACCTAATAAACTAAATTGAATGTTGTTTGAGCAATGAAAGCCAGATAGTCCTGTTTACAGATGTCCTGGCCGTGGTTACAGCACTAAAAAGCAAGAAAAATACTGAACCTAATGATTTAAGAGCAACACTCTGTCAACTATGCCAGCAGTGCGCACAAAAAAGAGTAGTAAATCCAAGGCAACGAGGAGGCAGACAGACTGGCAAAAGAAGGTGCAAGACTACCACAACCAGATTCTAGTGTGACCTACGAAGAGTCCAAAAGGTTTATTACGGCCAGATACATGGCTAAATGGGAAACAGAACATACTGGCTACACAAAAAAATGATGCCTACTACTAGCTGAACAGAAGAGAGCAGGTCGTGGTCTTCAGACTCCGCACAGGCCACAACAGACTGAGGTACCACCTATTCAATAAACTGAAGATAGCTGGCACTGACGAATGCACCTGTGCCACAGGGAAAATGACCGCTGAACATCTACTGCAAAATTGCCCGACATACGAGGACCAGAGAAAGCACATGTGGCCATCACCAGTGGCAACACTAGACAAGCTCTATGGCAGTGTCGACAGCCTCAGGATGACTGCTACTTTTTTCGAACAAATTAAAGTTGACGTCTGACAACGTACGAAGAAGAAGAAGACGAAGAATGTTGTTTGTTGATGATCTGACATCGCTACTAATTTAATAGTAAATACCAATCATTGCAGCTTGCTGCTGTACATTTGACTTATATAATCCTAAATGTGCAATATGGCTTCAGGCAAGATTTATGTTATTGTAATTTTTGTGCTATTATTATATGTCTACGAAATGGAACTGTAGTCTAATCTTCTAAGCATGTCTTAGATAGTGACTAAACTACTGTATTAGTATAAAACAATTCATCGTGTAAAACCATTGTTAGGAAAACCGTCAATGCTTAGATTCCGTCAAGGCTTCCTGTAAATGCACATTTATAGTGGTGTCCATGTGCTTCACGTGGACTGAAATTGCAAATCAATCAATTAATGTAGGCTATGTTGTATTCCTGAACAATGTATGAATATGTACAATATTCACATATAGTCTATATTTTGGAAATGAATAATCTGTTTAACATCCCAAAGTCTAGTAGTTTCATATGGAAAATGGGTTGAAAACAAATACAAAAAAAAGTAAATTCTGTTGGGGATGAAGGTTTAGAAATTTTGATGTTCAGAATCTTAACTTTTGAGATAAATGTCTTATGGAGACTAATGGACATAGGCTGACAAGACATGGTGAGGAATGAAGACCCATGGGAAAGGAGCTAAAAACAACCAGAAAATAAAAATTGGGGTTGGATAGGACATATACAATGGAAATCACCATTAAACGTGATCAGACAGGCCCAGACATGGAATCCACAGGTGAAGAGGAATAGATGTTGACCAAAAAACACCTTGGGGAAGAGACTGTGAAACTGAACTTCGATCCATCGACCTCAACTAAAGAATGATAGAAATAGCAACTCAAGACAACATACTGGAGAGGGTTGACAATGGCCTGTGCCCCAGAAGGACAAAAAGGCATTGATTGATTAAATGTTAACTCCAGAATCAAATGATGCACTTCATGGTGGTGATTATGCTGTGCCCTTTTTAGATTGTAGAGCCCCCCTTGCTGGGAAAGTAAAAATAGGACACTTAATTAAGCTCTGCATGTATTTATTGGTTTCTTCAACGGGTTGTGCATTAGGCTAACAACCTCAACAGAGTCTCAAACCATAATTGTTAAAGCACATACACACCTGAACAGAATCCAACCACAACATACTCCTGAGTGACAGCTGTGTAAACATATATGAAACCGTTGATCATCATCTCTTTGAGTGCTCAGCGCTCAATGATGTTAAAAAAATTCTACTTCCTCCGCGGCCAGATACATGGAAAATTTTGGATGGCACTAGACAACAGCTGATAAACACGTGCAGATACCATTGCATGGAATTGGCCGAAGGTGGAGAGCCCGGATGCTGCTGGATCCGTAACAACAACAAAGCACATACATGTTTTCATATGGGCTTCCAACAAGCCGACTAGCATCTATTGGAACACTAAGAAAATAAGGAATTCTCATTCTGATTAAGGAACATTATAGATTTGGCTGGCAACCACATTTCAAACACAAAATGCTAAAAAACCCACCACCACAAGAGGTCTTGAATGCTTCCTGCAAGGAGTCTGTGGAGGTGGGTATTGAGTTTGCAATGTCCTGTTCTGAGTCTGAAGATCTTTTTCTGCCCATCTCTGCAGACAGCATAGCCAAACATGCGCTGGATTGGAACCAACAGAGAGGCGACTGGGAGTGTCAAGGAACACCCAGTGGTAAACAATCGAGGAAGTCAGATTAATCGAGGTCTCATGGGTGGATCATTATCTTCCTTTTCCACTGATCTTCATCTTTGTTTACCACTGTTCTCCCCTCTCCACTGATCATTATCTTCCTTTTCTACTGTTCTCCCCTCTCCGCTGATCATTTTCTTCCTTTTCCACTGTTCTCCCCTCTCCGCTGATCATTATCTTCCTTTTCCACTGATCTTTATCTTCTTATTTCACTGTACTTCATCTTCCTCTTCAATTGTTTGTTTTCTTGCTCATCCATTCTTATTCATCTTCCCATTCCACTTTTCTTGATGTTCCTCTTCCACTGTTCTTCATTTTCCTCTTCCACTGATCTTCCTCTTCCACTGTTCGTTATCGTCCTCTTCCATTCTTATTCATCTTCCCATTTCATTTTTCTTCAGCAGTTGATTTTTGGTGTCTGCTGTCTTTTCTTACCCTGAAGGTTCAAATGCCTCACATATTTGCATATGCTATCAAATTTATACTATTAGTATGTTCAATCCATCTTGACTATATCTCCTTAACTTCTGGCTGTGTATGTTCATTGCAACATATAATTATTATTGCATATGGTCATATATACCATGTTTCAAGCGATATAGAAGAAATGATTTGTGCATTAGTTGCAGTCTCATTCTATGTCCCTGAAAGAATTGTGCAGAGTTCCATATTAGGTGAAGAGATCAGACAGAAAATTTGGTTCTGTTAAATATTGGTTAATTTAAAATGCTTGTAAAATATATTAAATATATTTGATCTCTGCCCACAGCCTCTACTATGGCAAACCAGCCGCTACATGCAGGAAAAGCAGAAGCAGATGCATTTGCAACTATTAGGTTCCAGATTGAGAAGCCGGGTCAAACC
The DNA here is from genome assembly GCA_036924085.1 of Ariolimax columbianus. NCBI lineage: Eukaryota > Metazoa > Mollusca > Gastropoda > Stylommatophora > Arionidae > Ariolimax > Ariolimax columbianus. The sequence goes on from JAVGWX010000004.1 coordinate 62,324,084, forward strand.
ACACAAGTATACCAAGTAAAAACATAAAATATTTTATCGCAATAGTGATACTAAAATCCTGCTCAAATTTAATAAATCTGTCATGCAAACATACAAATATTCTGCTACATAATGCAGATCACAATGAGTTAACAAAACTTTCAAAGAGAATCAGACACCAAATTTAGGTGAAGTTCATAAATACTTGCAGATATAAGTATATGGCATTGAGTCAAAGGGCAGGGGCCCTATGCTGCTTGATAAATAACCAACCAACCAGCTAAAGATTGGCAAAATAGTGTAATGCAACTATCTATGTACATATATATGAAGGGTGCTCTGAACGTAATGGTTATTTTATTATGATATCCCAAAATGTCAGAAGTGGATTTTGGCAGTACAGCAGTGAAGTTTGAACCTTTCCACCAAAATCTGTAAAATTTTGTTTCTGTCCGACAGGGGACAGGGAAGCAGTTTGATAAAATGGCGTCTGTCATGGAACTGCATAATATACATAGGTGCGTTATTGAATTCCCTTCATGCGGAAAAGGTTGCACAAATTGACATTCATCTACACTTGCTGAACGTTTACGGAGACCAAACAGTGGAAGTTAGCACACTCAGGTGATGGGTTGAGCATTTTAACAGTGGCGAAAGTGACATGAAGGCCACACTGCGTTCTGGGCTGCCATGCACAGCTGTCACATCACGCAATGAAGAACATCGTGATCAGCTCATCCACGCAATTTGAAGGATTACAATCAGGGAGCTGTCTGCGGAGCTGGAAATCAGCTTCAATGTATTGGAAACGTCGGAATATCACAAAGTTTGCACCAGGTGGGTCCAACGAATGCTCACACAGGAACAGAAGAAACATTTCATGCACGTTTGTTATGACCTCTTGAACCAGTCCTGGATCACATCATCACTGGTGATGAGACTTGGTGCCACCACGATCCTGAGTCAAAACAGCAGACCATGGAGTGGTGACATGTGAATTTCCCATCGAGGAAAAAGTTCAAGATGCACACCTCAGCTGGTAAAATGATGTGCACTGTCTTTTGGGATAGGATAGAGGTAATCCTTGATTTCCTGGAACCTTGATAAACCATCAGCTCTGATAGTTGCATTATGGCGCTAGCTAAGCAGAAGGCTTAAATTTCCAGGGTCAGGCCAGAAAAAAAAGACAATTTGTCTTTTACAACACAATAATGCCAGGCCCCATACCAGTTTGAAGATGTTGAGCACATTGTCAGTTTTGGCTGAACTGTTCTACTACATCAACCATATAGTCTAGATTTGGTGCCTTCTGACTTTCATCTGTTCGGACCAATGAAAGATGGACTGAATGGGCAACACTTTCCTAGCAATGATGCTGTTATAGCAGCTGTGAAACAGTGAGTCACCTCCACTGTGACAGATTTTTATGAGTGCAGCATGTATGCTCTGTTCATTGTTGGAGAAAATGTATAGCCAAGGATGGTTCCTAAGTTGATAAATAGTTTTTTGAAGGCAAGACATTGCTCTATAAAATGGTACTATTGTCCTTTTTTTAAAATCTGTTTTAGTTTTCATGGAATAAAATAGGAGGCTTCAGAGCGCTTTTAGTATATTACACTGTTAACAGGGGGAGGCTGTGACAAATCATGGCTGAGTTTGGTTACCCCGGCAGTTTCCTGATCACTTGAGTACGGCACAGTGGAGAATTTTCGTTGGCTTTCTCAATCAAGAACAGTGCTAAATATGGATGTTTGTTTTCACCAACTTTATTTAGAATGGTATTTGCAGCAATATGTACTTCTAATGCCCAGCAAGATGGTTGCTTCCTCTGTTAGTGTTGATGGTCAAATTCATGTAAGGATGAACCCCGTTGCAACAAGAGGTAGGGTCTGTACGAGCAAGATGGCCCCCCCCACCCCATGGGACCTTGCCAACATGGTGAAACCTATGTGGGACCTCACTCTGGCAAAACAAGGAACTATGCAGGTGACTGGTCACTTTCTGCGAATCAAATCGACTGTTCCACTGTTATAGCTTTTTCCAGAAACCCATCCACATGGGACCCAGTTGACTTCATCAACACAAAATTGACCATGCCTTGTCCAATTGTAGATCAGCAATAGGTGTCTCAGTGGTTGGTTCCTTCTGCACTGAAAATGACCATCATCTTCACCGCGCCCATCCTACACTCCAGGTTAGAAGGTTAAGTAAGATATGTGCCAAACTTCTACATTTCAGATTAGAAGATTAAGTAAGATATACGACAAACCTCTACACTTCAGGTTAGAAGATTAAGTAAGATATGTGTCAAACCTCTACATTTCAGGTTAGAAGATTAAGTAAGATATGTGTCAAACCTCTACACCCCAAGCTAGAAGATTAAGTAAGATATGTGTCAAACCTCTACACCCCAAGCTAGAAGATTAAGTAAGATATGTGCCAAACCTCTACACCCCAAGCTAGAGGACTAAGTAAGTAATACTTGGAATCCTGGTATTCAAACAGGCATGTTAATGTCTGTTGCCAGGTAGCTGAAGGCTTCGGCTATATGTAATAGTTATTTTACAACTCACTAGGCCTGGGGGAAGATACAAATAATTTTGGTAGATTTTTAACTGGAATTTTTGTCTGGGCAACAGCCGTTAAACTTACTCTTTTCGATTTCCAACTACTAAGGTATTTTTAACGTGCTTGGCGCTGAAAACAGGAGTCCGATTTCACTACCATGAGATCCGGGAAATTTTAACCGGAAAATTCACGTGAAAAAATGACCTCTACATGATTTGAACCCGCGACCTGCGGCACTCAAGATGGACCTCTTGTCTTGAGACGACTGTATCCCCTAAGTAATTAATATACATGACAAACCTCTCCACTCAAGGATAGATGAGGAGCAACTAAGAAAGTAAGTATTATATGTGGCAAATCTCTACACCTCAGGGTAGAAGAAAGGCGACTAAGAAAGTAAGATACCTGGCAAAGACCACCACAATATCCAAGATACTTGCAAATTAAAGTTGGATAAGGAACATGGATTGAACACACCTCTATTTTTTGCATTTGTTTTACTTTTCCAGGTAGATTGTCTTGTGGATTCTGCTATTATTGGCATCAAGGAGGATCAACAAGAAGACGTAAGTAACAGGAAACTATGCTGAGCAATACAACAGGAAATAGTCTGATTGTTAGAGGATGTCGCCACTGTCAAACAAGCAGTGCTCTTTCTTCTTGATAATCGTCTCGGCCATGGGCTGGTCCACTTATGTCCTGACTCCTAAAGTGTCTTCCTGACCCAAGTTTTATTTTTTTCACCTAGTTTTCAGATTTGTAGTTGCTAAATCAGTGTTTTCCCCTGTCATGGTGAAAATAGTACCTTAGATGTACTTAAAATGACTGCCCTACATTCAGCTGTATATTACAGCTCATCCATTACCACCATCAGGTAGTTCTATCTAGCTGTTTCCCCAAGGCTTATACTTAACTTCTTTCTACTGGTTTAGAAGGCTCTGCAGGTCTGTATATGTCCAGTTTCTTCTACTCCACTTGATCTAAAAGTAACTGAATCCTATCCATTAACTGCCCCGTTCCTCTCATTCTATTCACTGTGGCAATGTATTCCAAGCATTCACCTCTCTCTGACTAACAAAATATTTATAGTATATCTAATCTGAACCTTTCTTTCACTAATTTGTTGCTGTGCCCTCATGTCCTTGTAGCCATCTGTACTTTACGAATATTCTAATTTATCCTTTACTTTGATTATCTTATAAACCTGAATTAAATCTCCTTAATTTATTTTATTTTCTAGACACTATAGGTTGGTTTTTCTAAGTCTTTTCTCATAACTATAATTCGTTAATCCCACTATACGTTTTTGGCTCTTCTTTGTATCCTTTCCAGCATGTTTATATCACCTCTTGCTCCTATATTTAATATTATTATTGCTTTTTTCACTGCTTCCTGAACTTGCTCATCCACCTTACCTGTATGATATATTATAACCTGAAGGTTTCACTTTTATGCTATTCTTGACTGTCCATTCAGACATGTTTTCTTCAGTATTTTGTATACAGATGTGGCAACTAAACCTTGTGTGCTTCACTTCAACAGCTATGACCCCAATATGCCTTAACTCTCCAGTCAGGTCACTGTTTTCAGCAAAGCAATTTGTTTATAATCTTACTCATACATGTCATCTTCAATGAAAGAAGACCTGTAAACTAGACCAAAATCTGTACAAGGAAAAACCAACTACATTAAAATATACATATCGGTAAACTAAATTTAGGAATTGATATGGAGTCGGAGTAATGAAACACTAAGCAAAAATATATAGATTTTGTCCAGTAATTGTAACAATGAAATATATAGATCCTATAAAGTAATTTAACAATTCTATTCAATGAAATGTGTAGTTTTAGCTATGAAATATATAAATCTGATTAACTAATTTAAGTATAGTTCTAGCTATGAAATATATAGATGTGATGAAGTCATTTAAGTATAGTTCTAGCTATAAAATAAATAAGTATCAAGTAATCTATAATTCTGACTATCAAAATATATAGGTCTAATCAAGTAACTATAAATCTATGGAATATATTGGTCTGATCGAGTAATTATAATTATAACTATGAAATATATACGTTACAAAAATATAAGTGAATAATAAATGTATTTCTAGAAATGCGTAACACTAGACAGTTACAAAACATTCGTCAATTAATTTGATGTTTTGAAAAAACAGTCTGAAATTTGTAGAATTTTTTGCAAAAAATGTGATGTTTTGCTTGCAGTACACCAAAATATTTTTTTTTAAAACTTCTGTTAGAAAGAGATTTGTAACAGTACATTTGAAATTAATTTGATTATTTGTTTTTGGAGATTGTTCTGTCTGATTTCTAGATTTTTTAAGATTGAATCCCTTGGGATATTAACTTTTAAAGGCCATAAGAGCGCTGTCGTCGTTATTCCTGGCATCTGCTTGATGCCAGAAAAACGCTCATTTCGTTAACAGCACATTGAACCAATTTTGTTTAGTCTTTTTCAGTGTTTCTAGATTTTAATTAATTGACATTACAGTACAGGGGAAGTGACTCTTATATTTACATTTCATTTTGTAAAACTTACTTTTTGTGTGGAAATTCAAAGTTGGAAAACATTTGTCATCATTCAAGTCAGCCAAAAGTTTATTTATCACAAAAATGTTAAGCGAATCTAGCACTTCGAGATTGTCAAATAGTAGGTTGTTTTTATCTGTAGAAAAAGCTAGGAAGTTGTATATGCTACATGAATTCAGTGACAAGGATTCAAATTTTTATGATGTTGAATCTGAGTCAGACATAGAATGTAATATTATTCAACCTACTCAGCCTACTGAATCTGATGCTGAATATGAAAGTGCGTTGTCACAGCCAGAACCTAGTACTGCTTCTTCTTCTGCATTCGTTTTCAATCTCCGGCTACTAAGCCCTGAACAGGGCTTTATAAGTAGCAGGATGTAGTCCGGAGAACGGAATGCGTTGTGCCGCTAGTTTACAGTTTTATTGCGATATTTGCATCCTTAGGTACGACACATCCGTCTTCGGCAGGCCTAGTGCTGCTAAAAGGCAAAAAAGTTTGACGTACAGTCAACAGAAAAATGAAGATGCAATATTTCTAAAGTAAATTCGAGAGAACATGATAGCTAATGGGTTTCCATAACAAATTCAATCAATGCTGACTGACTCAGACCTCATTCATATTGCTGCCAAAATGTGGTCGACCATGTGGAGTGAATGGAGACCTGCAACTCAATTACACACCAACTCCATTTGACCGCTACAAAAAATTATTTTTTTGTAGATATTATTCATATGTAGATTATTGTTATTCTGAAGTACACTAGACCAATCTGCATTACGTTTCAGTGGTTATTCATGGATTGGTGACATTTTAGTGAGTGAAAAATAGTTATTAAAAAAATGACAATATAATTATTAAATTACATATAATATTTTATGAAATTCTACAAGACCATCATATTCTTACTGCACATTCATTTTTCTTTAATTTGATATATAACATGTTTGTATTCCTTGTGAAATAATTAAGAAAGTTTTATGAAGAGACTGCTTTTATAAAAAAAATAATTCTGGCAAAACTAGTTACAAAATTATGGCCTTTAAGAGTTAATAAATAAAAGCTATACAGCTTGCTTAAAGAGTGCTGTAAATAGAAATATCAACCTCAACATTCAACACAAATGGCTATTGAAACTGCAAGGGTACACAGTGTTTGGTCACATGTTTTACTGTAAGAGATCAATTGCAGTAGGGATCTGTACTTTGTAAGGAGTAAAATTGAGCTACAAGAATACTACTCTTTACTGTTGTTCGTCCATTGTAATCAATGAGAACCACCTTGTCAACATTCACTGTTCGCATGAGTTCGAGGATGGCTAAATAAGCCAATCTCAGTCCTGTTTGTCTGCTGCGCTTAGTGCAAGGAAATAGCACATTCACTGTTCGCATGAGTTCGAGGATGGCTAAATAAGCCAATCTCAGTCCTGTTTGTCTGCTGCGCTTAGTGCAAGGAAATAGCACATTCACTGTTCGCATGAGTTCGAGGATGGCTAAATAAGCCAATCTCAGTCCTGTTTGTCTGCTGCGCTTAGTGCAAGGAAATAGCACACCCCCTTCCACCGCAGTGCAAGATGTTTTGCACACGATCTTTGAGGGGGCAAATGTTTCATGCGCCACATATCAAAGGCACTCTTATTGTGCTTTTCAGAGTAGACAGTGGTGTAACGAACGTGAAATTAAAAGCAAATGACTTGCCTGTGAATTGGATTATAGTGAAGAAGAGCTGCGCACGTCAGCCTCACTCTCTCATCCTCAACTACACTGATTTGGGGGCAAGACATGATCAAAATAACTGAGGGTAGAAGAGGATGCGGATATTTCTTAAGGTTTTGTCCCGAAGCCTTTCCAAAGATCAGGTGTCCGACAACACATTGGGGACCGAAATGGAACAAACATACATGCATAATTCGGCATGCCTGAAACTCACAGAGGGTAGCAGGGGTATTTCAACCAAATTGTGAAATGTACGCATACCAAAGACAAAATTAGAAACAGTTTTGCCCATCGAAGCGTACTAGATATCAAATGCAGAATACGTCATGAGAGTGCGCATGTCTCTCTATGTTCAATGATGGCAAATCCACAATGAATCAATTTTTGGAAAAGAAAGTACACACATTACTAAGAGTATAATAAATTCTTACTAAGAAGACATCCAGTGACAATATTGACACTGTTAGTCAGCCAACAATATGAGCATAAGGGCAATCTTGTGCAACAGAACCATGTAACTGGAATTAAGGAAGAGAGTTCTTAGATTATATATGGAACCAGTACTAACATACGGTTGTATGTTATGGACAATTAGCAGAGAAGCACAGGGAGGCACAGAGAAGCACAGGGAGGCAATGGATATGTGGTTTTAAAGAATAATCTTGAGAATTCCATGGACTGCAAAGAAAGCTAAAAACGTGGTACTTGAATTGAAGAGGCACAGACACAAAAACAGTTTATGGCAAAAATCAGGACAAGACAGTCATTCTGTTTCAAGCAAATGAGAAGAGGTGGGTTGGAACACAATGGACAAAATCACAGGAAAGAGGGACAGAGGTAGGCAAAGAGAGAAAACATTGGACAACTTGAAGAAATAGCATGGGAGACGATCAACGGCAGAATTGATAAACGACAAACTTGATAAGGGGAAGTGGAGATCCATGAACGCCTACTGGCAGGGCACTTGATGATGATGATGAAGTCAGTCCCTGCAGACTCAACATATATGTCTGGTGTAAGAATTAACTTCACTGCACAGAAGGTTCCTGTAGCTCATTGGTTGCACACACACCTGCGACATTCTCGCATGTGTCCCTGCTCCGTTTGATTCTCGTCTGATTTCCAACTTCTGTAGTCTGTGTATTGCTAATTCATCTATTGCAAATATCATCCAATAAGCGTTCATTGATAGACTTCAAAATATCATCCATATCCAATGTGCCAATAATGGCTGTTTGGGAAGTCATGATATCAACTCTTTTGTTGCCCAGAATCCTTGCATGACCAGGACAGTAGATCCACACATGACGCTGGAGATTTAAGTTCTTTACAGCCTCTATCCACTCATGCCTTATCTAGCCCTTCTGTACATTCTAAAGTAGGTATTGTGAGTCTGAGATGATTACCACCTTTGTTAAAATGGTCTCAGGCAGCCACCCCAGAGATGAGGGCAGCGCTCTCTTCTCATACTGAAGATGTTGCCATGTTCAGCCGATAATAATTCAGACATTTATTACTTTTCCATCACTATTGGTATTGATGATTACCTCAGTCTTTTTGGAGGAAGACCAACATCTGGTCAGGCAAAATATACTGATCAGACATGTTAGTCAGGGTCAGGCAAAACACGCTGGCCAAGATCCTCACCTGGGCTTCCTAGTACTCCTCTCTGGAAATGGGCTGTTTTCATGGCATCCTGTCTAATGAGATGAGGGATCAACGTGATCCCCATAGTGGGAGTGACACGCAGATGAAGCTAATTATAGCACAACAGCAAGGAGGACCCCGGTTCATCTTCTTCACCATGCTCGAAAAAGAGTAACCTCATTGGGGACATTCGCAAACAACAAATAGCTCATTCCCTCAAAACTTCTGTTCCTTAAGTACAGAGGTCAACAACTTCCTTAAGTACATAGGTTGACACTTCCTTAAGACTGCCTTTGGGGGATGTGGTCTTTAATTTAATTTCTCTTCTTTTCAGTTAGGAGCACCTCCACAGCTCCAACAATGGTACCATAACAACCAGTTGATGTCAGATGATAAAAGATTACTTGACTACGGAATAGATGGATGCGAGGAAGAGGAGATAACTGTGAGAGTTTCAAGTTCATAGATAGGTGTTTGGCTTGTATTGAAAAGTGTTGGACAGTTTGGAAAAAAAAAAGAAAATATTAAAATGTATGTTTTATAAGAACAGCATCTGATTTGTACTGACACTCTGATCTGTCAAATAATTTGACACACAAAAAATTACACAAATGAAAACGTGTACATACATTTAACTAATATATCATTTTTAATTAATAGTGACTGAAAAATAAGAAAGGTTAAAATTTATAATAATTTAGATCAGTGTTTTTCAACCACTGGTTCACAGATCGGTGGCGGTCAACATAAATTTTCTGCTGGTCTGTGAAAAAGTTATTGCGGCCTAACCACTTCATGGAAGGCATCAACTTATGCGCACTGAATCCTCATGAGAAAGAAAACCTGATCGAGTTGTCTTCTGATGTCTAGTGTCCAAACATAAAATGCAATTATTGTCTCAGTTTTGGATATCACTGGAAAACGAATTTTCAATATACGACAATCTTTATTTGAGTGAATTAGTGTTTCTCAAAAATGTTATATTTATTGGTTTATGGTTATTTTAAACAACTATAGAAGTTTTATTTTATAATATTAGATTTAAAAACTTATACACAAAATACTAAATTAACCCATTCAACTCAGAACTGAATTCCCAGGGCAAGGGGAATAACTCAGCAAAAAAATTAATAACAAATATAATTTAAAATTTTTTTTGTGTGATTCAAACTCCAGTTTACAGATAAATGGAAGAGGTACTCTTCTGTGCACATGTTTTTTGTGAGTGTCATGTATGTTGGAATGCGAAAAATTAAACAAGTGAAGAAAAAAAAAAAGTGTCAATATAGAATGTCTGTTTCACTCTTGTCAATTTTGCTGATAAATGTTCAAGTGAAAAGCAATCTCCCTTGGTTCATTGCAACTTCTTGTCCAATGTCTGACTTTCCAGTATACACCTCAAAGTTATAGAGGTATCTACTATGAGGATCTGCGGCACACCAAATTCAGTTTCTCAAAGATCCTTTTTCCCCTAAAATTCTGATGCATTGGTTTGCTCTGCCAAGTACTCAAAAAAGGTCTGAAGTAAAAATAATTAAAGTGAAAGGTAATCAAAAGCAGAGTAATCTTGATCTGGATCTATGTCATCTGCAGGACCTGTTCCCTCACTAAATCCTTCAATAATGATATTACACCGTTGCTTTAACCATTCTCTATCACCACTAGGGCTTGCCTGTGGGGCATGTCACGTTGTCACCGTCTTCTACCGATAATTCGTCATTACTACCGAGGCCAGTGTCGCTACTTTCATCTACTAAGTCCTGAACTTATTCCTCATCAACATCCGATTCGTTCTCATTCTCTTCAACTCCATCAACAAATTCGCAACCACTATCGTCTGACTCATAAGTATCTTCAGCCCACACCAAGTTTTGAAGAAAATTGAAGGTCATTTAAAAAAAAATCACTGACAACACCAAAGCCCATCCCTACTGTACGAAAACCTACCTGGAGGCAGCATATATTTCCAGAGGTGGTAGAAACTATACCAGGTATTAGAAACAAAAACTGCCAGTCTGAAAAAGAAAGAAGAGATACTACCCTGAGTTACATAACGGAAAACTACCCAAGCATGGCCTGGACCCATGCATTACACCGACGGATCCGTAACAAACACAACACAGTACGGAGGGGCAGGAGCATTCCTGATCCTACCAAATGGCAGAAAAATAACACTTTCATTCGCTACTGGAAAATACACAAGCAATTTCAGAGCGGAGGCAGAGGCACTGAGGGCGGCAGTGGAAGAAATGGTGACAGGTCAAAGGAATGAAAGTCACATAGTCCTGCTTACAGATGCTCTGGACGTAGTCACAGCACTAAAAAGCCAGAAAAATACTGAACTTAATGGTTTAAGAGCAGTACTCTGTCAACTATGCCAGCAGGCCGCAAGAAAAAGGGTAGTGGTGCAGTGGGTTCCATCTCACTGCAACATCCAAGGCAACGAGGAGGCAGACAGACTGGCAAAAGAAGATGCTAAACTACCACAACAAGATAGTAGTATGACATACGAAGAGTCAAAACGGCTTATTAGAGTTAGATACATGACCAAATGGGAAACCGAACATACTGGCTACTCCAAAAACGTTGCCTATTACCAGTTGAACAGAAGAGAGCAGGTCGTGGTCTTCAGACTTCGCACTGGCCACAATAGACTGAGGTACCACCTATTCATCAAATTGAAGATAGGTGGCACCGACGAATGCCCGTGTGGTACCGGGAAAATGACCGCTGAGCATTTGCTGCAAAACTGCCCGACATACGAGGACCAGAGAGAGCAGATGTGGCCATCACCAGTGGCAACACTAGACAAGCTCTATGGCAGTGTCGACAGCCTCAGGATGACCGCTGCTTTTTTCGAAAAAATAAATGTTACTGTCTGACTGCGTACGATGAAGAAGAAGAACAGGAAGGATATGGGGTTGTCATTGGCCATCTCTTTTCTGATCAGAGGGCCAGTATTGTTCAGAGATGATAGTTTCACTAGTTCCATTCAGCTGCAGCACCATTCTGTTCGTCTCCACCCACTGGAAATTGGATGCCCTCGAGAAGTGTACTGATGATGATGCTGGAACCGGACTTTCATAGAGCTCCTTCATGATATCTGCATGAGAATAGGTCGTATTGAGAATATGCTAGTAATGTGCAAGACGATAGTTGACTAGGCTACAACGCTGTAACAGTGAATGCTTTTTCACGTCATAAGTACTAGGTTGCAACACTTTCCAGCCCAACCAGCTGTAAATGGATACTTGATTTATTATTAGGAAAAGTATGACAGCTGCGATAGGGACTGATCATTCCAAGCTCTCAAAAAGCGATAACTAGAACAATGAAGTCTCGATTACATTTGACCTGACGGCAGTGACTAACATGGGACATATATAACTCATTTGGTTAAAAATTAAGACAGAGAAGAACAGAATTCGTCACCTCTATCTCGCACAAGATGAAACCAAGTACAGTAATCCTAACGCTTCATCAGCGACCGCAGTATCAGCTATGTGACTACCCATATCTAGTTTGATAATTTCAAGAATAAAAACCTCTTGACATTTACATTTTTACAATCTTTTTTTCAAGACATAATTGCTACTATTATCAGTAAGAAGGAAACACTTTCCCTGTGTAGTGATGAATGAGAGGAAGTAAGAAGGATAAAGTTTAGATAGAAGGATACGTAATACACAAACTGTTGTAGTGTACAGAGAACCAAAGAGAACGAAGTTAAGAATAACGGAAAAAAAACAAAAATAACTCTACTGACTTGTGAAGAATTGTGGGAAATAAGAAGAATCAAGCTGAGAATAGGAAAGAGAAGGAAACAAGATTGGCAAGCTAGGAAGGGAACAGAAAACAAAGACAAATACAACTGAGAATAGGAAAGAGAAGGAAACAAGATTGGCAAGCTAGGAAGGGAACAGAAAACAAAGACAAATACAACTGAGAATAGGAAAGAGAAGGAAACAAGATTGGCAAGCTAGGATGGGAACAGAAAACAAAGACAAATACAACTGAGAATAGGAAAGAGAAGGAAACAAGATTGGCAAGCTAGGAAGGGAACAGAAAACAAAGACAAATACAACTGAGAATAGGAAAGAGAAGGAAACAAGATTGGCAAGCTAGGAAGGGAACAGAAAACAAAGACAAATACAACTGAGAATAGGAAAGAGAAGGAAACAAGATTGGCAAGCTAGGAAGGGAACAGAAAACAAAGACAAATACAACTGAGAATAGGAAAGAGAAGGAAACAAGATTGGCAAGCTAGGATGGGAACAGAAAACAAAGACAAATACAACTGAGAATAGGAAAGAGAAGGAAACAAGATTGGCAAGCTAGGAAGGGAACAGAAAACAAAGACAAATACAACTGAGAATAGGAAAGAGAAGGAAACAAGATTGGCAAGCTAGGAAGGGAACAGAAAACAAAGACAAATACAACTGAGAATAGGAAAGAGAAGGAAACAAGATTGGCAAGCTAGGAAGGGAACAGAAAACAAAGACAAATACAACTGAGAATAGGAAAGAGAAGGAAACAAGATTGGCAAGCTAGGAAGGGAACAGAAAACAAAGACAAATACAACTGAGAATAGGAAAGAGAAGGAAACAAGATTGGCAAGCTAGGAAGGGAACAGAAGACAAATACAACTGAGAATAGGAAAGAGAAGGAAACAAGATTGGCAAGCTAGGAAGGGAACAGAAAACAAAGACAAATACAACTGAGAATAACGGAGAGACGGAAGCAGCTTCATGAATTATTCAAGAGGACAGAGAACAAAGAAGAATGAAATTGAGGATGAAGGTTAGAAGGAAAAATGCTGATAAACTGCCGTAGCGTAAAAAAAAAACTAGGAAGCTACGAAGAAAGGAGAGAAAGAAACAAACTTCACAGACAAGTTATAGTGGATGAAAACAAGAACGACATTAATAATGATGGAACACAAAAGCCGCCGACGACGGATGTGTCGGACCGAAAGGTGCAAACATCGCGGTCGAACTGTAAACTAGCGACACAACGCATTCCATTCTCTGGACTACATCCTGCTACTTGCAAAGCCCTGTTAAGTACTTGGTACCGGGAAATTGAGAACGACCGCAGAAGAAGAAGAATAAGAAGAACACACAAAAAGAACATCTTATTTAATTCATATAGCAGATGTTTGTTTCTATATCCATCACCAGTATGTTACCAAGCCCACAATTGGGAGCAAAGAATAGTATTAATCATTTCATTTCATAATTATTTCAAGTGTGTCGTGAGAGTAACTAATGAGTGTTGTGCATGGAACTGGCTATTCTACGAGGCATTTTCAAATGAAACGGGACCGAACTACACCAAGTGAATATATGCACGATGAGGTCATTTCTGGTGTAAACAGCACATATAAACTGTCAAGTTTGCAAAATTTATTTATCCTCTGACTCATAGTTTCCTCAGCAGACCGTTGAAAACATGGTGGATGTGATATGGAATCCGTCCAGAGTTGATAAGCGAGCGGTGATTCGGTTTCTAACAGCTGAAGGATGTCGACCAGTTGACACTCATCGCAGAATGCAGGCAGTGTATGGTGACAAAAGTGGGTCGAAGACAACTGTGCGCAACTGGACAACGATGTTTCAAGAAGGACGTGAGTTAACGAAAGATCTTCCGAGACCGGGCATATTGTTGCGCCAGAAGATGCCATCGTCAAAATTAATGCACTAATTCGGGTAAACCGTCGCCGGAGCTTACGTTTGCTAGCATAAGAGTTCGCTGTGTTGCTAGGAACCGTTCAAATGGTGGATAGCAAGAAACTGAAGTATCAAAAGGTGTGTTCACAATGGGTACCTCAGTTGCTGACGAACTACGATATAGAAGAACGCATGGGATGGTGTTTGAACCACTTAGTGCGATACAAAGAGGAGGGTGATTCGTTTCTTTTGCGCATAGTGGCAGTTTATGAATCGTGGTGCCACCACTTTGAGCCGAGCAGCAAAATTGCTAGCAAGCAATGGCAAAATCCCGGATCACCGAAACCAAAAAAATTCAGGTCACACATATTTCCGCTGGTAGGGTTATGCTGGCAGCATTTTTTGACCATGAGAAACTTTTGTTGGTAGACTTTAAAGAGTCTGGCCTGAACATCAATGCCATCCGCTACAATGACACACTAGACAAGCTGCATACAACAATCAAGAATAAACGGTATGCTTTCGCGTGGTGTGTTTCTGTTACATGACAATGCTCGTCCACATCTCGCGAACATTGTTCAGAAAGCGTTATCATAGAAAAGATGGGAAGTACTGCAACACCCATCCTATAGCACCGATATGTCCCCTTGTGACTTCTATTTGTTCGGATCCTTACAAAAATGTCTGAAAGGACAAAGATTCATGCCCGATGCAGAGGTCATAGCCTCAGTGACCAAGTGACAAAAAGAGCAACCAAAGTCATTTTTTTTTCGGACGGCATCCACCGTCTACCCAAGCAGTGGGATGTATGTCTGAATGCCTATGGCAACTTTTTCTAACTCTATGGCATTTTTACTTCAAAACAATTGCTGTATTTAATTATGTCACACCATATGATATAACTTTCATATGTTTGTATTAAATCCACTGGGACAGGTTTCAGTTGAACACTCCTCGTATCCCGTAGAAACGAAAATTCACAAGAAAAAAGACCTCTTTCAAAGCCCTGTGATGCAGGTCGCTGACATTTGGTCCACGTGCTTGGCTGATAAACTACCATCTGAGGGATAACGGCCGAACGCCTCTAAGCCAGAATCCCGCCCAAAATCTCAGCACCGCTGAGATGGGAGGCTACGACATGGCTGGGGCTTGTGTCCCGGCCCGATCGAGCCGCAGGAATGCACCTGGTAAAATGCACTCCTTCCTCGCTCTTTGCATCTGTCTGCTATCAGTCATTCCAATGGACGCAGAAGAGATGCAGTCCAGCGGACACTGCACCTCCTGTCCTATGGTGGCAAGCTCCTGGGTGGCGGGGAATGCTAGGCGTACCATCACTGCAGATGAGCCGAGAAAATAGAGCGAGCAAAAAGATACCTCACTCATATGCATATGCTACGTTTCTGGCAGGACGTGACGATCCTGGGAAAAAGTCACACTGGACTGCCTCTCTTCCGGGATAGTACATAGTCCATCATATCATTGCCAAACGCTATAGACACGAGTAGGGAAGACTCGATAGTCCTGCAAGACAACTTCCCAAGAGAGACAACTCTGACCAAAAACAACTGCTGCCTTGCAGTTAGGCTGGGGACAGCCAAAGGCTAAGAAGGGCAACCCTACAGAAACGCCTGTTGAAATCGGATGCACTGAGCCACTGGCTAACACATTAAATCAGTGCAACGTAAATATCGCTGTACACAGCGTTCGATGAAGAAGAAGAAGAAAGCCCTGTGATAGAAGAGGAGCGATTCATTCAAGTCAGACGTATATATATATGACATTTGTCGGATCTATATGTGACATTGTAAGATCTATTATATATGACCTTTGTCAGATGTACATATGACCTTACCATATGACCTTTGTAAGTTCTATATATGAAGGCTCTGCCAGCTTTATTTCTTCATGTTTTCCATATATTTGTCTGTGTTTTACCTTCCTCTATTCGTCTGAGTCTAAGCAGCTTAGTGGTTAAAGAAATGCCGTCTCACGGCGAAGGTGCAGGGTTCAAACCCTGCTCTAGATAACCTCGGGTTTACATAACAGAGAATATACAAACAAGAGTCAACAGCTCAATGTTTGCAGACGATCTGGCTATGTGGACCTCTGAAAAGAATCTCACCATAGCAAGAAATCGGATGCAGCAGGCCCTAACATCGCTGGAAGAGTGGACGAACTCATGGCTGGTCAAAATAAACGAGGAAAAACAACATGTACGATATTCTCGCTTTCAAACAAACCCCAAAAACACCAAAATAACGGCAAATACCTGCTGCCAACCGACAACCCAAACTACCTGGGAGTCACATTTGATCGACGCATGACATGGAAAAGTCAGATGGAGAGAAACCGAATTAGAGCCAGAGAAAGAATGGCAATCATGAAGAAACTTGCTGGCACACGCTGGGGAGCAGACGAAAGTATACTAAAGAAACTGTAGACTGGAAGAGTGAGACCAGTTCTCGAGTATGGCATTGAGGACATGCATGGACAACAGCAGCAAAGGCGAACTTCGACAAAATTAGAAAACTCCAAAACCAAGCCATGAGATTTATAAGACGAGGCATGAAGTCAACGCCAATTGTAGAACTTGAAAAGATTACAAAACTGCAATCCATGACTGACAGAAGAGACTGCAGAGCCAAGCAACAAGCAGAGAAACTCAGAAGGCTGACAGACCATCCAATGCATCAGAGACTAAACAATTTTGGAAATGGGAAACTAAAGCGGAGAAACTTTGCAGAAATAGCCAAAGCAAAAATGAGCGAAGACCCTATGAACGCACTAACAATACCAAAGCCCATCACTACTGTACGAAAACCTACCTGGAGGCAGCACATATTTCCAGAGGTGGTAGAAAATATACCAGGTATTAGAAACAAAAAACAGCCAGACTGAAAAAGAAAGGAACGATACAACCCTGAGGTACATAACGAAAAACTACCCAAGCATGGACTGGACCCATGCATATACCGACGGTTCTGTAACAAACACATCACAGAGCGGAGGGGCAGGGGTATTCCTGAGCCTATGAAATGGCAGAAAAATATCACTGTCAGTGGCAACTGGAAAATTCACAACCAATTTCAGAGCGGAGGCAAAGGCACTGAGGGCGGCAGTGGAAGAAATGGTGACTAGTAAAAGAAATGAAAGCCATATAGTCCTGTTTACAGACGCCCTGGCCGTAGTCACAGCACTAAAAAGCCAGAAAAATACTGAACAATGAATTAAGAGCAGTACTCTGTCAGCTATGCCAACAGTCCACACCAAAAAGAGTAATGGTACAATGGGTTCCATCCCACTGTAACATCGAGGAGGCAGACAGACTGGCAAAAGAAAGGTCAAGACTACCACAACCAGATACTAGTATGACGTACGAAGAGTCAAAAAGGCTTTTTAGAGCTAGATACATGACCAAATGGGAAACCGAACATACTGGCTACTCCAAAAACGATGCCTATTACCAGTTGAACAGAAAAGAGCAGGTCGTGGTCTTCAGACTTCGCACTGGCCACAATAGACTGAGGTACCACCTATTCAACAAATTGAAGATAGGTGGCACTGACGAATGCTCGTGTGGTACCGGGAAAATGACCGCTGAACATTTGCTGCAAAACTGCCCGACATACGAGGATCAGAGAAAGCAGATGTGGCCATCACCAGTTGCAACACTAGACACGCTCTATGGCAGTGTCGACAGCCTCAGGATGACCGCTGCTTTTATCTAAAAAATACAGGTTGACGCCTGATAGCGTACGAAGAAGAAGAAGAAGAAGGAGAAGTATCCCGTAGAAACGAAAATTCACAAGAAAAAAAGACCTCTTTCAAAGCCCTGTGATAGAAGAGGAGCGATTCACTCAAGTCAGACGTATATATATATATATATATATATATATATATATATATATATATATATATATATATATATACATACATATATATATATTTAAATATATATATATGACATTTGTCAGATCTATATGTGACATTGTAAGATCTATATATGTTTTTTGTCAGATGTACATATGACCTTACCATATCTATATATGACCTTAGTAAGTTCAATATATGAACTTTGCCAGCTTAATTTCTTCATGTTTTCCATATATTTGCCTGTGTTCTACCTTCCTCTATTCGTCTGACTCTAAGCAGCTTAGAGGTTAAAGAAATGCCGTATCACGGCGAAGGTGCAGGGTTCAAACCCTGCTCTAGATAACCTCGGGTTTACCCAGCCGCAGATGTTAATAAACACCTGACTTCTTGTTAGGGAATCAAATACAGCAAGGCATGGAACTGATTGCTCCACATGTAAAACAAATCGAAGACTTCGTACAATAATGTCTCCAACACTTTATCTCAGACGGCAGTGTGTGTAAAGATGTCCTTTTCTTATTATTCTTGGGGTCTATTCGCTCTAGATTAGAGGTCTCAAACTCGCGTTCATGAAGCCATTTTCTGCAACCGATACAGGATTGGTGTATTGCTATATGATTCGAGACAAGAATGGACATGAAATTAGAGTATTAAGCACCACATTTTGTTAATGTCCATTTTCCCAGAAAGAGGACATATATTCAATATGAATGTATTTGCCGTGCACTGGACAGACATGAAGGAAACGTGAAATGTATATTTAAGTATTAATGTCGAATTGATATTCACGTCCATAAGTTTTCCTCAAGCTCTTTCACCATTGACCGTTTCGCATCCCAAACATTTATTTCACAAAGAGATGAAAGTAATTTCGTTTTTAACATCTACTGTCATTCGCCGAGTTGCTCGGTGATAAATTATTCTCAAACGGCCTTTGAAACGGCCTGCAATTGTGTAGTCTTGCTAAGAAAAAAAAAACGAAACTGCAGTGGAAAGTAATCTCGGTTTCAAAATTTAAAAACAGCCATCTCACACCGAATCTGTTGGGCCAAGATGCAGATATTGCAGACTCGCTCTAAACCACGATTCAATGTCACATTGTCGTTTTCTGAATGAACACCGAAGAAAAAGAAGAAAAAAAACTGCTCTGTTTTTGCAGGAAATAGATCACTTCATACTGTTTCTACCAAAAAAACAAAAAAAACAGTCGTTCTGTCAAGATTTATGATTATATGACCTATTAGTAATGACTGATCAGGACGAACGTTATGAACGGGCTACAGTTCTTAGTTAATATAACTTATTCTTCCTCCTAATATTGTTTTAAAACTAAAGCTGAATGTAAGGGAAATATCGATCAGTATTTTAAAATTAAATATCTCTATAGTTTCGTGGTCTAAAAACAGAACATGCCTTGATGGGAAACACAGAGAATTAGCATATTTGAACAGAGCTTAAGATTAAAGTTGAATATTTAATTTGTCTTCAAACAATAACTGCCGACTCTATTCCCATTTTAGAGGTAGTCGAGGGATTTTAAAGGCTGAAGAATACAGACAGCTTTGCCACTGCTGTCACAATGTCGTGTGCGGGCTAAGTTTGTTTATTTCACCATCAGCAGAAAAACAACATATGCCTTACCGGAAATTCGATCCGCTGATATCACTGTCAACAGGCACGCATCGTAACCATTCGGCTACGCTAAAATAGTATAATCTTCGTCAACGTTACAATACGCCGCATGATTCAGACAAAATGATCTTGCTAGATAAAATTAAAGAGGACACAGTTCTGAAGCTGTAATAAGCATTTATAAAACCGTAAAATGCATTATCCAGCATTTGCAGATAATTCAAATTACAAAAGATATCGTAACTCTAATGTCCTCCTAGGTTTCGGAGAAGAAGAAGAAGAAGAAAATAAAGATACTGCGGTTCTGATCCATATTTTTGGCTTGACCGAATGTTTGTCGGTTAGATGGTTATGAATTCCTCCCAGCCAATGGGATCAAGATGCTGAGCAGTGAATGAGCTCCAGCGACCAAGGACGCAGAGCTGACTGCTAGTCTCACCACCAACGAACCAAAGCTACCAATACCTTTCAATACCTCCAAGCCGTGATCCTGTATAACAGACTGTACCAGAGCAGACTGGCTAAGGGAAAGGGACCGAGGGGAGAAGGCTAACCCGGTGCCCAAAAATGCCTGCTGACGTCGGATGTGTCGAACCGAAAGGTGCAACTATCGCAGTCAAGCTGTAAACTACGACACAACGCATTCCGTTCTCCGGACAACATCTTGCTACTTGCTAAGCCTTTTTCATGGCTTGTCAGTGGAAGTTTGAGAACGAACAACGAAGAAGAACTAAGAAAATGTTCAACAATTATCTAAGACATTTTTTCTCAAATGCATTGTGTCTTTCTAAAGCCCTTGTTATTTTCAAGAATTCACATCCGAAGGTTAGTGTTGGTAATTCAATTTAATCATCGAGTACCATACAGAGAAATCAAGAACATCATCATAAATCAGTATATACACCAATGGAAAGAAGACAGAAACATAAGCAGTACACCAAACCCAATTTACCAACTCAAAAGAAATCAATTATTTCGCCTGAGAACTGGACACTGCAGACTACTAGAACATGTTTACCGACTGAAGATCTCACACACCGATGAGGGCCCATGTGGAACAGGATGCCAGAACCCTGAGCATATTCTACAAGAATGACCAATCTAAAGGGAAATGAGATGCCAGACCTGGCCAGAGGGTGGGGAGTTGAGACAAAAGCTGTGAGGCAGCTACTCCGACCTGGTGAAGACTACAGACTTCATCATGGCGACTGGCCTGCAGATATTGCATGACCAAAAGATCCTGAACGCAAAGAAGAAGAAGAAGAGGAAATTCGTTGGAGTTGGAGCTTGGTGTACTCGCTCAGTGATTTTGATTTCAAAATGGCCGTTAGCTAATTTAAAGCACCTGCGGCATCCACGCTACTCTTATTATCATTGTGTAAAAAACATAAAGTGAAAACAAAATTATAAATGGATGTAGTCAGATACGCACAGAGACGAAAACACAAACTATACTTGTGTTACGACAATTAGATCTTATTTAGGGACAACTAACAACAAAAATAATGAACTAACGAATAATAGACGCAGGGATAATACATAAATGGGGATGTCAAACGGCGAAAATAAGGTACTTAACTGAGAAAACGTCATATCACTCCTCACAAGACCGGCTCTAGGAAACTAGATGACAGACAAAGACGGGATGAAGTGGCCAGGAGGGCGTAAAAGTGATAAAAGGCCGGGTAATTTACTGTCGGCCAGATACAGTTTAAAAAAAATTATAAATGGGGTAGTGTCAAATACCGCATCAAGACACAAACGAAACTTACGTTACGAACAATATGCCTTCATCAGGGACAGCGAACAAGAACAATATTGAACTATTATTATTGTCCAATAGAAGATAAAAGGGCGCCTGGTTAGAGTAGTCAATGTTCTAGGCAGGGCTCAAATACCCCAACCGGCACTCTTCAGTCAACGAAACTGTATACGGGGATTCATTTGTAAATGGGATCCTTACCTACGGTTAAGGAAAAAAAGGCAGCAAGGAAGGGAACTGGTCCTCACATTCCACACATGATGCTCCAACATTTCATACTTCGCTGTAGTTTCTGCTATGGTACTTATTTATTATAATATAAAGCACACCCAACCTTTACCCAGTCTTTAAAAAAGGTACTTGGAGTCTTAATTCACCCCAAGCAAAAGAAATATATATTTTTAGCACCGCATTTGATATAGTAATGTCACAGAATAGTCCATTTTTAAACTGTTCGTGGTCTGAAACATTCTGTGAGAATAGACGATAGTTTTTGCTTCTGCTGCCGCGTATTCATTCCGTCTTAACAATGCATTTCTTGAATCTGTCAACGTTGGTTTATGGTAAGGAGCGTAGAATTCAGTTTCTACAGCAGAATGGCAATATCCATACTGTCAGACGATGTAAAAACAACCATGTTATCTAACCCTAAACCTAACCAAAACTATAAACCTAACCCTAATCCTAGCCCTAGCTCTAACCCTAATCTAACCATGACCCTTACCCTAACTGTAACCTAACACTTCGCAAACTGAATATGACCATCTGTTCTTCATTTATTTTTTTAAAAATATCTACATCTTTACTTATTTATTTACAATAAAATTATACCGACCTGGTCTCCTCTTAACCAAAAATGGATTGTCACGTAACGTATGACTGAACCCAGGGAACTCTGTTTGGGATGAATTAAGACGCAGATACCAAGAAGAGTAAATGTAAGCTTTCAGACATTCGTAAATCGTAAAACCAAATGAAGAAAGTTGTGCGTAGGTTTAGCATCCTCATTATTTGAACTATTGCTTTAAAAACGGGGTTAAGAATTTTCGGATACATGTTTCCTGAAATGGTACCAGATGTAGTAATTGACCTTATGCTTCCATTTGAAATTTTAAGGAGAACCATTATCAAGAGAAAACTTGTTGTTTAATGCCCACAATGAGTAAGTTGACGCTATTGTGAGCCCTAAAAAGAACGTTACGTGGCCGGGTGTAGCAGCTTTCCTTACATCCCGAGCGTGCTGATGAAGGTGGACCGGGGTCCTCCAGGCTTTATCTATGCGACGCTCACTACTATGGGGATCACGTCGATCTACATATTGTCATCTAGACTATCTTCAAAACAGCCTGTTTCCAGGGAACGCTACATGAAAGAGAGACAGGGGTCTTGGTCAGTATGTTGTGCCTGACCCTGAAGCCACGTCCTGGTCAGTATGTTGTGCCTGACCCTGAAGCCACGTCCTGGTCAGTATGTTGTGCCTGACCCTGAAGCCACGTCCTGGTCAGTGTGTTGTGTCTGACCCTGAAGCCACGTCCTGGTCAGTATGTTGTGCCTGACCCTGAAGCCACGTCCTGGTCAGTGTGTTGTGTCTGACCCTGAAGCCACGTCCTGGTCAGTATGTTGTGCCTGACCCTGAAGCCACGTTCTGGTCAGTATGTTGTGTCTTACCCTGAAGCCACGTCCTGGTCAGTATGTTGTGCCTGACTCTGACGCCACGTCCTGGTCAGTATGTTGTGTCTGACCCTGAAGCCACGTCCTGGTCAGTATGTTGTGCCTGACCCTGAAGCCACGTCCTGGTCAGTATGTTGTGTCTGACCCTGAAGCCACGTCCTGGTCAGTATGTTGTGCCTGACCCTGAAGCCACGTCCTGGTCAGTATGTTGTGTCTGACCCTGAAGCCACGTCCTGGTCAGTATGTTGTGCCTGACCCTGAAGCCACGTCCTGGTCAGTATGTTGTGTCTGACCCTGAAGCCACGTCCTGGTCAGTATGTTGTGCCTGACCCTGAAGCCACGTCCTGGTCAGTATGTTGTGTCTGACCCTGAAGCCACGTCCTGGTCAGTATGTTGTGCCTGACCCTGAAGCCACGTCCTGGTCAGTATGTTGTGTCTGACCCTGAAGCCACGTCCTGGTCAGTATGTTGTGCCTGACCCTGAAGCCACGTCCTGGTCAGTATGTTGTGCCTGACCCTGAAGCCACGTCCTGGTCAGTATGTTGTGCCTGACCCTGAAGCCACGTCCTGGTCAGTATGTTGTGCCTGACCCTGAAGCCACGTCCTGGTCAGTATGTTGTGCCTGACCCTGAAGCCACGTCCTGGTCAGTATGTTGTGCCTGACCCTGAAGCCACGTCCTGGTCAGTATGTTGTGCCTGACCCGGAAGCCACGTCCTGGTCAGTATGTTTTGCCTGACCCTGAAGCCACGTCCTGGTCAGTATGTTGTGCCTGACCCTGACGCCACGTCCTGGAGGATGAGGAGGCGGCAGAAAACTTAGACGTACACATCTTTACAGATGAAATGCCTACGCAGACTGATTGGAGTAACAATAATGGATAGAATCAGAAACGAAGATATTAGGACACAAGTATGTACAACACCAGTGCTAGACCTCATCAATAGACATCAAACCAAATGGTTCGGACAATTCACGCTACAAACACCGTATAGTATCTCTCAAAAAGTAATGCTATACAGATACAATGGATACAAATCCAAGAGCCGACCATGTAAAAGATGGAAAGCAGAAATAACAAAAGCAGTAAAGCTTCCCGTGTACGGAGCGTATACCAAGGCACAGTCAAGAAAAACAGGACACCAGCGGCAAGAAGAAGAAATGTTGTTATTAGTGAACTGTTACAAATGTACTTAAACGAGACATACATTTATGTAATGTAAGGGTGGACTATTTCTCACATTGCGGCTTTGCCCAATTCCCCAAACATATAACAGGCCTAAGCACAATAATTTGCAGAAGTCGTGAAGTCGACAACAGAGGTCCGTGACAGGTTTCCGGTCTGAGATCTTTCAATTCATATCAACATCTTTGTTCTCACCTCGCCAGAACGTTTTCATAATTTAAACATGTTTAGTATAATTTAGACTTGTCTATATTTAATTGAAGTCGTCGTTGACTATGCTGTATCATTGTGCTGCCCCAGGCTGTCGTGATAATTATGCAAATGAGCCACGTGTTTTGGTTGTCAAGTTCCCAGCCGATGCACAACTTCAAAAAGATTGGATAAATTTACGACTCGAAGCAGATACAACTTTACTCCAACTGATAATGCCAGAGTGAATAATATGTTTTAACATATTTATTTGGTACATTCATTTTAAAGTAATAAGAAACAAGTGTAACTACTTGAGTTAGAAATCAACGGTTATACAATTCGCTGGGGGTGACATGAATAGAATAAACATTAATAGGAAAATGCGGGCGGCGTGGGCTAGTGGTTAAGTGACACGGCTCACACACCGAAGGTGCTGGGTTCGATCCCCATCACAGCACCGGCCATTAACCCGGGGGAGCAAACCCTTATAAAATGCAGTAGGAATCAGATCCTTACAAAAATGCATGCTGAAGTCGGATGAACTGGGCCGACAGAAGCAAAATAAAAAAAAACCACAGTGCAAAGCACACCACCTTGGGGATTAGAGAAATAAGGTGAACGCAAGAGAAAATGAAAACAAAATGAATTAATATTTGTCTGTTATCTATCTTCCAGACTAACAGTGGGGGCAAATCCCGAAAACAATTAATTAATATATGTCTGTTATCAATCTTCCAGACTAACAGTGGGGGCAAATCCCGAAAACGATTGATACCCTTACTACATAAGTTTCTCAATGAAGGCAGTATCCTTCAGCTATTATGGATGCACCAGGTAACTAAAGCCTGGATGATGCCATGAAAACATAGACGAACAAGGTGGGGAGACCCTGATGTCTTCATGCTTCGAAAGATGGCTAACAGTTTGCATGGCTACACGGGGCCTGCTGAGGCGTCAAAGAAAACCTAACGCTGTGGAAGGATCTACTTCGAAATGCCGTCAGGAGCCTTAAAAAAGATATCGGAGAATTGGAAAACATTCTTTTTCAAAGATGGAAACCACACTTACAAAGTGTATCGGTTCCTGGACAGTGGGCATGAAGCTGGCAGATAAGGGCGTAGCAGAAGAACAACGCCACATCCAGGGCGGAATGATGATATAGGAGGAATTATTAATCACGAAAATATACAAAATTACAATGCACTGCCTGCAAATGTCATCATCTCCAATGGTTGCTCAATTTTCCACACAAATTCAACCAATTACCAGTTTTTGCAAACATCTACATTTGTACCCTTTTATGACGTTGGGAAATGTAGTCCAACCAAATGTAGTGCAGCCGAGCCGCACAGCCAGTTGAACGCAGATCCATCTCAGCTTGTATAATGATGTTCCAAACCAGTGGCCCCAAGTTTCATCTTTGGCAGTAGGTGCATAGCCGATAAACTGCTCTATAGATTTAGTTTCTGATATTTTTCCTGGCAATATCTACAGCAGTTATCTAGATGAACTGATATCTGAGTTGAAGCTTTGCGGTGTATCCTGCCTGCTGTCTATCAACATGTCTTACAGAAGCCGTAGCCCGATAAGACATGACGATGAAGCAGAGAATCGCATACGTAGCCCTTGTTTAAACGTCAATGAAGACGAGGGAGGGAATAACGTTATGGTCCCCGATACAACTGTATGTGTATTAACTAATTCAACAAAAGTTGAATAACGTCCCAACACCCAATGCTCAAATCCTACCCGTCATCAGGACTGAACCTTCCCAAGGTCGCCATGCCAAAATATCACGTGGAAAAAAATTCCAAACTTTGTAAGTGATCAGCATGAGTTCGATACTATCCCTTCTGTTCTTTCATACTACACAGACCCAATGTTCGCCCAGTGGTTAACATCTCACGATCTGCGGTAGAAAATTGCACTGAAACAATATCCATTGCCGAGTCATCGAATAACTGCATAAATTGTACGTTCTCTGAAAGCACTTTTCTGGCGGGATAAACTATGTTGTCGCCATATAACTTAAATCATGATAGCTTATCACATCTTACCAGAGTCCTGCAATCTGCTCCCAAGACATCTCTGGCCGTGGTAGTGTGTTATTACGAAGATTACCCAGTGAAGTAACAAACCATGAACGAAATATTTCGGATCTGTTTTGTGTCAGACAATGAAACAAGAAAATTTATCCAGAAATGGCCAGATCCTCGATGTTTGAACTTTCAACTGTCGATCACATGAAAAAGTTGAAACAACAAGCCAGAAAAATTCAAAAAGTATTAAACATTTTAACAAGAGGCGTCATTATCGACTACAGGAATGGGGACATCTACGTTACCAGGTATTGTAAAGTTTTACTACTCTTTTGCATTCCAGGAGAGACACTGTTTCCGAAAATTGAACGCTTTCAGGAAGTAAAAATATTAGACTTTCAGGATGATTTCAAGCGCGCATTTGACCTCTCATGTCAGTACCAGAATGCGAAACTATGCGAAACTACGCGAAAGTCTGGCTTTTGTGACGAAGGACCCTAACAAGAACATTTCTGCAATGACTGTTGATTTATGGCATACAGAAGCTTATGAGATAAGCTTGAGAACGACAGAGGAATCACAATCTCTAGAGCCTGACTATTCAATCTCAAACGGTATCAAGATGCTGAGCAGCACATGAGCTGAAGCGGTCAGCGACCCATAGCTGACTGCTAATGTCAGGGCCAGCGAACCAGAGCTGTCAAGACACCTTCTACACCTCCACGTGGTGATCCTAAATAAGAGACTGCAACAGAGCAGACTGGCTAAGTAGAAGGGATCGAAGAGGGAATGCTAAACCGGTTCTAAAAAAATGCTTGCTGAAGTCGGATGGGTTGGACCGAAAGGTGCAAATATCGCAGTCAAGCTGAAAACTACGACACAACGCATTTCGTTCTATAGACTACATTCTTCTACTTAGGCCCATGTCATAGTTTGGTAGCGGGAGATTGAGTACGAACGAAGCCAAGCCAAGCCAATCTCAGACGAATACGATAATCGACTGGAACTAGGTCTCATGCTGAAGAAGACATCCTTGAACTTGTACGCTACATGCCTGCCGTTGTAGTGGGCATGTAACAAAAATAATAACTCCATTGGAGACATTAGTGCTTAAGAGGAAATGTTGAAGCCATTAAATGTAAAGTCTCAGCAGTTTTTTTTCACTGAACACAGTGGCTATCCTATGTCTGATGGTGCACGACGAGGTAGAAGAAACAATCTTATCTTGCATCATTGTTCTGTCTTGAGATTATATCATGTTGTGTGTGTTGAAGGAAGTTGTATCGTTTTTTTTTGGTATGTGCTGGAGTTTTGTACTGGTGTTTCATCGTGTGTTTTTGTTCTGGTATTATACCATGTTTTTTGTGTAGTTGTTATATCATGTGTTTTGTGATGGTGATATGTCATGTTTTTGTGCGCTTGTTATGTCATGTTTTTGTGTTTGTGATATATCATGTTTTTGTGCTCTTGTTATATCATGTTTTTTGTGTGATGTATCATGTTTTTGTGCGGTTGTTATATCATGTCTTTTTGGTGTGATGTATCATGTTTTTGTGCGGTTGTTAAATCGTTTTTTGTATGTGTGATGTATCATGTTTCTGTGCTGGTGTTATGTCATGTTTTTGTACAGGTGTATATTATTTTTGTGTGTTGAAGTTATATTATATGTTTGTGTTGAAGTTATATCATATATTTGTGTTTAGGGGGACGGCATGGGCTAGTGGTTAAGTGACACGGCTCACAACCCAAAGGTGCTGGGTTCGATCCGTATCACAGCACCGGCCGTTACGCCGGGGAAGCAAACCCTTAGAAAATGCAGGAGGAAGCAGTTTCTTACATAAAAATGCATGCTGAAGTCGGATGAACTGGACCGAAAGGCGCCAAATTAAAATCACAGTGCAACCCACACCGCCTTGGGGAATAGATAAATAAGGCGAACAAAAAAGGATATATATATATATATATATATATATATATATATATATATATATATATATATATATATTTGTGCTTAAGTTATAAAATATTTGTTACGCTGAAGTTAAATGCTAAAGTCATACAATGTATAATGTGCTGAAATTATATTATGTTTTTGTGCTGGTTATATCATGTTTTTTGTGCTGCAGTTAAATTATATATTTTATGCTGACGTTTTATAATGTATAATGTGATGGAGCTATGTCATGTTTTTGTGCTGCAGTTAAATTATATATTTTATGCTGACGTATTATAATGTATAATGTGATGGAGCTATGTCATGTTTTTTGTGCTGCAGTTAAATTATATATTTTATGCTGACGTTTTATAATGTATAATGTGATGGAGCTATGTCATGTTTTTGTGCTGCAGTTAAATTATATATTTTATGCTGACGTTTTATAATGTATAATGTGATGGAGCTATGTCATGTTTTTGTGCTGCAGTTAAATTATATATTTTATGCTGACGTTTTATAATGTATAATGTGATGGAGCTATGTCATGTTTTTGTGCTGCAGTTAAATTATATATTTTATGCTGACGTTTTATAATGTATAATGTGATGGAGCTATGTCATGTTTTTGTGCTGAAGTTGAGTCATTTTCGCATTCCATTCTCCGGATAACATCCTATCACTCACAAAGCCCTGATCAAGGCTTAGTAGTGGGAGTTTGAGCACGAAGAAGAAGAAGAAGATGAGGAGCACCGGGCCACAGATGGCGGAAGCGCCTTACTACAAGTGAAAGAGGAGTTAATGAACTAGACCAGCCGGACACCCATAAAACAGGTGAAAACAAGCCTGTACCCCTCGTGACTCAACTCTGCGTCTGTGGAATATAGGCTGAGTTCGATATAAACGTATTTATAGACTCAATTACTTGCTCATGAAGCATAGACCACCCAGGCCTGAAATGCTCGTGTCGCGCGTAGACAAACAGTGAACAACGGTAGTTTAATTAAGGAATATAGTAAGGAAGAGAATATCTGGACAATTGGGGACGGCGAGTTGTAAGTAAATAATGTTCTTTGTTTACAATTTGCTGTCTGGAAGTGTTTACATATTCCGTTCCTTTCGGCAATTACCATTATTTACAGCAATTACACAGAAGTGATCGTATCTGATCATTTTAATCACCCAATTCTGCGCAGGAACTCATAATGCTATGTAGATTGTTTGTTTTTTGTTTTGTTGCGCTGCGTGTTTCAATGCCATGCAATAGCGCATACTTTATATTAGAGTTGAAGATTTTTATTTTCTACTTAATTTAATTTTGATTTTCAAACGTTCCCAAATGGAAACTCTCGCCTTTTGTGTTATAATTATGACACCTATTTCTGTCTTTTTTACAAAAACACCAAAAACGCTGTGAAGAAATCCCGTGGATTTTCTACAAAATTTTTACTCTCCTTTATAAAAACCTTAGAAAATATGTCTACAACAAAAAACCAAAACAAACAAACTGGCAAGAGTTTATATTGATCCTTCATTATAATAGGAAATATCGCAAGGTAAAAAATGTGAAAAACTGAAAGACAATTGAAAAGACGGAAAGAGGAAGAATAAATGCTCCTGTGTTCTGAGAAAATCTTTATCACCATGTTCATATCTTCGACCATCATTGAATAACTTAGAAATCGGAACTCAGATGACGGAAGCATATAATAAGCATACAACATTGAACATACTCATGCTGGGGCTATAATGAAAGTACTTGGGTTCTCACCTGAAACAATATAAGTTTCATTAATGATTGATTTGGACCAAGAAGTCATGCAGTGCATGAGCTGCAGGGGTCAGCGACCGCTATCTGACTGCTAGCATCAGGGAAAGCGAACCAGAGCTGCCAAAACTCTTCTACACCTTCACGTGGTGATTCTGGATAACAAGCTGCAACAGAGCGGACTGGCCAAGGAGAAGTGACAGAAGAGGAAAGGCTAATCGGGAACTAAAAATGTTTGTTGAAGTCGAATTTGTCAGTCCGTAATGTGCAAATATCGCAGTCAAACTGTAAACTACGACAACGCATTTCGTTCTCTAGAAAACATCTTGCTACTTGAAAAGCCCTTTTCATGACTTGGTAGCGGGGCAGTGAAAACGAATCAAAAAGGAGAAATAATTGACCTCCTCCGGTACAAGTATATCTCAAAAATGATGTTCTTTCTCAAACCAAAATGTTACAGCATGGTTGTGGATAATTTATTCTTCTTCTTCTTCTTCATCGTACGCAGTTACACATCAACCTTAATTTTTTCGAAAAAAAGCAGCGGTCATCCTGAGCCTGTCGACACTGCCATAGAGCTTGTCTAGTGTTGCCACTGGTGATGGCCACATCTGCTCTCTCTGATCCTCGTATGTCGGGCAGTTTTGCAGCAAATGCTCAGCGATCATTTTACCGGTACCACACGGGCATTCGTCAGTGCCACCTATCTTCAATTTGTTGAATAGGTGGTACTTCAGTCTATTGTGGCCAGTGGGAAGTCTGAAGACCACGACCTGCTCTCTTCTGTTCAACTGGTAATAGGCATCGTTTTTTGTGTAGCCAGTATGTTCGGTTTCCCATTTGGTCATGTATCTAGCTCTAATAAGCCGTTTTGACTCTTCGTACGTCATACTAGTATCTGGTTGTTGTAGTCTTGCACCTTCTTTTGCCAGTCTGTCTGCCTCCTCCTTGCCTTGGATGTTGCAGTGGGATGGGACCCACTGTGCCACTACCCTTTTTGGTGCGGACTGCTGGCATAGTTGACAGAGTACTGCTCTTAAATCAGTGGATAATTTGATATGCTCATTCACATATCACCAATGGAGGATGCGACACCCATGATTGCTCTATGAGTTGCTTAAATTGGGTTGCACACTTATTCAATAGTTATCCTAGAAAAGCGAGATACAAAGACCGTTGACATGGAGAAACGGATTAAATATTTGTTCAATATTTATATAGAAAAGTCAGAAACGATTTCTCAACATATGATATTGACAACGAGAAATAAACGGCTTGAACGGCTGATAGTCTTTGTCCAGATGATATACAGGGCTGATCGTCTTTGTCCAGATGATATACATGGCTGATTGTCTTTGTCCAGATGATATACGGGGCTGATCGTCTTTGTCCAGATGATATACAGGGCTAATCGTTTGTGTGCAGATGATCTACAGTGATAATGATTTGTGTTCAGATGATATACAAGGCTGATCGTCTCTTTCCACAACTGGGTACTGATATAAAGAGCTGCTCGTGTCTGTTTAGCTGATATACAGAGCTATATGCCTTTGTCTAGCTGATGTACAGGGCTACACGTTTTTATCTAGCTGATGTACATGGCTAAACGTCTTTGTATAGAAGATGTACAGGGCTAAACGTATTTGTCTAGCTGATGTACATGGCTAAACGTCTTTGTCTAGCTGATGTACATGGCTGAACGTCTTTGTGTGGCTGATATACATGGCTAAACGTCTTTGTCTATCTGATGTAAATGGCTAAACGTTTTTGTCTAGCTGATGTACAGAGCTAAAGTCTTTGTCTAGCTGATGTACATAGCTGTTCGTCTGTGTCTAGCTGATGTACAGAGCTGTTCATCTTTGTCTAGCTGATGTACAGAGCTAAACGTCTTTGTCCACCTGATGTAAATGGCTAAACGTTTTTGTCTAGCTGATGTACAGAGCTAAAGTCTTTGTCTAGCTGATGTACATAGCTGTTCGTCTGTGTCTAGCTGATGTACAGAGCTGTTCATCTTTGTCTAGCTGATGTACATAGCTAAACGTCTGTGTCTAGCTGATGTACAGAGCTGTTCGTCTGTGTCTAGCTGATGTACAGAGCTGTTCATCTTTGTCTATATGATGTACAGAGCTAAAGTCTTTGTCTAGCTGATGTACATAGCTGTTCGTCTGTGTCTAGCTGATGTACAGAGCTGTTCATCTTTGTCTAGCTGATGTACAGAGCTAAACGTCTGTGTCTAGCTGATGTACAGAGCTGTTCGTCACTGTCTAGCTGATGTACATAGCTGTTCGTCTGTGTCTAGCTGATGTACAGAGCTATTCATCTTTGTCTAGCTGATGTAGATAGCTGTTCGTCGCTGTCTAGCTGATGTACAGAGCTGTTCGTCTGTGTCTGGCTGATGTACAGAGCTGTTCGTTATTGTCTATATGATGTACAGAGCTGTTCGTCGCTGTCTAGCTGATGTACAGAGCTGTTCGTCTGTGTCTAGCTGATGTACAGAGATGTTCATCTTTGTCTAGCTGATGTACAGAGCTGTTCATCTTTGTCTAGCTGATGTACAGAGCTAAACGTCTGTGTCTAGTTGATGTACACAGCTGTTAGTCTGTGTCTAGCTGATGTACAGAGCTGTTCGTCTGTGTCTAGCTGATGTACAGAGCTGTTCATCTTTGTCTAGCTGATGTACAGAGCTGTTCGTCTTTATCTAGCTGATGTACAAGACTAAATGTCTTTGTCCACAACTGGTTTTGTCCTCAGTCTACATTTGCCAGTCAAGAAGTTTACCTTCTATTTTATTATTATCGATTTCCTGGCAAAGAACACTGGTTGAGAAGCTCTACGTTATTGGTCATTTTTACTTCAAAATAGAACACAATTCCCACTGCTTTATGTTTAAAAAAAAATTAACAATAACAGACAGAACCAGGTTCACCTCAAAATCTATAAAAGGGCGCAGTACGATTTTATAGGTCTGTAGGGAGTGCCAATACTTTTTCGCTGAATACGCAGATCTAATTAAAAAATCATTGCTACTGAAAATTACAATCTTAAAGATACTTAATCGTTTCAACAAACTTATTGATTAACAAAATTAGTAAAAAGGTTATGCTTGAAGAATTCATATTTAATTTTCTATTTTAAAATGTAATATTTCATTGCATTTCCACACATCAGTTAATTAAATGTTTACATTACTGTGTCCTAATTTTCTTTTATAATTGTGTTAATAAAGTGCGCTCTTTCTGGCCCTCTGAAAAATTATAAAATTTTCTCCGTTTGTAAAAACAAAACATAAAACAAACAAACAAACAACCAAACAACACATGATTTGGTCTCCTTATAATTATCCGTCACCCCATGTTATCCATCATTTTATGAAATCCTAATAGGATATTTAGCTGCATGCAATGACGTATCAGAAGAATAATTGTTCTATATTTCGGCTTCATTTGCTTTGCCATCACTGAATCGGGGCATAGTCAGATGTCCGGTATTACTGCTGGGTGATTTGGATAGAAACGTCACACGGTCTAAAGACGAGCTCTTTAACCCATCTACAATAAACACAGAGCATATGTTGTATTTGGTATTTCCAAACTAGGCGATTACGTCGATTTTATTTTTCTAAACTAGAGGAAAACGGTGATTCTCTTTTTCTAAACTGGGCTTTTACAATTTCTTTCTTTCTTCTTAACTGGACTATTACGATTTTCTTTTTCTAAACTGGACGATTCTCCATTATTCAGCTCCATGCAACAGTACCCACTTCACAGTGCCGTTGAATACTCTAACTTGGCAGTTCTCCATAATTCAGCTTCATGCAACAGTACCCACTTCACAGTGCCGTTGAATACTCTAACTTGGCAGTTCTCCATAATTCAGCTTCATGCAATAGTACCCACTTCACAGTGCCGTTGAATACTCTAACTTGGCAGTTCTCCATAATTCAGCTTCATGTAACAGTACCCACTTCACAGTGACGTTGAATACTCTAACTTGGCAGTTCTCCATAATTCAGCTTCATGTAACAGTACCCACTTCACAGTGACGTTGAATACTCTAACTTGGCAGTTCTCCATAATTCAGCTTCATGCAACAGTATCCACTTCACAGTGCCGTTGAATACTCTAACTTGGCAGTTCTCCATAATTCAGCTTCATGCAATAGTACCCACTTCCCAGTGACGTTGAATACTCAAAATTTAGTGTGCATGTTGATATCTTTGGATATCAAACGTTGTTTATCATAAGAAATGCAATTGTTTACTTTTCAATTTATATATTTGCATCTGGACATGCATTCCATGACATGCCACTTCTGTGTTTAAATAAGTAAAGGTATCTACGAGGTGTGTTCAAAAAGTATCTGACCTTATTTTTTTTCACGGAGAAACAAATGAAGGATAGGTGTTGTTTTTCAACAGAGAGGTATATAGGACCGTCTTGCGCATGTGCGAATTCCCCCCCAGAATGCGTCAGTCGCTGACAGTCAGCCTTTTATTGTTGAGAACTAAGCAACCATCAAGTTTTCATTCACCACGAACTGACTGAAAGAATTGCTTATTGGTGCTGCGTCAAATTGTGCCAAAAGCTAAGCGATACCGAAGTGGAAACCATTCGGAAGATTCAGCCTGATTTTGGGGACAATGCCATGAGCATCACACAAAATTAAGTAGCGATACAATAGCTTAAAAAATGGTCGCATATAATCATAGAGCGCATCCCGTTCGGGTAGGCCCTCAACAAACCGAATGATGAAATTATTGACCAAGTACGGACCTTGGTCTTACAGAACTGTCGAGAACCGAGAACTATCAGATGAGGTTGGGGGTAACCATTGGTTTGGTATACTCCATTTTGTGCGAGAATTTGGCTATGCTGAGAGTGTCCGTGAAATTCATGTCAAAGCTGCGAACCATGGAGCAGAAGCAACTCCGTCTGGAAGTCGCACATGACATGCTGAACTGGTTCGCCTGGTTCCCTATTCCCCCGCCATGGCTCCTTACGATTTTTGGTCTGACCGCCCAGCTGAAAATTTCGATGAAAGAGATCCGATTTGAGTTACGAGAAGATAGTATGCGTAATGCGGCGACACAGCTGTACTCCATTCCAAAAGATCAGATCAGGTCAGGTCAACCCGTAAATCTATTCTTAAATGCATTAATTGTCCTTGCCTCCACTACTTCCTGTGGCAATGCATTTCAAGCATTCACCACTCTCTGACTAAACAAAAAATTTCTAAAATCTAATCTGGACCTTCCTTTATTTAATTTGTAGCTATGCACTCTAGTTCTTGTAGGTGGTTGTATTTTGAAAAAAAACTTGTTACAGTCTAATGTATACTTTTCTTTGATTATCTTATAAACCTGGATTAAGTCACTTCTTCTTCTTCTTCTTCTTCTTCTTCTTCTTCTTCTTCTTCTTCGTACGCAGTCAGACAGTAACCATTATTTTTTCAAAAAAAGCGGCGGTCATCCTGAGGCTGTCGAAACTGCCATAGAGCTTGTCTTGCAGTTCCATTGGTGATGGCCACATCTGCTCTCTCTGATCCTCGTATGTCGGGCAGTTCTGCAGCAGATGTTCAGCGGTCATTTTACCGGTACCGCACGGGCATTCGTCGGTACCACCTATCTTCAATTTTTTGAATAGGTGGTACCTCAGTCTATTGTGGCCAGTGCGAAGTCTGAAGACAACGACCTGCTCTCTTCGGTTCAACTGGTAATAGGCATCGTTTTTGGTGTAACCAGTATGTTCGGTTTCCCATTTGGTCATGTATCTGGCTTTGATAAGCCGCTTTGACTCTTCGTACGTCATACTAGTATCTGTTAGTGATAGTCTTGCGCCTTCTTTTGCCAGTCTGTCTGCCTCCTCGTTGCCTTGGATGTTGCAGTGTGATGGGACCCACTGTACCACTACCCTTTTTTGGTGCGGACTGCTGGCACAGTTTGCAGAGTGCTGCTCTTAAGTCATTAAGCTCAGTGTTTTTCTGGCTTTGTAGCGCTGTGACTACGGCGAGAGCATCTGTAAGCAGGACTATATGCTTTCATTTTCTTTATGTGTCCCCATTTCTTCCACTGCCGCCCTCAGTGCCTCTGCCTCCGCTCTGAAATTGCTTGTGTACTTACCAGTAGCGAATGACAGTGTTATTTTTCTGCCATTTGGTAGGTTCAGGAATGCTCCTGCCCCTCCGTTCTGTGTAGTGTTTGTTACAGAACCGTCGGTGTATGCATGAGTCCATTCCATGCTTGGGTAGTTTTCCGATATAAAGCTTAGGGTAGTATCTCTCCTTTCTTTTTCAGTCTGGCCGTTTTTTTTCCAATACCTGGTATATTTTCTACCACCTCTGGAAATAAATCCTGCCTCCAGGTAGGTTTTCGTACAGTAGTGATGGGTTTTGGTGTTGTTAGTGCGTTTATAGGATCTTCGTGCATCTTTGCTTTGGCTATTTCTGCAAAGTTTCTCCGCTTTAGTTTCCCATTTCCCAAATTGTTTAGTCTCTAGTTCATTGGATGGTCGGTCAGTCTTCGGAGTTTCTCTGACTGCAGCTGGGCTGTGCAGTCTCTTCTATCGGTCATGGATTGCAGTTTTGTAATCTTTTCAAGTTCTACAATTGGCGTTGACTTCATGCCTCCTGTTATAACTCTCATGGCTTGGTTTTGAAGTTTGCTAACTTTATCGAAGTTCGCCTTTGCTGCTGTTGTCCATGCCGCAATGCCATACTCGAGAACTGGTCTCACTCTTCCAGTGTACATTTTCTTTAGTATGCTTTCGTCTGCTCCCCAGCTTGTGCCAGCAATTTTCCTCATGATTGCCATTCTTTCTCTGGCTCTTATTCGGTTTCTCTCGATCTGACTTTTCCATGTCATGCGCCGATCAAATGTGAATCCCAGGTAGTTTGGGTTGTCGTTTGGCTGCAGGAATTTGCCATTTAAACTTAACTTGGTATTTTGGGGTATGATTGAAAGCGAGAATATTGTGCATGTGGTTTTCTCTCCGTTTATTTTGACCAGCCATGAGTTCGCCCAATCTTCCAGCGATGTTAGGGCCTGCTGCATCCGATTTCTTGCTATGGTGAGATTCTTTTCAGAGGTCCACATAGCCAGATCGTCTGCAAACATTGAGCTATGGACTCTTCTTGGTATATTCTCTGTAATGTCGTTTATATACACCAGGAAGAGTGTGGGTGACAGTAGTCCCCCTTGGGGTACCCCCTGCTCGAGTGTCACCTTTCTGCTCATCTGCTCTTGTACTTGGACTCTGGCCGTTCTGTTTTTGAGGTAGTGGTTGATCCACTTGTACATTTTCCCACATACATCACTTCTTCTTAGCTTGACTCTAAGTCCATCTTTCCAGACTTTGTCAAATGCCTTTTCCAGGTCCACCCAAACCGCTACTGTGTGCTTCTGTGCTTGGTAGGCATCTTCTATTTCCTGGGCTATGATGATGACCTGGTCCTCAGTGGATCTGTGCTGTCTAAAGCCGGCTTGCTGTGGAATTAGTATTCGTTTTTCTTCCAGATGCCACATCAGTCTGGTGTTTATCATACGTTCCATCAGTTTGCCGACACAGCTCAGTAGGCTGATAGGCCTGTATCCATTTGAATCTGTTTTGTCCTTTCCTTTTTTTGGTACTGGTACCAGTACTGCGTCTTTCCATGCCTGGGGTACAATTCCCCTTTTCCAGCTTTGGTTCAGGACCGATAGCAGATTCCTCTTCGCTGTTTGGCCCAGCCCCATCAGCATTTCGTTTGTTATCCCATCTTTTCCGGGAGATTTCCTTTTCTTTAATGTTCTCATGGCCTCTTCCATTTCACTCATTGTTAATTTGGCCATCATATGCTCTTCAGGTGCCGTACTGGTGTTGTCGTGCCCCTTTTGCTCTTCACTAATGTCTGTATGCCTATCTGCAGGGACCTCGATGTGGTTTGCTCTGGCATAGTGATCGACAAAAGCGTTTGCAGCTTTTTTACCAGTGAGCAAGTTTCGCCCTGCTTGATGGTAATTTGTTTGTTTGACGGGGTTTCGTCATTCATGGCTCTGACTAGCTTCCATAGCTTGTTCCCTTCTTTGTCCAGGTTTAGGCTTTCCGTTTTATTTTTCCAGCTCTCTCTTGCTGTTTACTTGAGAGTGTATTTGTATTTCGCCGTGGCGGCTTTGAGGGCGATGTTTGCCTCCATAGATTGTTCTCGCTCTGCCATGTTCCTAGCATTTGTGACTGCATCTTCCGCTTTCTGCAACTCATCATTCCAATAGGGCTTATAGTTTTTCCTAGCCTCTCTTGGGATGGTTTCAGTGGCGGCTTGCATTATTGCCTTGCTTAGGCTTTCCACCATGGGCTTTATTTTGTTGTTTCGAATTCTTCTCTTTTCTAGACACTTTAAGCCGGTTTTTCTGGGTCTTTCTTCATAACTGTAATTTTGGAATCCTACAATCAGCTTTGTCGCTCTTTTTTTGTATCATTTCCGGCCTATTCATATCCACACCTGTGCACAATACTCCAATCTAGGTCTCACTAATGCTTTATACAGTTTGACAATCCCTTCCTTGCTCTTATTTTTAATATTCTTGTTATTATACCTGCCATTGCATTTGCCTTTTTCACTGCTACCTGGACTTGCTCACTCACTTTACCTGTATGATCTTTTTTAACCCCTTTTCTTTTCTTTCATTCTAAAAATTTTCTCGCCCATTTTGCAATTTTGTTCCATATTGGATTTTCCTATACATTTATCTACATTAAACTTCATTTGCTAGCTCACAGACCATTCTCGAAGAAGAAGGAGGAAGGAAGAATGTGTTACGATTTGTCGTTTTTCAATTGATATTAGTGTTCAGTTTTGACATTGGTAACGTAGTGTCGGGAGAGAAATCGTGTTGTATAAAGCTCTTTTGGTAGTTATTGCCACGTTTCTGCAATTACGCATTGGTGTTAATCAATAAACTAAGGATATGCAGTTCGGATGGGTGCAGCTATTGAGGTTATAGAAGGACTGC
Organism: Ariolimax columbianus; assembly: GCA_036924085.1. Lineage (NCBI taxonomy): Eukaryota > Metazoa > Mollusca > Gastropoda > Stylommatophora > Arionidae > Ariolimax > Ariolimax columbianus. Next base: position 62,363,253 of record JAVGWX010000004.1, read on the forward strand.
TGAACATTGGCTGTATTAGTGTCAAAGATAAGAGAACAGAAAAAAAAGCCTACGTGGCTGTATCTAGGACCATAAGTGGACCAGCTCTACGAAGGCCAATAAGGTACGACTGACCACACCGTGGAGGCACTGCTCACACCCTGACGGAACAGTTAGACATCTACTCACTGAGCGCAAAGTCCTTGCACACACGAGGACAATATTCTTGTAGATGTTTGCGATTCATTGTATCGCTCAGAGGGACAATTATATACGAAAGGCATTTGGCTACCAAAAAGCAGGTTTAATCAGCAGCTGCTAGATAACAACAACATCATCATAGCGAACTGAAATACTCGGGGAACTTTCTGTTCATGGCTGAAAGCCTCGTGTCTCACCACTGGTAGAATTTCTCTTCTTCCTCTTCCTTCTTTCGTCTTCCTTCATTCTTCTTTCTTCCTTTTTCATCCTTCTTCTTCCTTCCTTACTTCTTACTTCCTTATTACTTCCTTCCTTCCTTTTTACTTCCTTCTCCTTTTCTTCCTCTTCCTTCTCCTTCCTTCCTACCTACTTCGTCTCTCCTTCTTCGTCCCTACAACTCTCTTTCTCCTTCTTCCTTCATTCTTTCTTACTTCCTACTTTCTATTTCTCCCCTCCTTCTTCTTCGTTCTTCTTACTTTCGTCTTCTTCTTTCCTACTTATTCCTTCCTCCCTTCCGTCCTTCCTTTTTCTTACTTCCTTCTTCTTCCTTTCTTATTCTTCCTACTTTCTTCTTCTTTACTCTTTCATTCTTTCATTTTCTTCCTCCCTGCATCATATTTTCATTTCCCCCTTCTTTTGTCTCCGTTCCTTCTTCTTTCTTTCTTCTTCGTCCTTTCTTCTTCATTCTTCCTTTATTCTTCTTAATTCCTTCTCCTTCCTTCTTCTTTCGTCATTATTCTTCCACCATCTTCTTCCCTCCTTCTTCTTCCGCCTTCTTACTTCCTTTCATCCTTCCTCTTTTTTTCTTCTTACTTTCTTCTTTTTCTTTCCGCCTTCTTCATGCTTCCTTCCTTCTTTTTCCTTCCTCCTTCCTATTTCTTCCTTTCTTCATCCTTTTCCCTTCCTTCTTCGTTCTTCTTGCTGCCTTTTTCTTACTTTTTCCTTCTTCCTTCTCTCTTCTTCCTTCCTTCCTTTCTTCCTTCTTTCTTTTTCATTCCTTCTTCTTCCATTTTTGCTTTTTCGTCCTCTTCTTTTATTGCTCGCTTGAAAACTTAATTAGACATGCCTTGATATGGGATCAACAGGGGTCGTGGAAGAGAGGTAGACCAAGAAACGTATGGAGAAGGAACTTAAAATGAACTTTGGTTGCTAAACAAGTGTAGAGAGTCAGAAAGGGCAGCTGAAGGCCGAACTTGCTGGACAAAGTTTTTCAATGGCTTATGCCCTGAAAGGAGCACGAGCATTGATGATATTATCTGCAATGTTGTCTCTTGCAAATACAGCATCGTCTTTTATAGTTTACACATAGGACCATAAAGATTATCTTCCAGTGTATTTTCAGCCCTTTAGAGAGGGGACCAGGTACTGTACGTGCCTAGTTTTATATCACAAGGTGAGTGCCATAACGTTTAGCAGATATAAGCATACTTTCATTATGCGAATTTGCGTGGCATCCTAGTTGCTATGATGCCTATTGACTGGCCGTTTACATGACGTGATCTTGTTAAAGCAGACTGTGGTCTTACTCCACTAAACTTCAGTTGTTTGGTAAGACCGTGCAGATGCTGCGTCTTTCACGACAACATAAGATACAACGTGACGTCTGAGATTACTCCGACAAACGTATACACATATGTCGTAATCTCAATTCGTGGGGGACTATTTTCACAATTATCCAACTACAAAAGGATGGAAGACACGGAAAAAAAGTCCACGTCACACCGTTACAGCACCTGGAATTCAGTTTGTATTCAATAACACAGATTAAACAAACATAACAGGAGCCCAAGTGGCAAAATGCACCGGCATCTTGTTTGCCATAGAAGATCTAAGACATTGGTTCCTAAACTAGTTCGGTCACGGCACCCTTAGTATACCAGAATCATTCCACGGCGCCGCAAGTCAGATAACAAGCCAACTTAACTTCTTCAAGATCCCAGAGCCTATAGATATTTTCCAAAGAGGCATGGGTACAGTCGGATTAAGATCAATTTGTGTTAAGGAGAAAATAGTTTTTAAAATATTGGAAGTGTTGAAAGTGGATAAATGTCCAGATCAAGATTGTATTCATCCAAAATTGCTGTTTGAAATTAGAGACCGACTAGCAAAACCATTGGCTACATTATGTTCTCAATCACTTGCAAAAGGGATTGTTCCAAGAGATTGGAAAGATGCAGGAGTGATCCTCTTATTCAAAAAGGGAAAGCAATCAGATCCAACAAATTATAGATCGGTGAGTTTAACGAGCATAGTCTGAAAATTGTTAGAGTCAATAATCAAAGAATACATTGTAATGCATTTACAAGTTTAATGAAATCAGAAATATTCAGCATGGGTTTACTAGAGGGAGATCGTGCTTAACAAATCTATTAGAATTCACGGAGGAGGTTACTTAAAAGGATTGATAAAAGAGAGCCAGTAGATATTATTTATCTAAATTTTAATAAGGCCTTGGATAAAATACCTCATCAAATATTATTTAGAAAGTTAAAATCACATGGAATAGGTATGGAAGTTGCCAAATGGATTAAGAATTGGTTAACGGGAAGAAGGCAGAGAGTGGGCATAAAAAGGAGTACTCTGAGTGATGTGAAGTAACAAGTGGAGTGCCACGGAGCTCGGTTTTGGGACCAATTTTGTTCTTGATATATACAACCGATTTGGACACTGATTGATATCGAATCTACGATTGAAAAATTCCCTGTCGACACAAAATTATGCAATATTGTCTCATCTGAAGCAGAAGTTGATATATTGAGTTTGGATTTATATAAAACTTCAACAATGGTCTGTGCGCTGGCAAACGGAGTTTGATGTACGTACATGTACAGGTACAGTCACGCACATCGGTAGATCCAATTTGAAAAATAATTACAGAATTGACGATAAAAATATTAGAATGATAGAAAAGAAAATGGTCATAGAGGCTACAATAGATCATACAGGTAAAGTGAGTGAGCAAGTTCAGGTAGTAGTAAAAAAGGCAAATGAAATGTTAGGTATGATAAAAAAAATATTAAACATAGGAGCAAGGAAGTGATAGTCAAATTGTATAAAACATTAGTTAGACGTAGTTTGGAATACTGTGTACAGGTATGAAGTTCTTATCGTAGAGGAAATATAAAAATGCTGGATAGGATGACAAAAGAGGGACAAGGCTGAAAGTGGTATTCCAGAATTACAGTTATGAGGAAAGACCCAGAAAAACCGGCTTACATTGTCTAGAAAAGAGAAGAATTCGAAGTGACAATCCAGGTCTATAAGAAAATCAAAGGAAAGGATAAATTAGACTATAACAAGTTTTTCAAAATACAACCAACTACAAGAACAAGAGGGCATATCTACAAATTAAATAAAGGAAGGTCCAGATTTTATATTAGGAATTTTTTGTTTAGTCAGAGAGTGGTGAATGCTTGGAATGCATTGCCACATGAAGTAGTGGAGGCAAGGACAATTAGTGCATTTAAGATTAGATTGGATACGCACAGCTTTTAGAGGCATGAAATGTAAATGAAACTGGTTAGCATACACGGTCTGCAGAGTCTTCTAAACCAGTATAAAGATGTTAAGTTAAGTTCCAGTGCGTAGTTGATGCAGTTTGGTTGGCTAACTGAAAATATATATATATACTATTAAACACGTATTTCAAAGTCTCAAACAGTTAGCCTTGCACTCTGAGACCAAAACGTTTATACACAGTACCCACTGTGGTCTCTCTTCATCTTTGCCTTGTGCTGATGTAAATCCAAAGTTAAAATATATGTCGTCGTATTAACGAGATTTATGTTTTTTACATCAACACCACTAATTTTTGGTGCGTCCTCTTTATTTTCACGCATACAAAGCATTATAAATGTTCAATAAAGACCATTTTAATAAGACAAAGAACAACACCATTTAAAAGTTTACTTGATCCCAACACAACTCAGTTGGTTCAGCCATCAATAAATGAGGACCGCATATACAAACACCAAGCACCGAGAAGGTTCGACAAATAACTAGCTAGAAATATAGCAATCCAGTCACTCTACTCACATTGATGCACTGAACTGTTTACCAAGGCAGACAGACTGGCTAAGAAGGGAGCAAGTCAAGAACAGCAATACACACCAACTACCCTACAGGCATTCAAACAACTACTGAAGACTGAACAAAGAGGCCTGCCTGAATAGATGGGCAATTGGAAATACTGAGAGAGAAATCTACAAACATATGGCTATCCCAAATCCTAAAGACAACATCAACTTCTTGAAAAGGAGAGACCAAAGCACCATTTTCCGACTACGCACTTAACACATACACTAAACAGCCACTTGAACAGAATCCAACCAGATCATGCTCCAAAGTGCCGGTTGTGCACACATCCCAGTGAAACTGTTGAACATCATCTTTTTGAATGTCCCGCCTTTTGCGGGTTTTAGGAAAGACCGCATAATTGTAATCAGACTAAAGAAAAAGACTAGAAATTTAACAATAATTCAAGTGTATGCACCAACATCAGCAGCAGACGATTGTGAAATGGATGATTTTTATAACACCTTGCAAGAAGCGATGGAAAAAGTTGAAAAAAGAGACATCTTGGTCATCATTGGAGATTTCAATGGGAAAGTCGGAGAGGAAAGAGCCGAAGAGGAGAGAAGTGTTCGAGGACCTTTTGGTTTGGGACACAGAAATGAGCGAGGAGAAAGACTGGTTGAATTCTGCACGGAAAACAACCTCTCCATTGCCAACACCTTCTTCAAACAACATCCACGAAGACTGTACACGTGGTCCTCCCCGGATGGCAACAGCAGAAACCAAATAGACTACATCCTAGTGCAACAAAGATGGAGATCAAATGTGCTGGCGACAAAAACACTGCCAGGAGCAGACTGCGATACGGACCACGAATTACTGTTTGCAGTTTTCCAAACAAGACTACGCAGGATCTACAAAGGTTGCTAGCCAATACGCTTCGATGTATCAGCAATACCTACTGAATACAACATCAAAGTAGAAAACAAATTTGAGGCGTTGCTTGCTATACAGGAAGAGATGCCATCTGAGGAGTTGACATCGTACGCAAGGGAGATTTTGATCTCGACAGCAAAAGAAATGATTCCAAAGATATTGCACAAGACACAGAGCTATATAACAGACGAAACACAGAAACTCATTGCAGAAAGGCAACAATTAAAACAAATGGGAAGTAAGGGGACCAACACAGCATATAAAAACTGCGCAAGAAAAGTTAGAAGAGAAATAAGAAAAGATAAAAGAAGATACATAGTAGAAACATGTAAGGATATAGAAAACCTACAACAACAAGGCAAAGAAAGAGATGCATTCAAAGCAATAAGAACACTGACAAGGGAATTCCGTCCGGTTCCACATGTCATAAATGACGAAGAGGATAACACACTAACAGAAACCAAAGACATACTGAATAGATGGAGAGAGTACTGCAGAGCCATGTATGGAGAAAGCACAAAGCGCTCAGTTACAATCCTACCAAAGGAGGAGAAAGAACCTGAACCAACATTGGAAGAAGTACGCTCTGCAATTAAAAGCCTGAAAAAGGGAAAGTCCCCAGGATGCGATGATATCCCAGCAGAGCTAATACAAGCAGGAGGAGAGGCATGTGCTCGAGTCTACCACTAGCTGTGTAAACAGATATGGCACAGTGCAGAGTGGCCAGAAGCATGGAAGAAATCAATTTATATTCCCCTCTCCAAAAAAGGCAACCTGAAGCTGTGCACGAACTACCGAGCTATCGCACTGATCAGCCATGCTAGCAAGATACTTTTGCGAATCCTATTAAGAAGGATAGAGAAAAGGTTTGAATCTGAAATTCACGTAGTCCAGGCAGGTTTTAGGAAAGACAGAGGGACCCAGGACCACATATTCAATTTAAGGAATATCTATGAAAAATGTAGAGAGTTTAATGTAGACCTGTACACATGTTTCATTGATTACACTAAGGTCTTCGACACGGTAAAACATCAAAATCTGTGGAGAATCATGAAGGAAATGGGGTTTCCTTTGCATATAGTCCATCTCAATGAAACATTATACCAAGATCAACAAGCCGCTGTCCGAGTATCTGGGCAAACATCAGATTGGTTTGCAGTACAAAAGGGAGTCCGACAGGGATGTATAATCTCACCTTATCTGTGCAACATATATGCGGAATGTATAATGAGAAATGTGCGAGAAGATGAGAACATTGAAAGTTTCGACCCATTTACGATTGGGGGGTACGAGATTCCAGAGTTACGATATGCAGATGACACAGTGATACTATCAAGAAGTGCGGAAGAGCTAGAGCAGCTACTTTCAGCCGTTAATGGACATAGTAAAGATCAAAATCTGTTCATAAACATAAACAAAACAAAGATAATGACCACCGATAAAACACAATGTCAGCATACATTTACAGTGGGTGGTGAGGAAATAGATCAGGTTACACATTTTGAATATCTGGGCTCCAGAATCGACAAAAATGGTGACTGCTCGAAAGAAATCAGAAGAAGACTAGCTATGGCAATGCAGAGACTGAACAGCCTGAAGAAATTATGGCAGGGCACCAACAAAACGATAAAAGTAAAAGTCTTGAGAGGTGGCGGGGAATGCTAGGCGTACCATCCCTGCATAGAAGCCAAGAAAATAAAGGGAAAAAGAGATACCCCACTCAAATGCAAATGCTACGTTTCTGGCAGGACGTGACGATCCTGGGATACAGACACACTGGACTGCCTCTCTTCCGGGTAAACCAGTCCATCTCATATATCATATCATCAATGCACCCTATAGACACGAGTAGAGAAGACTCGATAGTCTGGTAAGACAACTTCCATAGGAGAGAAAACTCTGATCGTAAACAACTGCTGCCTTGCAGATAGGCTGGGGACAGCCAAAGGCTAAGGAGGGCATCCCTACAGAAACGCCTGTTGAAATCGGATGCACGGGGCCGCAAGCCTAACAAAACAGTGCAACGTAAATCACAGTATGATGGCAGTACAACCTATTCGAAAAACGTATGGCGCTCATCCTGAGGAGACCCGCCAGGCAGCGATAGCGCCGGGCCTCGCGCCTCGAAGGGGCCCACCCTTGACTACTGGTGGTCACCCACCCATGTGTCGTGGAGTCAAGGCACATGGCTATGGGGTAACGTCTATTGGCCAAAACTTCAAGACCCTCAGAATATTACAGTGGAATGCGGAGGGAGTCATTAACAAAAAACTTTCCCTAACACACCACCTGCATGAAGGTAAGATTGACGTGGCATGTATCCAGGAAACGCACCTCAACAGTATCCATAAATTCTCAATCAGAGGATACCAGACCTTCCGTCTAGATAGAGAAGGCCACAAAGGAGGGGTCCTGATACTGACCAGAAACAGCATACCGAGTAGCGCGGTACCTGTCAATCACACCGGACAAGCAGAAATTGTAGGAGTTGACATAATGGCTCAAGAGACGAAGCTCCGCATTTTCAACCTGTACGGACCACCAAACAGAGACCTATCGCTCTCGAGTATGGAGGTCAGAGACTCCAACTGCATAGTAGTTGGAGATTTCAACAGCCACTCGGAGAGATGGGGCTACTCTGACACAGACAGCAGAGGTGACGAAGTGGAAGATTGGGAGATAGATGCAAATCTCTCCCTAATCAATAGGCCGGAGGATAGCCCTAGCTTCTATTCAAGAACATGGCATACCACCTCGACTCCAGATTTGGCCTTCTCCACACAGGACATACACTATAAAATAGACCGCCAGGTGCTAAACCAACTGGCAGGTAGCGACCACAGGCCGATCAGGCTAACCATTGACATGGAAGTAGGCCCACAGGAAACAAAACCGCTCCCACGTTGGAACTACAAACGAGCCGACTGGGACAGATTTGCAATCCTGACAGATGGGCTGTGTGAAACCATCAACACACGAAACACCAAAATGAAGCCCATGGTAGAGAGCCTAAGCAAGGCAATAATGCAAGCCGCCACTGAAACCATCCCAAGAGGAGCCAGGAAAAACTATAAGCCCTACTGGAATGATGAGTTACAGAAAGTGGAAGATGCAGTAACAAATGCTAGGAACGTGGCAGAACGTGAAAAATCCATGGAGGCGAACATCGCCCTCAAAGCCGCCACGGCGAAGTACAAACACAGTCTCAAGCAAACAGCAAGAGAAAGTTGGAAAAACAAAACGGAAAGTTTAAACCTAGACAAAGAAGGGAACAAGCTATGGAAGCTAGTCAGAGCCATGAACGACGAAACCCCGTCAAATAAACAAATTACTATCAAGCAGGGCGAGAACTTGATCACAGGTAAGAAAGCCGCAAACGCCTTTGTCGATCACTATGCCAGAGCAAACCACATCGAGGTCCCTGCAGATGAGCATACAGACATTAGCGAAGAGATAAAGCGACACGAAAACATAAATACGGCTCCTGAAGAGCACATGATGGCCAAACTAACCATGCGTGAAATGGAAGAGGCTATGAGAACACTAAAGAAAAGGAAATCTCCCGGAAAAGACGGGATAACAAACGAAATGCTGATGGGGCTGGGCCAAACAGCGAAGAAAAAACTACTATCAGTCCTGAACCAAAGCTGGAAAAGGGGTATTGTACCCCAGGCATGGAAGGATGCAATATTGGTACCAGTACCAAAAACAGGAAAGGATAAAACAGATCCGAATGGATACAGGCCCATAAGCCTACTGAGCTGTGTCGGCAAGCTGATGGAACGGATGATAAACACCAGACTGATGTGGCATCTGGAAGAAAAACGAATTCTAATTCCACAGCAAGCCGGCTTTAGACAGCACAGATCCACTGAGGACCAGGTCATCCTCATAGCCCAGGAGATAGAAGATGCCTACCAGGCACAGAAGCACACAGTAGCTGTCTGGGTGGATCTGGAAAAGGCATTTGACAAAGTCTGGAAGGACGGACTTAGAGTCAAGCTGAGAAGAAGTGATGTCTGTGGGAAGATGTACAAGTGGATCAACCACTACCTCAAACAAAGAACGGCCAGAGTCCAAGTACAAGGGCAGATGAGCAAAAAGGTGACACTCGAGCAGGGAGTACCCCAAGGGGGAGTACTGTCACCCACACTCTTTCTGGTATATATAAACGATATTACAGAGAATATACCAAGAAGAGTCCATAGCTCAATGTTTGCAGACGATCTGGCTATGTGGACCTCTGAAAAGAATTTCACCATAGCAAGAAACCGGATGCAAACGGCCCTAACATCGCTGGAAGAGTGGGCGAACTCATGGCTGGTAAAAATAAACGAGGAGAAAACCACGTGCACAATATTCTCGCTCTCATTAAAACCCCAAAGTACCAAATTAAGCCTAAACGGCAAAATCCTGCAGCCAAACGACAACCCAACCTATCTGGGAGTCACATTTGATCGGCGAATGACATGGAAAAGTCAGATTGAGAGAAACCGAATGAAAGCCAGAGAAAGAATGGCGATCATGAGGAAACTTGCTGGCACAAGCTGGGGAGCAGACGAAAGCATACTAAAGAAACTGTACACTGGAAGAGTGAGACCAGTTCTCGAGTATGGCATTGCGGCATGGACAACAGCAGCGAAGGCGAACTTCGATAAAGTTAACAAACTTCAAAACCAAGCCATGAGAGTTATAACAGGTGGCATGAAGTCAACGCCAATTGTAGAACTTGAAAAGATTACAAGACTGCAATCCATGACCGATAGAAGAGACTGCAGAGCCCAGCTGCAGTCAGAGAAACTCCGAAGACTGACGGACCATCCAATGTACCAGAGACTAAACAATCTGGGAAATGGGAAACTGAAGCGGAGAAACTTTGCAGAAATAGCCAAAGCAAAGATGCACGAAGATCCCATAAACGCACTAACAACACCAAAACCCATCACTACTGTACGAAAACCTACTTGGAGGCAGGATATATTTCCAGAGGTGGTAGAAAATATACCAGGTATTGCAAACAAAAACTGCCAGAGTGAGAAAGAAAGGAGAGACACTACCCTAAGCTTCATAACGAAAAGCTACCCAAGCATGGACTGGACCCATGCATACACCGACGGTTCTGTAACAAACACTACACAGAACGGAGGGGCAGGAGCATTCCTGAACCTACCAAATGGCACAAATATAACACTGTCATTCGCTACTGGTAAGTACACAAGCAATTTCAGAGCAGAGGCAGAGGCACTGAGGGCGGCAGTGGAAGAAATGGCAACACACAGTGAAAATGAGAGCCATATAGTCTTGCTGACAGATGCTCTCGAAGTAGTCACAGCGCTAAAAAGCCAGAAGAACACTGAGCTTAATGACTTAAGAGCAGCACTCTGCAAACTGTGCCAGCAGTCCGCACCAAAAAGGGTGGTGATACAGTGGGTTCCGTCACACTGCAACATCCAAGGCAACGAGGAGGCCGACAGACTGGCAAAAGAAGGTGCAAGACTACCACAAACAGATACCAGTATGACGTACGAAGAGTCAAAACGGCTTATCAAAGCCAGATACATGTCCAAATGGGAAACCGAACATACTGGTTACACCAAAAACGATGCCTATTACCAGTTGAACCGAAGAGAGCAGGTCGTTGTCTTCAGACTTCGCACTGGCCACAACAGACTGAGGTACCACCTATTCAACAAACTGAAGATAGGGTGTACCGACGAATGCCCGTGCGGTACTGGTAAAATGACCACTGAACATCTGCTGCAGAACTGCCCGACATACGAATATCAGAGAGAGCAGATGTGGCCATTGCCAGTGGAACTGCAAGACAAGCTGTATGGTAGTGTCGACAGCCTCAGGATGACGGCTGCTTTTTTCGAAAAAATAATGGTTACTGTCTGACTGTGTACGCAGAAGAAGAAGAAGAAGAAACACGTATTTCAAAGTCTCAAACAGTTAGCCTTGCACTCTGAGACCAAAACGTTTATACACAGTACCCACTGTGGTCTCTCTTCATCTTTGCCTTGTGCTGATGTAAATCCAAAGTTAAAATATATGTCGTCGTATTAACGAGATTTATGTTTTTTACATCAACACCACTAATTTTTGGTGCGTCCTCTTTATTTTCACGCATACAAAGCATTATAAATGTTCAATAAAGACCATTTTAATAAGACAAAGAACAACACCATTTAAAAGTTTACTTGATCCCAACACAACTCAGTTGGTTCAGCCATCAATAAATGAGGACCGCATATACAAACACCAAGCACCGAGAAGGTTCGACAAATAACTAGCTAGAAATATAGCAATCCAGTCACTCTACTCACATTGATGCACTGAACTGTTTACCAAGGCAGACAGACTGGCTAAGAAGGGAGCAAGTCAAGAACAGCAATACACACCAACTACCCTACAGGCATTCAAACAACTACTGAAGACTGAACAAAGAGGCCTGCCTGAATAGATGGGCAATTGGAAATACTGAGAGAGAAATCTACAAACATATGGCTATCCCAAATCCTAAAGACAACATCAACTTCTTGAAAAGGAGAGACCAAAGCACCATTTTCCGACTACGCACTTAACACATACACTAAACAGCCACTTGAACAGAATCCAACCAGATCATGCTCCAAAGTGCCGGTTGTGCACACATCCCAGTGAAACTGTTGAACATCATCTTTTTGAATGTCCCGCCTTTTGCGGGTTTTAGGAAAGACCGCATAATTGTAATCAGACTAAAGAAAAAGACTAGAAATTTAACAATAATTCAAGTGTATGCACCAACATCAGCAGCAGACGATTGTGAAATGGATGATTTTTATAACACCTTGCAAGAAGCGATGGAAAAAGTTGAAAAAAGAGACATCTTGGTCATCATTGGAGATTTCAATGGGAAAGTCGGAGAGGAAAGAGCCGAAGAGGAGAGAAGTGTTCGAGGACCTTTTGGTTTGGGACACAGAAATGAGCGAGGAGAAAGACTGGTTGAATTCTGCACGGAAAACAACCTCTCCATTGCCAACACCTTCTTCAAACAACATCCACGAAGACTGTACACGTGGTCCTCCCCGGATGGCAACAGCAGAAACCAAATAGACTACATCCTAGTGCAACAAAGATGGAGATCAAATGTGCTGGCGACAAAAACACTGCCAGGAGCAGACTGCGATACGGACCACGAATTACTGTTTGCAGTTTTCCAAACAAGACTACGCAGGATCTACAAAGGTTGCTAGCCAATACGCTTCGATGTATCAGCAATACCTACTGAATACAACATCAAAGTAGAAAACAAATTTGAGGCGTTGCTTGCTATACAGGAAGAGATGCCATCTGAGGAGTTGACATCGTACGCAAGGGAGATTTTGATCTCGACAGCAAAAGAAATGATTCCAAAGATATTGCACAAGACACAGAGCTATATAACAGACGAAACACAGAAACTCATTGCAGAAAGGCAACAATTAAAACAAATGGGAAGTAAGGGGACCAACACAGCATATAAAAACTGCGCAAGAAAAGTTAGAAGAGAAATAAGAAAAGATAAAAGAAGATACATAGTAGAAACATGTAAGGATATAGAAAACCTACAACAACAAGGCAAAGAAAGAGATGCATTCAAAGCAATAAGAACACTGACAAGGGAATTCCGTCCGGTTCCACATGTCATAAATGACGAAGAGGATAACACACTAACAGAAACCAAAGACATACTGAATAGATGGAGAGAGTACTGCAGAGCCATGTATGGAGACAGCACAAAGCGCTCAGTTACAATCCTACCAAAGGAGGAGAAAGAACCTGAACCAACATTGGAAGAAGTACGCTCTGCAATTAAAAGCCTGAAAAAGGGAAAGTCCCCAGGATGCGATGATATCCCAGCAGAGCTAATACAAGCAGGAGGAGAGGCATGTGCTCGAGTCTACCACAAGCTGTGTAAACAGATATGGCACAGTGCAGAGTGGCCAGAAGCATGGAAGAAATCAATTTATATTCCCCTCTCCAAAAAAGGCAACCTGAAGCTGTGCACGAACTACCGAGCTATCGCACTGATCAGCCATGCTAGCAAGATACTTTTGCGAATCCTATTAAGAAGGATAGAGAAAAGGTTTGAATCTGAAATTCACGTAGTCCAGGCAGGTTTTAGGAAAGACAGAGGGACCCAGGACCACATATTCAATTTAAGGAATATCTATGAAAAATGTAGAGAGTTTAATGTAGACCTGTACACATGTTTCATTGATTACACTAAGGTCTTCGACACGGTAAAACATCAAAATCTGTGGAGAATCATGAAGGAAATGGGGTTTCCTTTGCATATAGTCCATCTCAATGAAACATTATACCAAGATCAACAAGCCGCTGTCCGAGTATCTGGGCAAACATCAGATTGGTTTGCAGTACAAAAGGGAGTCCGACAGGGATGTATAATCTCACCTTATCTGTGCAACATATATGCGGAATGTATAATGAGAAATGTGCGAGAAGATGAGAACATTGAAAGTTTCGACCCATTTACGATTGGGGGGTACGAGATTCCAGAGTTACGATATGCAGATGACACAGTGATACTATCAAGAAGTGCGGAAGAGCTAGAGCAGCTACTTTCAGCCGTTAATGGACATAGTAAAGATCAAAATCTGTTCATAAACATAAACAAAACAAAGATAATGACCACCGATAAAACACAATGTCAGCATACATTTACAGTGGGTGGTGAGGAAATAGATCAGGTTACACATTTTGAATATCTGGGCTCCAGAATCGACAAAAATGGTGACTGCTCGAAAGAAATCAGAAGAAGACTAGCTATGGCAATGCAGAGACTGAACAGCCTGAAGAAATTATGGCAGGGCACCAACAAAACGATAAAAGTAAAAGTCTTGAGAGGTGGCGGGGAATGCTAGGCGTACCATCCCTGCATAGAAGCCAAGAAAATAAAGGGAAAAAGAGATACCCCACTCAAATGCAAATGCTACGTTTCTGGCAGGACGTGACGATCCTGGGATACAGACACACTGGACTGCCTCTCTTCCGGGTAAACCAGTCCATCTCATATATCATATCATCAATGCACCCTATAGACACGAGTAGAGAAGACTCGATAGTCTGGTAAGACAACTTCCATAGGAGAGAAAACTCTGATCGTAAACAACTGCTGCCTTGCAGATAGGCTGGGGACAGCCAAAGGCTAAGGAGGGCATCCCTACAGAAACGCCTGTTGAAATCGGATGCACGGGGCCGCAAGCCTAACAAAACAGTGCAACGTAAATCACAGTATGATGGCAGTACAACCTATTCGAAAAACGTATGGCGCTCATCCTGAGGAGACCCGCCAGGCAGCGATAGCGCCGGGCCTCGCGCCTCGAAGGGGCCCACCCTTGACTACTGGTGGTCACCCACCCATGTGTCGTGGAGTCAAGGCACATGGCTATGGGGTAACGTCTATTGGCCAAAACTTCAAGACCCTCAGAATATTACAGTGGAATGCGGAGGGAGTCATTAACAAAAAACTTTCCCTAACACACCACCTGCATGAAGGTAAGATTGACGTGGCATGTATCCAGGAAACGCACCTCAACAGTATCCATAAATTCTCAATCAGAGGATACCAGACCTTCCGTCTAGATAGAGAAGGCCACAAAGGAGGGGTCCTGATACTGACCAGAAACAGCATACCGAGTAGCGCGGTACCTGTCAATCACACCGGACAAGCAGAAATTGTAGGAGTTGACATAATGGCTCAAGAGACGAAGCTCCGCATTTTCAACCTGTACGGACCACCAAACAGAGACCTATCGCTCTCGAGTATGGAGGTCAGAGACTCCAACTGCATAGTAGTTGGAGATTTCAACAGCCACTCGGAGAGATGGGGCTACTCTGACACAGACAGCAGAGGTGACGAAGTGGAAGATTGGGAGATAGATGCAAATCTCTCCCTAATCAATAGGCCGGAGGATAGCCCTAGCTTCTATTCAAGAACATGGCATACCACCTCGACTCCAGATTTGGCCTTCTCCACACAGGACATACACTATAAAATAGACCGCCAGGTGCTAAACCAACTGGCAGGTAGCGACCACAGGCCGATCAGGCTAACCATTGACATGGAAGTAGGCCCACAGGAAACAAAACCGCTCCCACGTTGGAACTACAAACGAGCCGACTGGGACAGATTTGCAATCCTGACAGATGGGCTGTGTGAAACCATCAACACACGAAACACCAAAATGAAGCCCATGGTAGAGAGCCTAAGCAAGGCAATAATGCAAGCCGCCACTGAAACCATCCCAAGAGGAGCCAGGAAAAACTATAAGCCCTACTGGAATGATGAGTTACAGAAAGTGGAAGATGCAGTAACAAATGCTAGGAACGTGGCAGAACGTGAAAAATCCATGGAGGCGAACATCGCCCTCAAAGCCGCCACGGCGAAGTACAAACACAGTCTCAAGCAAACAGCAAGAGAAAGTTGGAAAAACAAAACGGAAAGTTTAAACCTAGACAAAGAAGGGAACAAGCTATGGAAGCTAGTCAGAGCCATGAACGACGAAACCCCGTCAAATAAACAAATTACTATCAAGCAGGGCGAGAACTTGATCACAGGTAAGAAAGCCGCAAACGCCTTTGTCGATCACTATGCCAGAGCAAACCACATCGAGGTCCCTGCAGATGAGCATACAGACATTAGCGAAGAGATGAAGCGACACGAAAACATAAATACGGCTCCTGAAGAGCACATGATGGCCAAACTAACCATGCGTGAAATGGAAGAGGCTATGAGAACACTAAAGAAAAGGAAATCTCCCGGAAAAGACGGGATAACAAACGAAATGCTGATGGGGCTGGGCCAAACAGCGAAGAAAAAACTACTATCAGTCCTGAACCAAAGCTGGAAAAGGGGTATTGTACCCCAGGCATGGAAGGATGCAATATTGGTACCAGTACCAAAAACAGGAAAGGATAAAACAGATCCGAATGGATACAGGCCCATAAGCCTACTGAGCTGTGTCGGCAAGCTGATGGAACGGATGATAAACACCAGACTGATGTGGCATCTGGAAGAAAAACGAATTCTAATTAAACATCAAGCCGGCTTTAGACAGCACAGATCCACTGAGGACCAGGTCATCCTCATAGCCCAGGAGATAGAAGATGCCTACCAGGCACAGAAGCACACAGTAGCTGTCTGGGTGGATCTGGAAAAGGCATTTGACAAAGTCTGGAAGGACGGACTTAGAGTCAAGCTGAGAAGAAGTGATGTCTGTGGGAAGATGTACAAGTGGATCAACCACTACCTCAAACAAAGAACGGCCAGAGTCCAAGTACAAGGGCAGATGAGCAAAAAGGTGACACTCGAGCAGGGAGTACCCCAAGGGGGAGTACTGTCACCCACACTCTTTCTGGTATATATAAACGATATTACAGAGAATATACCAAGAAGAGTCCATAGCTCAATGTTTGCAGACGATCTGGCTATGTGGACCTCTGAAAAGAATTTCACCATAGCAAGAAACCGGATGCAAACGGCCCTAACATCGCTGGAAGAGTGGGTGAACTCATGGCTGGTAAAAATAAACGAGGAGAAAACCACGTGCACAATATTCTCGCTCTCATTAAAACCCCAAAGTACCAAATTAAGCCTAAACGGCAAAATCCTGCAGCCAAACGACAACCCAACCTATCTGGGAGTCACATTTGATCGGCGAATGACATGGAAAAGTCAGATTGAGAGAAACCGAATGAAAGCCAGAGAAAGAATGGCGATCATGAGGAAACTTGCTGGCACAAGCTGGGGAGCAGACGAAAGCATACTAAAGAAACTGTACACTGGAAGAGTGAGACCAGTTCTCGAGTATGGCATTGCGGCATGGACAACAGCAGCGAAGGCGAACTTCGATAAAGTTAACAAACTTCAAAACCAAGCCATGAGAGTTATAACAGGTGGCATGAAGTCAACGCCAATTGTAGAACTTGAAAAGATTACAAGACTGCAATCCATGACCGATAGAAGAGACTGCAGAGCCCAGCTGCAGTCAGAGAAACTCCGAAGACTGACGGACCATCCAATGTACCAGAGACTAAACAATCTGGGAAATGGGAAACTGAAGCGGAGAAACTTTGCAGAAATAGCCAAAGCAAAGATGCACGAAGATCCCATAAACGCACTAACAACACCAAAACCCATCACTACTGTACGAAAACCTACTTGGAGGCAGGATATATTTCCAGAGGTGGTAGAAAATATACCAGGTATTGCAAACAAAAACTGCCAGAGTGAGAAAGAAAGGAGAGACACTACCCTAAGCTTCATAACGAAAAGCTACCCAAGCATGGACTGGACCCATGCATACACCGACGGTTCTGTAACAAACACTACACAGAACGGAGGGGCAGGAGCATTCCTGAACCTACCAAATGGCACAAATATAACACTGTCATTCGCTACTGGTAAGTACACAAGCAATTTCAGAGCAGAGGCAGAGGCACTGAGGGCGGCAGTGGAAGAAATGGCAACACACAGTGAAAATGAGAGCCATATAGTCTTGCTGACAGATGCTCTCGAAGTAGTCACAGCGCTAAAAAGCCAGAAGAACACTGAGCTTAATGACTTAAGAGCAGCACTCTGCAAACTGTGCCAGCAGTCCGCACCAAAAAGGGTGGTGATACAGTGGGTTCCGTCACACTGCAACATCCAAGGCAACGAGGAGGCCGACAGACTGGCAAAAGAAGGTGCAAGACTACCACAAACAGATACCAGTATGACGTACGAAGAGTCAAAACGGCTTATCAAAGCCAGATACATGTCCAAATGGGAAACCGAACATACTGGTTACACCAAAAACGATGCCTATTACCAGTTGAACCGAAGAGAGCAGGTCGTTGTCTTCAGACTTCGCACTGGCCACAACAGACTGAGGTACCACCTATTCAACAAACTGAAGATAGGGTGTACCGACGAATGCCCGTGCGGTACTGGTAAAATGACCACTGAACATCTGCTGCAGAACTGCCCGACATACGAATATCAGAGAGAGCAGATGTGGCCATTGCCAGTGGAACTGCAAGACAAGCTGTATGGTAGTGTCGACAGCCTCAGGATGACGGCTGCTTTTTTCGAAAAAATAATGGTTACTGTCTGACTGTGTACGCAGAAGAAGAAGAAGAAGAAACACGTATTTCAAAGTCTCAAACAGTTAGCCTTGCACTCTGAGACCAAAACGTTTATACACAGTACCCACTGTGGTCTCTCTTCATCTTTGCCTTGTGCTGATGTAAATCCAAAGTTAAAATATATGTCGTCGTATTAACGAGATTTATGTTTTTTACATCAACACCACTAATTTTTGGTGCGTCCTCTTTATTTTCACGCATACAAAGCATTATAAATGTTCAATAAAGACCATTTTAATAAGACAAAGAACAACACCATTTAAAAGTTTACTTGATCCCAACACAACTCAGTTGGTTCAGCCATCAATAAATGAGGACCGCATATACAAACACCAAGCACCGAGAAGGTTCGACAAATAACTAGCTAGAAATATAGCAATCCAGTCACTCTACTCACATTGATGCACTGAACTGTTTACCAAGGCAGACAGACTGGCTAAGAAGGGAGCAAGTCAAGAACAGCAATACACACCAACTACCCTACAGGCATTCAAACAACTACTGAAGACTGAACAAAGAGGCCTGCCTGAATAGATGGGCAATTGGAAATACTGAGAGAGAAATCTACAAACATATGGCTATCCCAAATCCTAAAGACAACATCAACTTCTTGAAAAGGAGAGACCAAAGCACCATTTTCCGACTACGCACTTAACACATACACTAAACAGCCACTTGAACAGAATCCAACCAGATCATGCTCCAAAGTGCCGGTTGTGCACACATCCCAGTGAAACTGTTGAACATCATCTTTTTGAATGTCCCGCCTTTTGCGGGTTTTAGGAAAGACCGCATAATTGTAATCAGACTAAAGAAAAAGACTAGAAATTTAACAATAATTCAAGTGTATGCACCAACATCAGCAGCAGACGATTGTGAAATGGATGATTTTTATAACACCTTGCAAGAAGCGATGGAAAAAGTTGAAAAAAGAGACATCTTGGTCATCATTGGAGATTTCAATGGGAAAGTCGGAGAGGAAAGAGCCGAAGAGGAGAGAAGTGTTCGAGGACCTTTTGGTTTGGGACACAGAAATGAGCGAGGAGAAAGACTGGTTGAATTCTGCACGGAAAACAACCTCTCCATTGCCAACACCTTCTTCAAACAACATCCACGAAGACTGTACACGTGGTCCTCCCCGGATGGCAACAGCAGAAACCAAATAGACTACATCCTAGTGCAACAAAGATGGAGATCAAATGTGCTGGCGACAAAAACACTGCCAGGAGCAGACTGCGATACGGACCACGAATTACTGTTTGCAGTTTTCCAAACAAGACTACGCAGGATCTACAAAGGTTGCTAGCCAATACGCTTCGATGTATCAGCAATACCTACTGAATACAACATCAAAGTAGAAAACAAATTTGAGGCGTTGCTTGCTATACAGGAAGAGATGCCATCTGAGGAGTTGACATCGTACGCAAGGGAGATTTTGATCTCGACAGCAAAAGAAATGATTCCAAAGATATTGCACAAGACACAGAGCTATATAACAGACGAAACACAGAAACTCATTGCAGAAAGGCAACAATTAAAACAAATGGGAAGTAAGGGGACCAACACAGCATATAAAAACTGCGCAAGAAAAGTTAGAAGAGAAATAAGAAAAGATAAAAGAAGATACATAGTAGAAACATGTAAGGATATAGAAAACCTACAACAACAAGGCAAAGAAAGAGATGCATTCAAAGCAATAAGAACACTGACAAGGGAATTCCGTCCGGTTCCACATGTCATAAATGACGAAGAGGATAACACACTAACAGAAACCAAAGACATACTGAATAGATGGAGAGAGTACTGCAGAGCCATGTATGGAGACAGCACAAAGCGCTCAGTTACAATCCTACCAAAGGAGGAGAAAGAACCTGAACCAACATTGGAAGAAGTACGCTCTGCAATTAAAAGCCTGAAAAAGGGAAAGTCCCCAGGATTCGATGATATCCCAGCAGAGCTAATACAAGCAGGAGGAGAGGCATGTGCTCGAGTCTACCACAAGCTGTGTAAACAGATATGGCACAGTGCAGAGTGGCCAGAAGCATGGAAGAAATCAATTTATATTCCCCTCTCCAAAAAAGGCAACCTGAAGCTGTGCACGAACTACCGAGCTATCGCACTGATCAGCCATGCTAGCAAGATACTTTTGCGAATCCTATTAAGAAGGATAGAGAAAAGGTTTGAATCTGAAATTCACGTAGTCCAGGCAGGTTTTAGGAAAGACAGAGGGACCCAGGACCACATATTCAATTTAAGGAATATCTATGAAAAATGTAGAGAGTTTAATGTAGACCTGTACACATGTTTCATTGATTACACTAAGGTCTTCGACACGGTAAAACATCAAAATCTGTGGAGAATCATGAAGGAAATGGGGTTTCCTTTGCATATAGTCCATCTCAATGAAACATTATACCAAGATCAACAAGCCGCTGTCCGAGTATCTGGGCAAACATCAGATTGGTTTGCAGTACAAAAGGGAGTCCGACAGGGATGTATAATCTCACCTTATCTGTGCAACATATATGCGGAATGTATAATGAGAAATGTGCGAGAAGATGAGAACATTGAAAGTTTCGACCCATTTACGATTGGGGGGTACGAGATTCCAGAGTTACGATATGCAGATGACACAGTGATACTATCAAGAAGTGCGGAAGAGCTAGAGCAGCTACTTTCAGCCGTTAATGGACATAGTAAAGATCAAAATCTGTTCATAAACATAAACAAAACAAAGATAATGACCACTGATAAAACACAATGTCAGCATACATTTACAGTGGGTGGTGAGGAAATAGATCAGGTTACACATTTTGAATATCTGGGCTCCAGAATCGACAAAAATGGTGACTGCTCGAAAGAAATCAGAAGAAGACTAGCTATGGCAATGCAGAGACTGAACAGCCTGAAGAAATTATGGCAGGGCACCAACAAAACGATAAAAGTAAAAGTCTTGAGAGCCTGTGTTTTTCCTGTGGCAGCTTATGGCTGTGAAGCATGGCCGATTACCAAAACTTCTAGACAAAGAAGCGAATCCTTCGAGTCAAAATGTTACAGAAAGATCCTCAGAATACCCTGGACAGAGAAAAGAACAAATTTAGACATTCGGCAAGAGTTGAGCATAGAGGAGAACTGGTTTATCAATTCCATTTTGGCTAGAAATGCAAATACTTTGGTTACATCAAGAGACACAACGGTCTTGAGAGGACGGTGATGGAAGGTATGGTGCCAGGCAAAAGCGGAAGGGGAAGACCAAGAAGACAATGGCACCAAGATATCCAGGAGTGCCTGAGTATGACAGTGGCGGAAGCTGGAATTTTGGCAAGGGAACGAGTTTCTTTCAGACAGGCTGTGATGGGAGCGACGTTCTACAAAGGATATGCTACATGATGATGAAGAAAGAGATTCTTCCTCCGAGGCCGGACAAGTAGAACACTTTGTACGGAACTAAACAACAGCTTACAAACACTTTCAGATACCACTATATGGCATTGGGCCAAAGGGCAGGAGCCCATAGGCAGCCGGATCAATAACCAACCAACCAACCAACCAATTTTCAGCGCCGTCTTTATTAAAATATACCGATCATCCATCTTTTCCTTTACCCGTACCGATACCGGAGACAAAACCACATCACACGTTTAATCTTAGAGACTTGCCGTCCGTAAACAAATTCGTAGTCGACTCAGTTTCTGATTATCAAAGACGTCGACCTATATTGTCTTTTCATATCTTAGTTATTTCCGAACAAGTATTCATTTGAGACGATCACATATTTTAGAAAACAATTTCCCTTTCTTCTGAACTCGGTTATGTGTCCTTAGATGTCCGTACTATCATCACATCAACACATGGATGGTCCGATTCTAAGACCACGAAGGGTAAGTGTTATTTCAGTGAAAATATTGGAATGTTTCGCCGCACCAATGTAAACTAGCCACTGCACCCCAGGGTTTGGGAACCACTGATCTAAGAAGTAACTAAACTTGGACGCCTTCTGTGTGTGTACTCAGTCCCATTCATTGTTGAAAGTGCCCCGACGACACAGCACAATCTCCGTAGCTCCAGCGACTGCTCAGAATTTCCCCATTACTTTGCCAGGGACCGATTTGCAACTGGTCGACTGGAAGAAGCAGTAATACCATGAACAAATAAAAGACATCCGTGGTCTGTCAATGCAAGCGCAACGTGATTTTAAACTGGTACTAAACCGCGTTGATGTTCCCTTTATATCTGTTCTTGTTTTTATCAGCTTACGAGAAGAATACCGGTCTGGATTGAGCGGATAACGGATTAACGGATTAAAGGAATTGACGGAAGGGCACCACCAGGAGTGGAGCCTGCGGCTTAATTTGACTCAACACGGCCAAACACTGACATGATTGACATGCCGAGAGCACTTTCGTTGGGTCTAATATGGAACGGGTGCTGGAATTAGACCATCGAAAATCTGGGGCTACCCTCTAAGTAACTTGATTGTCTCGCTAAAGGAATTGACGGAAGGGCACCACCAGGAGTGGAACACTGCGGCTTAATTTGACTGAACACGCCAATACTGTAGAACGACTGACAAATCGAGAGCACTACCGTTGGGTCTAAAAATGAACGTACGCTGGTATTAGACTCACGGAAGACAAGTCAGCTCTCTAACACTCTAATGAAAGAACGCTACGGAAATCGTGTATAACCCCGCAGAAACCGCAGATTTCAAATACCTGGTCATTGACAAACAAAAGCCCTCAATAAATTGGTCTGGCCAAATAGTGAAAGGGTGCTGGAAATAGACCATCTGAAGACAGGTCAGTTTTACCCTACTAATGACAGGGCGTTGCTACGGAAAACCAGCTCATATCGAGAGGAGCCGCAGACACTTTGGTTCACGTACCAGGCTGATAAGCCAATGGCGCGAGGCTACCATGTGGGGGATTACGGCCGAACCCTGTAAGCCGCAATCCCATCCAAAATCTCAGCACCACTGCAATGGAAGTCTCCTACATGTTCGGGACCTGGGGCTCGCGCCCCAGCCCTATCCGGTAGAGCCGCAGAAAGAGGTCTCTGCCGTCCGCCGATCAAAGCAGGCGGACAGCTGCTTGATACTCACCTTATACGGCGATGGGGTGCGAAACCACCAACAAAAGACTTAGTTCCTGGTCGGGGTATCGAAAACAATAGAGCAGCCACCTCACTGTGAACTGTCGAGACTCAACCAATGACCATGAGATCTGTCCGCACACTAGGCGAACAACATCTCTGTGACATTACCAGGCTTGTCCCCTGGTTAAATGCACTTCTCCTTTGATATCTACCTCTGTACGCTATCAGCCATATAGCTATCATGCTGGACGCAGAAGAGATGCAGACCAGCGGACATTGCACACCTGCCCCACTGTGTCAACATCCCAGGTGGCGGGGAATGCTGGGGTACAGACACACTGGACTGCCTCTCTTCCGGGTAAACCAGTCCATATCATATATCTCATATATCATCTCACATATCATCACCGCACCCTATAGACACGAGTAGTGAAGACTCGATAGTCTGGTAAAACAACTTCCATAAGAGAGACAACTCTGAACATAAACAACTGCTGCCTTGCAGATAGGCTGGGGACAGCCAAAGGCTAAGGAGGGCATCCCTTCAGAAACGCCTGTTGAAATCGGATGCACGGGGCCGCAAGCCTAACAAAACAGTGCAACGTAAATCGCAGCATGATGACAGTACAACCGATCAGAAAAACGCATGGCGCTCATCCTGCGGAGTCCCGCCAGGCAGCGATAGTGCCGGGTCTCACGCCTCGAAGGGGCCCACCCTTGACTACTGGTGGTCACCCACCCATGTGTCGTGAAGTCAAGGCACATGGCTATGGGGCAACTTTTATTGACCAAAAACTCAAGACCCTCAAAATACTACAGTGGAATGCGGAGGGAGTCATTAACAAAAAACTTTCCCTAACACATCACCTGCATGAAGGTAAGATTGACGTGGCATGTATCCAGGAAACGCACCTCAACAATAATCATAAATTATCAATCAGAGGATACCAGACCTTCTGTCTCGATAGAGAAGGCCACAAAGGAGGGGTCCTGATACTGACCAGAAACTGCATACCGAGTATCGCGGTACCTGTCAGTCACACCGGACAAGCAGAAATTGTAGGAGTTGACATAATGGCTCAAGAGACGAAGCTCCGCATATTCAATCTGTACGGACCACCAAATAGAGACCTATCGCTCTCGAGTATGGAGGTCAGAGACTCCAACTGCATAGTAGTTGGAGATTTCAACAGCCACTCGGAGAGATGGGGATACTCTGACACAGATAGCAGAGGTGAAGAAGTGGAAGATTGGGAGATAGATACAAATCTCTCCCTAATCAATAGGCCAGAGGATAGCCCTAGCTTCTATTCAAGAACATGGCATACCACCTCGACTCCAGATTTGGCCTTCTCCACACAGGACATACACCATAAAATAGACCGCCAGGTGCTAAACCAACTGGCAGGTAGCGACCACAGGCTGATCAGGCTAGACATCGATATGGAAGTAAGCCCACAGGAAACAAAACCGCTCCCACGTTGGAATTTCAAACGAGCCGACTGGGACAGATTTGCAATCCTGACAGATGGGCTGTGTGAAACCATCAACACACGAAACAACAAAATGAAGCCTATGGTGGAAAGCCTAAGCAAGGCAATAATGCAAGCCACCACTGAAACAATCCCAAGAGGAGCTAGGAAAAACTATAAGCCCTACTGGAATGATGAGTTGCAGAAAGCGGAAGATGCAGTAACAAATGCTAGGAACATGGCAGAGCGAGAACAATCTATGGAGGCAAACATCGCGCTCAAAGCCGCCACGGCGAAATACAAATACACTCTCAAGCAAACAGCAAGAGAAAGCTGGAAAAACAAAACGGAAAGCCTAAACCTGGACAAAGACGGAAACAAGCTATGGAAGCTAGTCAGAGCCATGAATGACGAAACCCCGTCAAACAAACAAATTACCATCAAGCAGGGCGAAAACTTGCTCACAGGTAAGAAAGCCGCAAACGCTTTTGTCGACCACTATGCCAGAGCAAACCACATCGAGGTCCCTGCAGATAAGCATACAGACATTAGCGAAGAGCTAAAGGGGCACGACAACATCAATACGGCACCTGAAGAGCACATGATGGCCAAATTAGCAATGAGCGAAATAGAAGAGGCTATGAGAACATTAAAGAAAAGGAAATCTCCCGGAAAAGACGGGATAACAAACGAAATGCTGATGGGGCTGGGCCACACAGCGAAGAGGAAACTGCTATCGGTCCTGAACCAAAGCTGGAAAAGGGGAATTGTACCCCAGGCATGGAAAGACGCAATACTGGTACCAGTACCAAAAACAGGAAAGGACAAAACAGATCCAAATGGACACAGGCCCATCAGCCTACTGAGCTGTGTCGGCAAGCTGATGGAACGTATGATAAACACCAGACTGATGTGGCACCTGGAAAAAAAACGAATACTAATTCCACAGCAAGCCGGCTTTAGACAGCACAGATGCAATGAGGACCAGGTCATCCTCATAGCCCAGGAAATAGAAGATGCCTTCCAGGCACAGAAACACACAGTAGCTGTTTGGGTGGATCTGGAAAAGGCATTTGACAAAGTCTGGAAAGACGGACTTAGAGTCAAGCTAAGAAGAAGTGATGTTTGTGGGAAAATGTACAAGTGGATCAACCATACCTCAAACAAAGAACGGCCAGAGTCCAAGTACAAGGGCAGATGAGCAAAAAGGTGACACTCGAGCAGGGAGTACCCCAAGGGGGAGTATTGTCACCCACACTCTTTCTGGCATATATAAACGACATTACGGAGAATATACCAAGGAGAGTCCATAGCTCAATGTTTGCAGACGATCTGGCTATGTGGACCTCTGAAAAGAATCTCACCATAGCAAGAAATCGGATGCAGCAGGCCCTAACATAGCTGGAAGAGTGGGCGAACTCATGGCTGGTCAAAATAAACGAGGAGAAAACCACATGCACAATATTCTCGCTTTCAATAAAACCCCAAAATACCAAATTAAGTTTAAATAGCAAATTCCTGCAGCCAAACGACAACCCAACCTATCTGGGAGTCACATTAGATCGGCGCATGACATGGAAAAGTCAGATCAAGAGAAACCGAATGAGAGCCAGAGAAAGAATGGCAATCATGAGGAAACTTGCTGGCACAAGCTGGGGAGCAGACGAAGGCATACTAAAGAAACTGTACACTGGAAGAGTGAGACCAGTTCTCGAGTATGGCATTGCGGCATGGACAACAGCAGCAAAGGCGAACTTCGATAAAGTTAGCAACTCCAAAACCAAGCCATGAGAGTTATAACAGGTGGCATGCAGTCAACGCCAATTGTAGAACTTGAAAAGATTACAAAACTGCAATCCATGACCGATAGAAGAGACTGCAGAGCCCAGCTGTAGTCAGAGAAACTCCGAAGACTGACTGACCATCCAATGTACCAGAGACTAAACAATTTGGGAAATGGGAAACTAAAGCGGAGAAACTTTGCAGAAATAGCCAAAGCAAAAATGCACGAAGATCCCATAAACGCACTCACAACACCAAAACCCATCACTACTGTTCGAAAACCTACCTGGAGGCAGGATATATTTCCAGAGGTGGTAGAAAATATACCAGATATTGGAAACAAAAACGAGGAGGCAGACAGACTGGCAAAAGAAGCTGCAAGACTACCACAAACAGACACTAGTATGACGTACGAAGAGTCAAACCGGCTTATCAAAGCCAGATACATGACCAAATTGGAAACCGAACATACTGGTTACACCAAAAACGATGCCTATTACCAGTTGAACCGAAGAGAGCAGGTCGTTGTCTTCAGACTTCGCACTGGCCACAATAGACTGAGGTACCACCTATTCAACAAATTGAAGATAGGTGGTACCGACGAATGCCCGTGCGGTACTGGCAAAATGACCGCTGAACATCTGCTGCAGAACTGCCCGACATACGAGGATCAGAGAGAGCAGATGTGGCCATCACCAGTGGAACTGCAAGACAAGCTCTATGGCAGTGGCGACAGTCTCAGGATGACCGCCACTTTTTTCAAAAAAATAATGGTTACTGTCTGACTGCGTACGAAGAAGAAGAAGAAGAAGGATTTGTGGAATCAGAGATGCAAGGGACTAGATGTGAAAAGACATGATGAATCAGGGAAGCAAGGTAGCAGGAGATAAGGGACCTTGCGGATCATGAAAACATGAGACCATGAGATAAGTGACAAGAGGCCTTGGTAGACATTTAGACCAGAAGATGTGGCCCGTATTTTCGAAAAACATGTATCCACTCTGTCCAAACTTAATTATATGAGATCACTTCAAGCTACTGGAAGAGCACATTGACGTCTGGTCATGCAAAACATACTGATCGGACAATGTTAGACATATATTGACACGGGCCCACCTCACATCCGTGCAGTTCTCACTGGAAACAGGCTATTTCAAGGCAGACTGGCGACAGGCAATTGAAGCCAAGCATAGCACAACTACATGGAAGATCCCGGTCCACCTTCACCAGCACGCTCGTGATGTGAGGAAATCCAATACAACCTGACACTTACCGTCACTTACAGAACGCACACAAGAATAAAGTTACGTCATTTGGGTATTCAAAAACGACAATAACAATATCAGCGACAAGAACGACAGCAGCAACAACAACCACAACATTAGCAACAACAACAACATCAGCAACAACAACAACAGCAGCTATCACAATCACTTGTTAAAAAAAAATACGAGAGAAAGAGCAAGAAGTTCAGCTTTCTGGACATCATGGTAGATAAGGACACGGCAGATCCGAAGATCAGAAGGTCAGAGATATCAGGAAATGAGAGAGATCAGAAAGTAAGAGATATCAGTAGATAAGGGAGATCAGAAGGTGAAAGATATCAGGAGATAAGGGAGATCAGAAGGTGAGAGATATCAGTAGGTAAGGCAGATCAGAAGGCGAGAGATATCAGCCAAAAGATACTTAAGGGACTAAGAAAATTAGGGAAAATGAGATAATGAGAACCAGAAGTCTAAAAACAAAGATTATTTTTTTTCTTGGACGACCGTCGAGAAAAGGAAGTTATGTCCTACTTTCGAACAACAACAATGTCATACTTTACAGCAAGGCTGCGATATCTTTGCATTTCTGTGCGACACATCCGACTTCAGCTGACTTCGTTTGGGCACCAGGTTTGGCGTTCCTATTCTCTTATCTAGCTCAGCCAGGAGTCCCGTAACTGACGCAGCTTTTTTGACTGTAGTTTAGCTTGTCAGCGAACTTACGCTCGCCTGTCGTCGCAGGACTCGACAGTGTTAGTACTGAATAAATGAAAAGATAATGAATTGCGCGATGAATTTGATGTAAGTGAGAAAGGGTTGCAGTGTTCATCGACCTCACTCTCTCGCCAGAGTCCAACTTTAACCAGTGGCGAGACAAGTCAGGAAGATTGGATATAAACTGGATGACCACGGCTGGTCAAGTGCCTCGTCGTGTTCTGTGTGGTCTACACTGCTCAGCACATTTGATGTCGTAGTAGCCTGATGACGAGTTTCCTGCTTAGCTGGCTGACCGTGAGCAGGTCGCGGCACATCTAAAAAAGCTTTCCATGTTCTTTCCAGCGATTTTGCGTTGTCGGGAATATGGGACGATATGCGTAAATAAAGGCCACACCTAGAATGCAGCACATTATCAAACAGGTGTATCTTATTTCACATATACCAATTGTGGTACGGTCCTCATGTGGTTTTGCATAGATAAAACACTTCTTGAACTCATTTGAGTTTTGAAACAAGATGAAATATCACGGGGTATACGAAGCTGACGTGTCAGTGGCCAGTCATGGCGCTCGACCGAAAATATAGTCAATGATTATGAGTAAATGGCTGCTGTCAGCTCCTCCACTGTGCTGCATTGCATATTCGGATGGGTAGGAACCGTATTTTCCATCCCTGAGATAGCTGCAAAGAGATGGATCACCCAAAGAAGACTAGAAGAGAGCTTAAACCTGAGCCGGCTGTATAAGAGCACGCCAACCGAAACAACTTGATAAACGCTACCGACAGCTCTTTGGAAAAGACATGATAAATAAAGGAGGCCTCTGAGACGGTTGGATGCATCAGGTAAGATGTCCAAGACTACGCTCTATCACAAGTCAGTGGGATCCAAACGGGGAGAACTCCAGCACGATGTGTGATGATACCAGTGGGTTCTTCGAAGTCGACTAAACGCAGCCGGGAAAGAGCTCCATGATGACTTTAGGATACCAGCATTTTCTGACTTCCCCTTCCAACGTCGTTTAGATGAAAGCGACGGTAGGTTATAAGCGGGGAAGAGCTCACCGGACAGCATGATATAAACAGGAAGGTCTCACGGAATTGCATTATATAAACTGGAAGAGTTCGCGGAACAACATTTTATAAACTGAAAGAGTTCGCGGGACAGGATTATATAAACAGGAAGGTCTCACAGAATAACATTATATAAACTGGAAGAGTTCACGGGACAGCATGATGTAAACAGAAAGAGCTCACAAGACATCATTATATAAACAAGACGAACTTAACGGACAGCATTATATAAGTAGGATGAACTCACGGGACAGCATGATATTAACGGGGAAGAGCTTCACGGGACAGCATGATATCTTCTTCTTCTTCTTCATCGTACGCTGTTTACAGCGATATTTACGTTGCACTGTTTTATTTTGTTAAGCCTGTGGCTCAGTGCATCCGATTTCAACAGGCGTTTCTGTAGGGTTGCCCTCCTTAGCCTTTGGCTGTCCCCAGCCTAACTGCAAAGCAGCAGTTGTTTTTAGTCAGAGTTGTCTCTCTTAGGAAGTTGTCTTGCAGGACTATCGAGTCTTCCCTACTCGGGACAGCATGATATAAACGGGGAAGAGCTCACGACGCCAGCAAAATGTAAATTGCCAAGAGTTCCATGGCGACATCAGGATGTCATTTGGGGAGATCTCCATGGCGACATCAGGATATATACGGAGGAGAGCTCTACTCCAAGGTGTGTCGGTATTATTTGATAAGCTACTCTTGCCGAGGTTTAATGTCTGAGAGCAGTCCATGAATGTGGCATTGCATAATTGGCAACAGCAGTTTAATGAAATTTTGACAGAATAAATATAATTCAAAATGAAGCAATGCGAATCATAACAGGGAAGAGAGAGAGAGACAGAGAGAGATATAGATAGAGAGAAAGAGAGAGAAAAAAGAGAGAGACAGAGAGAGATATATAGAGAGAAAGAGAGAGACAGAGAGAGAAAGAACGAGAGAGAGAGAAAGAAAGAGAGAGAGGTAGAGCGAGAGAGAGAGAGAGAGAGAGAGAGAGCGATAGCAAAGGCCAAGAGGTGAGAAATTCAGAAGTGTGAAAGACGATCCAATGTAGCAAATAATAAATCGGTTTTAAAGGAGTAGATTCATGCGGAGTAACATTGCTGCATCAGTAAAATAAAAATGGAGAACAAATCCTACAAGTAGCATATCACAGATAAAAGCTATGCATGCTATACAGTTACTTTCCAACTGGAGAAAACATCGCTTCCCAGAGCTGATATAAAATATTCCCGGTGTTGTTAAAAAAACCAAAATCAAACAGCCAGACAGAAACACAAAGAAAAGCCTTAATTACTACCCAACCAACAGCTGGAGCCATATGCATACAGATGGATCGACATAAAATACAACAGAAAATGGAGGTGGAGAAATCTTTCAAAGTTTAACAAGGAGTCGACAGAGACAGCTATTATTGACGACTTTAACATTTTCCAGTAACCAGAGCAGAGACAGAAACTGATGAGAAATGTTAATGATATGAAACCAGAGAGAGAAAAGTGGTACTCTTAACTTAATGGTTGTGGTACATGGGAACCATTAAAAACACTGAGCTAACGGAACTAAGAGTGAGTCTTTATAAACTATATATTTTGTTACCTACATATCTTACCTACATGCACCAGGGCAGGAGGCTAAACAGCGATCACATGTGGTGTCTGCGCAGAATCATGTGGGTTGAGAGGCAAGACAAAATCACCAACCCAGAGGTATTGGAGAGAACAGGCACTGTCATAATCTTTTCCATGCTTGGTCTACGTAGGATTCTATGGCTGGAACACATTTGGAGGATGGATGATGGCAGAATACCAAAATATTTTCTATATGGGGAATTACAGTTGGGGAAAAGGTCTCGGAGCCGGCCACTACTTCGGTACAACGATGAATGCAAGCGGGATATCAATGATGCAGGTATCGATTTGGAATCATGGGAACAGCACGCCATGGATCGTGTCACATGGAGGGGTAGGATTAACAGACAAAGGAGATTCTGATTGCTGATAGGCTAAAGACTCCGCGTTTGAGAAGACACGCGACACCATGTGATGTCACAAACAGTCCTGACTTTCCTTGCACATACTGTGAAAGACGCTTCTCTTCTTGGATTGGTCTTACGAGTCAAATTCGTTACTGTCATGGACTGTAGTTACATACCTTTTTCTTCAAAGCATAATTACTATCGTCTAATTGTAATATTTTTAACAATGAGAGGCTGACAGACTGATAAAATGTAAAGTAACCCATAGCATTACTGCCGTAGGGGTGTGAGGTGTTCGCGATCTCACATTTCAAAGGCTCGACTATATGTGGGCGGTAGCCATCTCCTCTCCCTCGCCGCTTTTACTTCCCGGACTGAAACGGTACCCATTTAAGGCTGGGTCAACCCGGGAGCCATTGTGGTCTGAAAAAACATTATCGCCTCAACTGGGGAATTAACCCAGGACCACTCAGATGCGAAGCCAGAGCGCTAACCACTGCGCTACGCGGATCCACGACAAAATGAGGTGGTCATTTACTTCATCCTGATGTAGGTATAATTTATGAAGAGCCCAATATGCTTACCATGTGTAGATATAGGAACAAGTAAGAAACAGAGCACACATGTCATCAACGAAATGATACAGGAACAAGTAAGAAACAGAGCGCACATGTCATCAACGAAATGACGCATATTACCAAATCAAATGAGAAGATCGTGTACTTTTAATAATCTTTAGACTTCGCGCAGCCACAACAGACTGACACACCATATGGTCAACAAACTAAGAATATGACACAAGAAGAATGTATCAGCAACACTGACAAAACGACTTCTACAATCGTGTCCAACATATGAGAACTCAGAGAAAGCATGTGTGACCATCGCAAACACTGACATAACGACTTCTACAATCGTGTCCAACATATGAGAACTCAGAGAAAGCGTGTGTGACCATCGCCAACACTGACAAAACGACTTCTACAATCGTGTCCAACATATGAGAACTCATAGAAAGCATGTGTGACCATCGCAAACACTGACAAAACGACTTCTACAATCGTGTCCAAAATATGAGAACTCTTAGAAAGCGTGTGTGACCATCGCCAACACTGACAAAACGACTTCTACAATCGTGTCCAACATATGAGAACTCAGAGAAAGCGTGTGTGACCATCGCCAACACTAACAAAACGACTTCTACAATCGTGTCCAACATATGAGAACTCAGAGAAAGCGTGTGTGACCATCGCCAACACTGACAAAACGACTTTTACAATCGTGTCCAACATATAAGAACTCAGAGAAAGCAGGTGTGACCATCGCCAACACTGATAAAACGACTTCTACAATCGTGTCCAACATATGAGAACTCAGAGAAACTGTTTATGGGCAAGCCTTATGGAGATACCAATAGCCTCAGGATAGCCACTCCTTTCTTTAGCTATTTCAAGATGGCATCTGATAGTGTACGAAGAAAAAGAATTATAATAATAAGAGGAATGAAAAGGAAAAAAAAGAAGAAGAAGAAGCAGAAGAAGAGGAAGAAATGCATAGTTTTTTTAAAATTGTTGATGAATTAAAAATCCATTAACTGGCTTTCGTGATGACGTCATCGATATTCATGTATGAAAATGATGTAATACAAGTGTATGACGCGCAACTTAATAGTTGAAGTACCCAGCTCTTCCCCCTGCATTAATCATACCCCCCCCCCCTTCTCTGACCTGACTATGTTTAACCACTACTTCTAGGCCACTCGCTCCTGATATCTCTTTCTCCTTCAACATGTCCATTTTTTTTCTCATCTAGAAAGTTCAAGCCTTCAATGGGAGCTAGAATTTTAGTTGTCTATAATAATTTTGAGGTTTCTTTTTCTTCTTTTTTTTCTTCTTTTTCCTCTTCTTCTTCTTCTTCTTCTACTTCTTTCTTGGACAAACTCCCGCAACCAAGCCTTGAAAATGACTTTGCGCGTAGCAGGTTGAAGTCCGAAGAACGGGATTTGTTGAGTTATAGTTTACGGGTTTACTGCGATATTTGCACATTTTGGTCCGGCACATCCGACTTCAGCGTAGGACTTTTGGGTACCAAGTCAGCCATTTCTCTTCGACCCCATCTCCTAAGCTAGTCTGTCCCGTTGCAGCCTGTATACAGGATACCTCGTGGAGGGGTAGAAGGGTCATGATAGCTCTGTTCCGCTGTCAAATGAGACTACCTGTCAGCTTCGGTTTGCTGACAGCTATAAATCATAAGCTGTCCAGCATCTGGATCGCTAATTAGAGATTCATTTCAGACTTGTGAAAAGAACTGGTTTTCGGCTGCTAGACAGACGGGCCGGAAGCCATTGGCAATGGGGACATGAACACAAGAGACAAAAGCCAACTAGACTAGACAAGCATACATATATATATAGATGGATGCATGGAAGGATAGATAGGCAGATATAAATATATATAGATAGATATATAGATAGCTATATAGATAGATACATAGAAAGATAGATAGATGAATAGATTGTTAGATAGATAGATAGATAGATAGATAGATAGATAGATAGATAGATAGATATATAGATAGATAGATAGATAGATAGATAGATAGATAGATAGATAGATAGATAGATAGATAGATAGATAGATAGATAGATAGAAAGATAGATAGATATATAGATAGATAGATAGAAACTTCTGAAGATGTTGACCAGTGCATCTTGGGAAGCTTCGTCCTAAATTGTTATTATCTCCGCAGCTTTATCCATTTGATTACTCGAACATCATAAACACTGTCGCAAACAATTGATACTTCTCAATATACGCTGTAATTAAAAAGAGAGACACAACGTTGTCATTATATGTACACAAACTGGAAGCGTGACCTTTCATCTTCAAATATATACCATAAATCAAGCTTACCAAATCCGCGCCTTATTCCCAATCCGTCTCAGGTGGTGTTTAATTTTGTAAATAATTTGGTATAGTTTCAGGTATACTCTACAAACACGCAGACTAACTTAGAGAATTACAATAATGATATACTCGCATCTAGTTTCCAGCTTCACTCTTTCCGCATCTCCAACATTTTACCACAGACGTAAAGAGAAATGCTCTCAAAATAACAACATTTTTAATTACATGTACATCTAGTTTCAACTGCCTTACTAGTTTGAGCTTTTTTTCCCCCTAACTGGAACGCGCACAAAATCCAACCCGTTTCTTTTCTATTTGGTTAAGTTTTCCAGATATAGACATAATTATAATATAAGAGAAAACAAAAATACGAAGAAGCTGACGGAAGCCGTGTAGACAAGACATATGTATCATCAATGATCAAGAGATCGGAGATATATTCCAATATTACATCTATAAAAAATGAAGTAACAATAAGCCACTGGAACATTTTCTATTCTAAGAATGATAAATAATTGAATGTGACTTTTTATTAGTTAAAAGAGCTGTCAAGAATTTCGTATTATGGATTTACCGTTAGGAAGTCCTTGCTGGGACATAGTTTGTCTGGTAGGGGACTCGGTCTGTTTACACGTGCGTGTTGCGTGTTTGTGACTGGTGCTCCAGTACTGGGTCAAGGACACGCGTCATTGAATAACAATGTGAGACGCAGAATGTGACGCTTTGTATCGTAGCTTAGTTTACGCCAATAATCAGGGGTTCTTAATCTGTAATGAAAAAGTGATTGCTATCTAACATAAGGGGTAGGGGAATTGAGACGCGAGTCATGTCAGACAGATCATACTGACCAGGACGTCGCGTCAGAGTCAGGCACAATTTACTGACCAATATTACTCTTTCTTCCATGTAGCGTTACCTGGAAACATGCTGTTTTAAAGGCACAGTCTGGCTGACGAGATGTGGCTCGACGTGATCCCGTAGTAGTGAGTGTCACGCAGATGAAGTCAAAAATAGGACATCCGCCTGTGGGACATCGGTTCATCTTCATCAGCACGCTTAGGATGAGAGAAAAGCTACTGCAGCACAACAGTGTGAACATACTCATTGTGGGCTTTCGAAACAACAACATAAGGGGTTCATCAATGTTCGATGTACCTGCCAGTGTATCGGAATGGCATATTAGTTAGGAGTTCTTTGTCTCTCACGACAAAAAAAAGATTAGTTCATGTCCAAGTCTCCAAAATGTTGAGGTCTACAGATGTGTAAGTGTCGTATTCAGACACGATAGCGAGGAAGGGACTCTGTCATAATATCTAAGGCAATAAAGGCGTCGAGTGCAGTGAAGTCATTATCCCCGACAAGTATTTGATGTGAAAATATAATTTATTTTAGCAGGTGTAAATGACAACACCTAACGGTGCATTCATAGCTTCAGTTTCTGTGTCTAAGAATTGACGTCAGTGCATTCCGGGTATACCCATAGGTGCTCAGTCTCTCTCACCAAATGGTGCAGGGTCTGGGTACTGATGGTCCCTGTAGCTCGCTATCCTACTTCGTCCTCTCAAGCGCCCCACTACGCTCGAACCTGGTTTAATGTCGAAACTTTGCAGTCTGTGGATTGTTGATTCATCTATTTCAGTGGCATCATCCAACAGACGATCGTTAATTGATTTCAAAATGTAACTCTTATCCATCACTAACGTGCCCATGATGAGAAGCTTGTGAAGCCTAAGATGTCATCTCTTTCGTTGACCTAAGCCCCAGCATGACCAAGATAGTATATTCATGTCAATCCCTGGAGGTATGAGGCCTCAACAGCTACTATCCACTCGCACATCAGCCATCCCTTCTGTACCTTCTAAGTACAGTCAGTCAGTCAGACACGATGATTGCCCTTGTTAAAGGGGACTCAGAGAGACATCTTGACGCTGAGGTCACTGGTTCCAACCCCCTTCTTAAATTGCAGGTCAATGACGTGAATGTCCTGCTCCGCTCAGCAATAATCCTCTAACACTAGCTGAGAAGCCACAGCCTGATGGTCTACTGGGCTCAGTAACACCGGACAGCGTGTGTAAAATGTAACACCTGAGTGTGTAAACAGCGATGCCTGAGCGTGTGTAAACAGTACCACCTGAGTGTGTGTAAACAGTAACACCTTAGTGTGTAAACAGTACCACCAGACAGTGTGTGTAAACAGCGTCACCTGAGTGTGTGTAAACAACGACACTTGAGTGTGTGTAAACAGCGACATCTGAGTGTGTATAAGCAACGACACAGGACAGTGTGTGTAAACAGCGACACCGGACAGTCTACAAATAGCGACATCTGGGTGTGTGTAAACAGCAACACCGGACAGTGTGCAAACAACGACGCCTAAATGTATGTAACCAGTAAAACCAGAGTGGGTGTAAACAGTAATACCTGAATTTGTAAACAGCAGCACCGGACATTGTGTAAACAGTAACGCCAGACAATGTTTAAACAGCAACACCTGTGTTTAAGTAAACAGCAGCACCAGACAACATGTAAACAGCAATACCTAAATGATAAAATCTGTTCGTGAAAAAGCTCAGGTCTGGTAAAAAAAAGCTAGAGTGTCTAAACACACCAATAACAGAGTAGTGTCTGAAGCAAGAGACTATAACGGTTCTTTCTCCCCTGTTCGCACGTGTTTTAAGAGTCGAGGGTTGTTATTGGGGCTAGTAGCATCATATATATCCCTCAGTTGAATTCAGATATCATACAGAAAGGCGCATAAATCTTAGCCTCGCTGTAAACTGCGACACAACTTTGCTAAGTCCTCTGAAGAATGAACGTCGATGAAGAAGCAAAAAAAGAGGAATAAGAAGAAGAAGAAGAAGAAGAGGAGGTAGAAGAATGTATAACGCCAATGGTTCATAACATAAAACAAAAATGTTCCCTTTAACGCGCCTGTGTGGCATATTTTGGAATTTGGTGCTATTCCCGTATTTTTCTTGACCAGTTGTACACTAGGCTTTGGTGAATCTGACAGAAGTAATAATCCCGCCGACATTGCTTTCGGGATCAAAGGAGCACGCTAGTTCTCTAACCTCGTCA
Organism: Ariolimax columbianus; assembly: GCA_036924085.1. Classification (NCBI taxonomy): domain Eukaryota; kingdom Metazoa; phylum Mollusca; class Gastropoda; order Stylommatophora; family Arionidae; genus Ariolimax; species Ariolimax columbianus. The sequence continues at coordinate 62,400,910 of JAVGWX010000004.1, forward strand.
AGGTAGGCTTACAGTGTTCTTAGTTCCTAGTCGAACTGTATTTCTACATGGTTTAGATGCCCCTGTACAGGGAACAGCTCTGGTATAAGCTGGATATAGCCGGGATAAGGATTTCCTGCTTAATGAGCTAGGCTCGAGCAGCTTAATACTCCGCTGCGTTGGGACAAGTGCTTACGGAGGATGGTTAACCGATGTGCGAGTTCATCTTAATAGACTCAAACACTAGAACAAAGCAGACCCGCATCTTGTTAGGTGCCCTCTATGCTGCTCTAAACAAACCACCTAACCATGCCCGGTGTTATGCTCTGTCACACAGTTAGTCGCCTCTAATAACATGATCTCTTTGAGTCAGTGGTTCTGTTCTTATCTTTGTCTTACACAAAGATAGCCGGCAGACCACTCGGAAAGGATTACATGTCGACATATATATACAGGTACATGATTAAGGTGAATTCATGGCAAGCATTGCTGTAGGGGATGAAGTGTTAGAGGCAAGATATTTCATTGTACTGCATCTCATCTACTTTTGGGGATGGTATTGCATGTATCATGCATCGCTGTCTTTCAAAATCTAACTTTAAGCCCGATACTATTTATAGCTGGTTGACTGGAGCTGAGAGAAAAAAGTTGCCGAACCTGGGGACCTTTCCTGTTTGAAGCGAGTGTTCTACGAATAATCTGCTTGTACGCTTCATACATCTTGTATATACCTATTCTAACAAGTTTTCGTTCTCTGAAAGTACTGATGAGTCCAAACTCCACAAAATGAAACTCCCAACTATTCATCCTAGTGGCAGAGGACGGGCAATATAACCATCAATAGAGAAATAATTGAACAAGTACATCTTCTTCTTCTTCTTCGTACGCAGTCAGACAGTAACCATTATTTTTTCGAAAAATGCAGCCGTCATCCTGAGGCTGTCGACACTGCCATAGAGCTTATCTAGTGTTGCCACTGGTGATATCTCTGATCCTCGTATGTCGGACAGTTTTGCAACAAATGCTCAGCGGTCATTTTCCCGGTACCACACGGGCATTCGTCGGTGCCACCGATCTTCAATTTGTTGAATAGGTGGTACCTCAGTCTATTGTGGCCAGTGCGAACTCTGAAGACCACGACCTGCTCTCTTCTGTTCAGCTGGTAATAGGCATCGTTTTTGGTGTAGCCAGTATGTTCGGTTTCCCATTTGGTCATGTATCTAGCTCTAATAAGCCGTTCTGACTCTTCGTATGTCATACTAGTATCTGGTTGTGGTAGTTTTGCACCTTCTTTTGCTAGTCTGTCTGCCTCCTCGTTGCCTTGGATGTTGCAGTGAGATAGAACTTTTTGGTGCGGACCGCTGGCATAGTTGGCAGAGTACTGCTCTTAAATCATTAAGTTCAGTATTTTTCTGGCTTTTTAGTGCTATGACTACGGCCAGGGCATCTGTAAGCAGGACTATGTGGCTTTCATTCCTTTTACCTGTCACCATTTCTTCCACTGCCGCCCTCAGTGCCTCTGCCATCGCTCTGAAATTGCTTGTGTATTTTCCAGCAGCGAATGACAGTGTTATTTTTCTGCCATTTGGTAGAGACATCAATAGAGAAATAATTGAACAAGTACATAAGGTAACATATTATAGGCAGATGATTCCCACAATGATACGACAATTATTATAAGGACTGTATTGGCTAAAAAGGCGTTCTGTGAGAAACAAATTGCTAACCTCAAAGAATATCAGGATAGAACTAAGGAAAGGATTATACCCTACTCGTGTATTGTTGGCCAATTGAACGTATAGGGCTGAAACAGAAGGATGAAAAAAAGTATGGAAGTGTTTGAAATGTGGGGCTACTGTACAACGGATAGAGTGAGGGGGACAGAAAGAAGATCTAATTACAATTTCATCACAGAGTTAAGCGCAAGAAGGGAAATATTAAACATTAAACAACTTATTGTCCAGATCTTTAGTCTTTGATTTCAGTTTATTCAAAGTCAATATTTGTCGACATATGAGCTGCAGCTGTCATCGACCCATAGCTGACTGCTAGCGTCAGGACCAGCGAATCAGAGCTGCAAAGACCCTTCAACACCTTCACGCGGTGATCCTGGATAACAAGCTGCAACATGACAGACTGGATAGGGAGAAGAAATCGAATAGGTAAGGCTAGCCCGGCAGTCAAAAATGCCTGCTGAAGTTGGATGTGCCGGACCGAAATGTGCAGATATTGCAGTCAAGCTGTAAACTGCAACACAACGTACTCCGTTCTCTGGACAACATCCTGTTACTTGCAAAGTCCTTTTCAGAGCTTTGTAGCGGTAGATTAAGAGCGAACACAGAAGAAGAAGACATTACTGTTCCACATCTTCACTCTTTGATTTATTTAGACTCAAAGCCGATCTTAATTAGATCATATTACTTTACATATCTTTGCTGTTTGATTGTAATTGATCCGAAGTCGATCTTTATTAATGTTATATTATTTTATAGATCTGTGCTGTTTGATTTCAGTTTTGTCAGAGTTGATCTTTATACGAGGCGTGTTAAAATAAACCGCACCAAACTGCAACATATGGACATTAGGACGATGCGCATGATGACGTCAATTCTGGTGTCAACAGTACATACCAATTGTCAAGTTTGTAAATATTTCAATTATCCTGCGATTGATAATTTCCTCAGCAGACTGTTGAAAACATGCCGTGTGTGATACGGAATCCGTCCATAGTTGATTAGCGAGGGGTGATTCGGTTTCTAACAGCTGAAGGATGTCGATCAGCTGATATTCATCGCATATTGCAGGCAGTGTATAGTGACAAAAGTGTGTCGAAGACAACAGTGAAGAACTGGACAACGATGTTTAAAGAAGGACGCGAGTTAACGAAAAAAAATTGTTGCGTCAGGAGATTCCATGGCTAACATTGATGCAGCAATTCGGTTGGACCGTCGCCGGAGCATACTTCTTCTTCTTCTTCTTCTTCTTCTTCATACGCAGTCAGACAGTAACCATTATTTTTTCGAAAAAAGCGGCGGTCATCCTGAGGCTATCGCCACTGCCATAGAGCTTGTCTTGCAGTTCCACTGGTGATGGCCACATCTGCTCTCTCTGATCTTCGTATGTCGGGCAGTTCTGCAGCAGATGTTCAGCGGTCATTTTACCAGTACCGCACGGGCATTCGTCGGTACCACCTATCTTCAATTTGTTGAATAGGTGGTACCTCAGTCCATTGTGGCCAGTGCGAAGTCTGAAGACAACGACCTGCTCTCTTCGGTTCAACTGGTAATAGGCATCGTTTTTGGTGTAACCAGTATGTTCGGTTTCCCATTTGGTCATGTATCTGGCTTTGATAAGCCGTTTTGACTCTTCGTACGTCATACTAGTATCTGTTTGTGGTAGTCTTGCACCTTCTTTTGCCAGTCTGTCTGCCTCCTCGTTGCCTTGGATGTTGCAGTGTGATGGGACCCACTGTACCACTACCCTTTTTGGTGCGGACTGCTGGCACAGTTTGCAGAGTGCTGCTCTTAAGTCATTAAGCTCAGTGTTTTTCTGGCTTTTTAGCGCTGTGACTACGGCGAGAGCATCTGTAAGCAGGACTATATGGCTTTCATTTTCATTGTGTGTCACTATTTCTTCCACTGCCGCCCTCAGTGCCTCTGCCTCCGCTCTGAAATTGCTTGTGTACTTACCAGTAGCGAATGACAGTGTTATTTTTCTGCCATTTGGTAGGTTCAGGAATGCTCCTGCCCCTCCGTTCTGTGTAGTGTTTGTTACAGAACCGTCGGTGTATGCATGGGTCCAGTCCATGCTTGGTTAGCTTTTCGATATGAAACTTAGGGTAGTATCTCTCCTTTCTTTTTCAGTCTGGCAGTTTTTGTTTGCAATACCTGGTATATTTTCTACCACCTCTGGAAATATATCCTCCCTCCAGGTAGGTTTTCGTACAGTAGGGATGGGTTTTGGTGTTGTTAGTGCATTTATGGGATCTTCGTGCATCTTTGGTTTGGCTATTTCTGCAAAGTTTCTCCGCTTTAGTTTCCCATTTCCCAAATTGTTTAGTCTCTGGTGCATTGGATGGTCGGTCAGTCTTCGGAGTTTCTCTGACTGCAGCTGGGCTCTGCAGTCTCTTCTATCGGTCATGGATTGCAGTTTTGTAATCTTTTCAAGTTCTGCCGGAGCATACGTTAGCCACACTTTTATCACCATACACTGCCTGCATTTTGCGATGAATGTCAACTGGTCGACATCATTCAGCTGTTAGAAACCGAATTACCGCTCTCTCATCAACTCTGGATGGATTCCGTATCACATCCATCATGTTTTCAAGGGTCAGCTGAGGAAACTATGAGTCGGAGAACAGTGAAATTTGGCAAACTTGGCTTTTTGTATGTGCTGTTTACATACGAAGTAACGTGATTTCGCGCATCGTACGTATATTTACTTGTTGCAGTTTAGTCAGGGTTTATTTTAACACGCTTAATATATATGTGCTATTGGATTTCAGTTCTGTCAGAGTTGATCTTTATAATAATAATAACCTGTTTAAGCGACCAATGCTCGGCGCATCAATCGTCTGTGACCACGTCTGTGACCATGTCTGTGACCACGTCTGTGACAGCAATTGTGACCACGAATGATGACCAAGGTCCACGATATCCATAAATCTGATAAGGTGTGGGAAATGTTTCAGATGCAATATCTGACGGTTCAGATGATCCTGGGTAAGACAGGCTATATGACCGAAAATAGATAAGCAGCGACGGTCCACAATAGAAACAATTGAAATGTGTTAGTCGGACGACCTCAATGTTGGTAGCCAGTGAATTTCAATAATGCGTCTCTGAATGCGCATATCAACGGCTTTACGACTCTTCTGATCTCTTTCCAATTATGTTCAAGTTTCGGATCTTTATTGATGCCACATTATATTCCAGATCATCTGCAATAAGTAACTTATTGCAGTGACCTCGAGGTAAGGTGTTTGCTTTGCGTGCTGGAGGTTGCAGGTTCAAATGACGGTGGAGATCGGAGTTTTTTTCACGTGGATCATCCGGTAAACATTGCCCTTGATCTGTGAGTAGTGAGATCAGACACCCGTGTGGCGGGCACGTTTAAAAACATGATTAACTGACAAACATGTCTGATCAGTATAGTTTACCTGACCCTGACTAACATGTCTGATCAGTATATTTTGCCTGACCATGACTAACATGTCTGATCAGTATATTTTACCTGACCAGACGTTTATCTTTCTCTCCATTTTTCTGAATCAGCTGTCGCGTCGTGAATATCTCCATTGTTTAATAATATATCGTCCTCTGAACCATCCAGAGCGTTTGCACGAAATTATGGAATTACTGTACGTTCCCTACTAACGAAAATTTGCTCTAATGATGTCAAATTTCCACCCTTTCGCTCTGTTCCCATATTCTTTTGCATACACAATACATTTTCTTTTCAACGTTGCTCTAATGATGTTAAATTTCCACACTTTCTCTCTATTCCCATTTTCTTCTGCATACACAATACGTTTTCTTTTCAACGTTGCTTCCCAGTGCAATCTTATCGACATCATTTTGAACGGCAATAATAGACATAATTGGGCGACAAATATAAGTAATGACGCAACAATGTTATAACAAGGTCAACACGGGCAGTTCCATTACAAAATTTAGAATTTGTTCATGCACATTTGGCTTAAATTGCGTCTTAGAATAGAAGGGTTGTATACTCGCTCCAACTCTTTTCATTATATTGCTAGGGGACGGCGTGGCCTAGTGGTTACGTGGCACGGCTCACAGCCTGAAGGTGCTGGGCTCGATCCCCATCACAGCACCGGCCGTTACCCCGGGGAAGCAAACCCTTAGAAAATGCAGGAGGAAGAAGACCCTTACATAAAATGCATGCTGAAGTCGGATGCACTGCGCCGATAGGCGCAAAATAAAAATCACAGTGCAACGCACACCGCCTTGGGGATTAGAGAAAATAAGGCGAACGCAAAATAATAACTAAAAAAAATATATATTGCTAGAGGGAAATATGAGTGAGGCACTTGGAGGTCACGTTGGTACTGTTAAGATTGGGGGCCGAATGATTACCACCTTAGTTTTGCAGATGACATCGACGAGTTGGCGGGATCAGAAGCAGAACTCCAAGAATGGGTCAGAAGACTCGATGAAACTGCTCTCGACTATTGTACGGAGTTAAACGATGGAAAGACAAAATTAATGACCAACAACGTCGAGGGCTTCAACCGTAGAATAAAAGCTAATGGCCAAGAACTCGAAGTGGTTGACCGTTTTAAATATCTGGGTTCGATTGTCAGTGATGAAGAATCAAAATGTGAGGTGTTAGCCAGAATAGTACAGACAAAAGCGGTGCTTGCACGACTTAACAAAATCTGGCAAGATAAACGGTTAGTACTACGCACAAAAATCAGATCAATGCGTACATTGGTCCTGTCAATATTCCTCTATGGTTGTGAGACATGGACAGTTAAAGCTGACCTTTAGCAAAGAATACAGGCCTTGGAGCTGAGATGGTTCAGAAGACTTTTAAATGTCACGTACAAAGATGGAGTTACAAATGATGAAATACGATATAGAATTAAACAGCAAAAGGGCCTTTTGAAGTCCTCTTAGCAACTGTCAAAAGAAAAAATCTCGCTTGATAGGGTCACATATCGAGATCAAATGGTCTTGCAAATACGATCCTGCACGGAAAGGGGACGACGAAGAGGCCGTCCAGAAATAGGTGGGAGGACAACATGAAAGAATGGACAAATCTCGAACCAGAAGATGCATAGACAGCGGCATCTGACAGAAAAGGGTGGCGTGGGGTTGTGGGGATGTTTTTATGTGTGTCTCAACGACCTCACTGGATAAGGGATGACAAGATCTGACCTGACAATCGAAGAAATATATTTTAACCTAATTTGCTGTACTGAAGTATTTAGTCTTGCTAGGTCTGCACTCCTGCCGCCAGGACGAAGTACACAGTATTTTCTAGGTCTGCACTCCTGTCGCCAGGACGAAGTTCACAGTATTTGCTAGGTTTGCACTCCTGCCGCCAGGACGAAGTACACAGTATTTTCTAGGTCTGGACGGCAGCGACATAGCTTCTGATGAAGACCACTCTCTTTGTTCAACCGTGTGGACAGTCGTATCTCTTGCTATGTCCGCTGAAATGGGTGACTTGGATTAAAGTGAGGAAGAAACTGCGCCTTTTGTCAACCTCGCTCACAGAGCCTAAGCTACCTCTTGCCAGTGGCAAGACATTCATCGAGACGACTGGAGATAGCATAGGATGCAGATTTTGCCTCAGGGTTACCACCGAAGCCTTTCCGTAAACATGTAACCCACAGGGTAGAAAGGTGGGATGGCATCTAACGCAGTTTGTCGTGCCTTTTCGATAACCACAAGAGGTCGTATGGACAACACTCAGCGTGTGAGTGAGTTTGGCATCTCTCCCCAGCTGTATTCAGCTCATCATAGTAGCATCTAAAATTCTCACACGCCAAATTCGTGAAGGTGAACCGGCAGAACTAACCCGTGAAATACAACATAGGTATAAGCGTAGTGCCATTCAGCCGGCGTCCAGACCAGGATAAACGGATGGAAGAAATCACAAAAAAAGAACGAAATAACAAGTCCAGACGGAAAACAACACCACGTTTCCGTGAACACAAGTGTAAGTCGTCGATTAGTGTGAATTCCAGGCAAATCCATTGTCTAGCGGCATCCATAATGATCCAAAAACAGTAGAGAAATGTAGACTGCAGCCAGTTATGGCGCCATCTTTGCCAAATTCTAAGGTGCGACCATTTAGCATTTTCTCGTAGTGTGACGTCCAAGGTCAACGCCAGAGCTCAGCCCTTTACTTGACGTCTGAATCTGAGCACTGGGTGAAGCGATGTGAATAGCGATTGCTAGCTATATTTAGAACTCCTTCAGTTGTCTTTTGCATCGTGCTAGGAGACTACAGTGTCGCTAGAGCAATAACAAAGGATGATCGATTTGAAAAAGAGGTGAAGAAGATAATAGGAATGGCCAAAACACATTAAGCAACATGAGAAATATATTGACTGTCAGGCAAACGGCCTGGGGATTCCGTGGCGAAGTGGTTAAGCCGTCGGCCTCGTGATCAGGCGATGTGGGTTCGACTTCGGACTCCGCGGTCTTTTTGACTGGTGCTTGATGCGGAGTCCCCTGCATCTCGTAGTCGCCCCCTAGTCATCTTGTCCTTGACTTGTCACTGGGGTCGGGCCGCTCGAGACGAGAGAGTGAGGATAAAAAGTAGTACAGTTAATCCTTACTAAAAATAGCGCTAGCAAAATTAATTATGTCATCATCGTCTACGATGGACGGGGACCTTTGTCGTTGCTTTGCAGGCAAACATTCAAATACATTAACAAGGAGGAACATCAGGTGTTATCATCATTAGGTGCATTGCCGATTGACGTTGTAGATCATAAACTTCCATCCGCTTCTTTCACATGTGTCGTTTACCAACTTTGTTGTTGACTGCCGTTCATACCATTCTCTCAGGCAGTTCAACATCTTCTCTCTCGGCCTTACTCTATCTTTCCCGTTGTCACGACATGCTCCAAGCCGACTCTTCTCATAACATGTCCGAAAAAGGATGACTGGCATGTTCTGATCTTTGCAATAAGTTGCTGATCTTAGCAATAAGTTGCTGATCTTTGCAATAAGTTGCTGATCTTTGCAATAAGTTGTCTTTGTGTTTGTGCTTCTTCGAGTACTGTATAATTAGTCTTATTTGCAGTCCATGTGATCCGCAGCATTCTTTTGTAAAACAACATCTCCGTTCCTTTCAAAGATCTATGCACTTGCTTGTTGATTGTCTATTATTCACTGCTATATCAGTACTGGTTCCACTTAAAAAGTTAAAAAGATGATCCATGGATGTTACGTGGAACCAGTACCTTGTTACTGTTCGTTGCAGAAACGCAGAAGATGACAAAACAGCTGGGGGACCAAATAGAGACCCTTGTTTGCCGATGACGGATGTGTCGGACCGAAAGGTGCCAATATCGCAGTTAAACTGTAAACTAGCGACACAACGCATCCCATTATCTGGACTACACCCTGTTACTTGCAAAGCCCTGCTCAGGGCTTGGTAGCGGGAGATTGAGAACAAACGCAGAAGAAGAAACACTTGGAATGTGGATGCACACATGCAACAGACGAAATACGTGGAAAAAGAAAATCAAACGAATATAGTCCTGGCGAGAATATAAATAGGAAGTGAAATAATGAATGACATACACATTAATAAAATAAAATATTGCCTAAATATTCTTTTTCGTTCGTTCTCAATCTCCCGCCACTGAGACGTGAGAAGAACTTTTTAAATATCAGAGCGAAGTCCGGGAACGAAATGCGTTGTGTCATAGTTACAGCTTGGCTGTGATATCTGCACCTTTCAGTCCGACAGATCCGACTTCAGCTGGCATATTTGGGTACTGGACTAGCCTTGCATCTATAATCCCTTCTCATTAGTCAGTCTGCTCTGATGCAGCATGTTATCCAGGATCACCACGTAGAGGTGTAGAAGGGCCTTGACATCTCTTGGTCGCTAGCAGTCAGCTTTGGATCGCAAACCCCAGCAGCTCAAGCATTGCATAGCATATTGTTCTTTTATATATATCAAGAAACACAATACACTGCTAAAAGCAATACTGGAAGGTAAGGCTGAAGGCAGGCGGGCACGAGTAATTAGAACTATACGTGGAATAACAACATCAAGAGAAGACTAAATGGCTTTGTCCAAGTGTAACATCAAGAGAAGAGAAACATAATATTGAAGGTCCTTTGCAGGCAATCTTCGAAGACGGCATTTGGCATCACAATCATTATTATACTTTCTACCTTGTGCACCATTCGAGTGACATTCTATATGTACGAGGCGTGTTTAAATGAATCCAGACGAAACTGGAACAAGTGAACATACGCACGATGTGCATGATGACATCCCTTTTGGTGTAAACGGCACATACCAACCGTCAAGTTTACCCAATTTAATTATTCTCCAACTCATAGTTTCCTGACTAATGTAGTTTTATCAGTATGTTTCACTTTACCCTGACTAACATAGTAAACATAATGTTTCACCAAACCCAGACTAACATAGTAAACAGAATGTTTCACCAAAACCCTGACTAACATAGTAAACAGTATGTTTTACCTGACCCTGACTTACATAGTAAACAGTATGTTTTACCTGCCCCTGACTGACTTTGTCTTATCAGAATGTTTTGCCTGACGGGACGTTATTCGTTATTCTCTTCTACGCTCAGGAGAAGTGAAACATCAAATATGTGAAACAGTTATCCTATCTCATAAATATGAGCAACTGACATAATAAGTTCTCTAATCTCCATTTCCTGACGCAGTATCTAACAGGCCTACCTTTCTTGCATTCCGATTTTCATTTCGCATTCTCCAAAATATATGAACAGTCATTATCTCTATTTGTTCTCAATCCGTCATCAAAATAATGTAGAACCGTCAAAGAACATGATAATTATTGAAACATCTAATTAAAAAACGCCTCTGCTTAAAGCTTATTTTAATGATAGTGCAATAACACTGTACTATTGTAAAACGTATGCTGTAAAATACACAGCACTCTAATTAGCAATCTAATAATATACACATTTAATGAAGCAAATCTTGTGCAAGATAATTAAGTGAAATTTATGGGAATATAAAGTACGTTTTATAACAATTGTATAATGAGCTACTAAAAACTTTAATGATTGTCTAATAACACAGATATACAGAGAATGCCAACGTAGACTGCAGTACACAGTGGATTGTTAAGAGAATGATGCCATTGTTTGAAGATTGTTAGCTTCTGTAAAAGTATAAGCAGAGTAACTGTGTGCGTACCGTGAATTAAAACCGTCTGAAGTCACTCACTGAGTCATAACTTGTCAGAGCCACGTGAAGTATCGAAGCTTTGAAAATGTGGGTGTATAAAAGATTAAGTCGCTTTTCTGGGGGGAAAAAAGAAAACAAATGTGGAGGTATTGAAAACGGTGGGGTGTGAAAATATAATTATTGACCGAAATCAAGGTTAGATGTCATATAACAAGACATACCTTTTTGTTGAAGTAGGGAGGAAGGCAATTGTTCAAGAGGTAGACAACGTTATAAGTGGGTGGATAACATAGGAGGAAAAAGCCTGTCAGAATGCACCACTTCGACAAGAGATAGAGTACACTGGATATCACATTGCAGCCGACCTTCAATGAGGAGATGTCCCTTCAAATGAAATGAGCTGGAGTGGAGGTCTTCAAGAAATATAGTTCAAGTCCATATTCTTTACGTTTTTGTGGCGTCCAGTTTGCACGTGATTAGCTATCCTAGCTGGTAACACTGTTACTGTACTTTGTTCCCCTATCAGGCCACGGTAACGTGGGGCATATAATAAAATCTTTTTGAGTATTTATATTTGAAATAAATATTACAGAATCGTTTGTGACTAAAATAAATAATAGTACAAAAACACCCATTGGGTCACATTGATTCATGGGTACTGAAAAATGTGGATAATTCCCTCCCCCTTACCACCCCCACCGCCGAAGGACTTTCAAAGTTTTTCACTTACGCTTAAGTTTAGATTGTTAAGAAATCATATATGGATATTTTAGAAGCTAAATTTTCGGTAACGTTTTACAATTTATTAACAGTTTCTACTACTCCAAATTCTTTTTTTAAATATTAAAAATAATGCAAGTACATGTGTGAGGCGTGTTCAAATGAAAACGGATCAAACTACAAAAAGTGAACATACATACGATGAGCGTAATACGTCACTTCTGGTGAAAACAACACATACCAGTCGTCAAGTTTGCAAAATTTCATTATTCTCCGACTTATAGTTTCCTCAGCAGACCGTTGAAAACATGATGGGTGTGATACGGAATCCGTCCAGAGTTGATCAGCGAGCAGTGATTAGGTTTCTAACAGCTGAAGGAAGTCGACCAGTTGACATTCATCGCAGAATGCAGACAGTGTGTGGTAACAAAAGTGTGTCGAATACAACAGTAAAGAATTGTTAGAGACTTTTTTGAATTACGGCACATATTTTAATGAGGTCGAGTGGACTGTTCCCTTCCGCGCTGATTTTATTTCCCTGACAGTAAACCAGGTGCACATTTACAGCTTTGGTGAATAAAACGTATCGACAGTGGGTTCAAGCCAAGCACATTGAGTCTTCGATCACACTAGAACACTGCTATTAAGACGCTACTTAAACAAGAGGGTCCATCAAACCGTAACGGAGGTAAAAGAGTAGTCAGGGGCATGTGAAAACATACTGATCAAGGTGGGATCAAAGGTTAATCATGGTGTGCTGATGCAAACTGTTCAAGGTGGGAGCGAAGGGTAATCAGGGTCTGGTAAACCCTACCGATCAAGTAGGGAGCAAAAAGTAATTAGTGTATGACGAATCATACAGAACAAGGTGGGAGCAAAGAATAATCATGGCCTGGTGAGGCATACTGTTCAAGGTGGAAGCGAAGAGTAATCAGGATCAGGTGCAACATACCGATCCAGATTCCCAAACACACGTCAGGATCATGTGCAACATTCTGAACAAGGTGGGAGCGAAGAGTAATCAGTTCCAGGTTAAACCAATTGATCAAAACACACACCTCAAGTCAGGGTCAGGTGAAACATACTGATCAAGGTCAGAGGGAAGAGTATTCAAGTCCAAGTGATCAAGACCCCCCACCTCCTGACATGGGTCAGGTGAAATATACTGATCAAGGTGCGAGAGAAAAGTAATCAAGTCCAAGTTAAACACACAAGTGCTCTGATCAAGACCTCCACCTCACGTCAGGGTCAGATGAAACATACCGATCAAAATCCCCAACCCACGTCAGGGTCAAATGAAACATACCGATCAACATCCCCAACCCACGTCAGGGTCAAATGAAACATACCGATCAAGATCCCCAACCCACGTCAGGGTCAAATGAAACATACCGATCAAGATCCCCAACCCACGTCTGGATCAAATGAAACATACCGATCAAGATCCCCAACCCACGCCAGGGTCAGATGAAACATACTGATCAAGATCCCCAACCCACGTCAGGGTCAGATGAAACATACCGATCAAGATCCCCAACCCACGTCAGGGTCAGATGAAACATACCGATCAAGATCCCCAACCCACGTCAGGGTCAGATGAAACATACCGATCAAGATCCCCAACCCACGTCAGGGTCAGATGAAACATACCGATCAAGATCCCCAACCCACGTCAGGGTCAGATGAAACATACCGATCAAGATCCCCAACTGACGTCCCCCATCGTGCTCCTGGTGTCAATCATTATGGTCAACAAGGTAAGGATCCACCCTGGAATTCTTAAAGCGGAGGGCTTATTGAAGAAGATTGCATTGTAATACTGCCAGGACAGAACCCCGATCCAAATTCTCAGTTACGCGACTGGATGTAAGAAGAGCGAACGTAGTCAGCTATAAAAGAAACCCAGTCAAGTGTTTCCTCAATCCAGATCAACAATAACATTATTACTATTTTGGCTGTAATTATGTTAAGGATATCATGTTCGCCTATACCAATGGGCATGACACAAGGAAGACGAATCTCTAGACCCACTGATAAATATCATGAGATAACAATCCATGTTATCTGACATAATCATCAAATATGACTTAACCTAAGTATCGTAAGTACATAATGGTTAACCTAAGTATCGTAAGTACCTATTGGTTAACCTAAGTATCGTAAGTACCCATTGGTTAACCTAAGTATCGTAAGTACCCATTGGTTAACCTAAGTATCGTAAGTACCCATTGGTTAACCTAAGTATCGTAAGTACCTATTGGTTAACCTAAGTATCGTAAGTACCTATTGGTTAACCTAAGTATCGTAAGTACATATTGGTTAACCTAAGTATCGTAAGTACCTATTAGTTAACCTAAGTATCGTAAGTACCTATTAGTTAACCTAAGTATCGTAAGTACCTAATGGTTAACCTAAGTATCGTAAGTACCTATTGGTTAACCTAAGTATCGTAAGTACCCATTGGTTAACCTAAGTATCGTAAGTACCTATTGGCTAACCTAAGTATCGTAAGTACCCATTTGGTTAACCTAAGTATCGTAAGTACCTTTTGGTTAACCTAAGTATCGTAAGTACCTAATGGTTAACCTAAGTATCGTAAGTACCTATTGGTTAACCTAAGTATCGTAAGTATCTATTAGTTAACCTAAGTATCGTAAGTACCTATTAGTTAACCTAAGTATCGTAAGTACCTAATGGTTAACCTAAGTATCGTAAGTACCTATTGGTTTACCTAAGTATCGTAAGTACCTATTGGTTAACCTAAGTATCAAAAGTACCAATTGGTTAACTTAAGTATCGTAAGTACCTACTGGTTAACCTAAATATCGTAAGTACCTATTGGTTAACCTAAGTATCGTAAGTACTTATTGGTTAAACTAAGTATCGTATTATAAACGGCATCTACCTTCACAGTTATCCCGTGCCATCCCATCATTGATCTTCACAAAGTCCCACCAATTCTGCGTATACATTCTTTGATGATCGGTGTGAGAGTTCACCTCTGCATTTGTCATCTGTCCCTTCATGTCATTCCAAGAATGGATCGAAGGCGCCGAAGATGGAATGTGTTGAGCCTGTGCTCTTGTTTGGGATAAGCTGTCCAAGTTTCGCTACCATATGTTAGTTACCTTTCTCAAGTGATGACGGTGGCATCGTCAGGCGGTTTTGTCTTGATGATGTAACATGAGCTGTATTTGGATTATAGTGAGAAAGAAGCTGCGCTGGTCATCAACTTTATTCTGTGGCCCTGAACTGCCTTGGGCTAGTGGCCAGACTTAAGTCAGGACAAAGGCACTCCTCTGGTCCCACCTCCTTTGAGTCCATGGGTCGTTTGAAACCGGCGGTGCTCGCCGTTTCCGTTCATCGCTTTGAAAGGCGAGTGCTTTACCTCTCGACCACAGCGACCCCACATAGAAGCTAACTGATGGTACATGCATTGCAAACCATGGCCTTGAGTTTAATTGTGAATTTCTGGTTTTCCCAAACACGCGTTGTCTGGTGAATAAATGTAGCAACAGTTTTTCCAACGCGACTGTCTATTTTGTGTCTACAGAGAATTTGTTATTAAAAAAGAGCCGAGGTATGTGAACTGCCGCACAGCTGCCAGTTCAAAAATATCGATGCTAATAGTCGACTAACATCTACTTTCTGTCCCAGAAAAACTTTCTTGTTGAGACTTATTGTGAGACCAAAGTCTTTGCACTCTTGGGAATAGCGATCTAACAAACTATGTTGTCCCTCCTGGCTGAGGGTGGCAATTACAGCATCGTCAGCGAATAGCAAGTCCGTGATGGTGTCTCTCCCTCTCTTATTTCGTTTTGGCCTTGAGTCTTGAAAGGTTAAATAACCAAGAAGCCAACTTATTGAAACGGTAGGTAGATTTCTTCATTCTTCGTCTTCTTCTTTTGTTGTCTTACTTTCTACTGGGTTGTAGCAAAGTGTCGTGGTATGTATTTGTCTTTTGTCATCTGACTCTCTACTGGGTTGTAGCACAGTGTCGTGGTATGTATTTGTCTTTCGCCTCTTTCATGGCCCGAGTAACATTTGTCCTCATTTTACGGCAGGTCACGTTTACGTTGTCTTTCCAAATTTAACTCGGTCCACCTCTACTCCTTCTTCCTGATCTTTTCATGTAGAAGGTTGCATTAACAATGTGGTATGATTGCATTTTCACGATGTGACCAAACCAATAAGTTCTCTGTTACTTGATGTACCGTTGGCAGGGTATTGTTCCAACCCTCTCCCAAATAGTCATATTTGTGATTCTGTCTCTTCTGCTGTTGTTAGTGATCTTTCGAAGGCACCGCAATTCACAGGTGGCTATCTTTAGTTCCTGGACTCTATTCAATGCCCATGTCTGGCACTGATAGCACAGGGTTGGGATGAAGATACTATGTATTATTTGCCTTTTTGCTTGAATGAAATCTTGGGCTCTCTTATTAGTTAAGACAGCTGGTAGGTGACAACGTTTGCCTTTTGGACTCTCGTCTCTATCTCTATAGGGAATCCGCCATTCTAAGTAAAAACAGTTCTCAAATACCTAAATTCTTGTACTGCTTAATTGTTATTTCATTCCCATAATATCAAATGCGGTGTGCTCTCTATCTATATTCATCGTCTCTGTTTTTGATGTGTTGACATTCATATCGTACTTTTTGACACTTTAAGTAGAGTGAATCCATTTGACATTGAAGGTTTTGTTCATTGGAGTGGATCAAACATTGGTCGTCCCCAAAGATCAATTTGTTTGTGCTATCCTGTTCTGTAATTGCCCCCTGTGTGATTTTTTTTTTATACAAGTGACAAAGAGGAATGGTGAGAAAACTGATCATTTGCGTTACCAAATGCATGCTTCAGTAGCAGAGCAAAGAACATTCAGTACAAAGACGCGACCAGGATACAGCATTGCTTAACACCACTTTGAATACCACATGGTTGGGATATGTTCTTAGTTCTTAATCGACCTGTACTTCTACAGGACCAGATGCCCCTGTACAGGTCTCAGCTCTGGTATGAGCTGGATGTAACCGGTAGAAGGGTTTCCTGTTTAGTGGGCTGGGCTCGAGCAGCTTAATCCTCCGCTGAGGTGGGACAACCGTTTATGGAGGGCGGTTAACCGATGTGCTAGTCCATCTTAATAGACTCAAATACTACAGCAAAGTAGACCTGCTGCCTGTTATGCGCCATCTATGCTGCTCTGAACAAACCACCTAGCCATGGTCGGTGTTATGGCATGTCACACAGTTAGTCGCCTTCAACGACACGCTCTCTATGTGGCTGTTTTCATGGCAGCCTGGCTAACTAGGTGAGGGATTGACGTGAAACTCGAAGTAGTGAGCGACACGCAGATGAAGCCAAGCATTGCACAACCGTCTGGACGACCCCGGTTGACCTTCATCAGCACGCTTGGGAGGACAGATACTGCAATTCCTCATTCCTCATTCAGGACTAACAAAAGTGTAACCTACTCATTGTGGGCATTCGCAAACAACAACAACAACCACCAGCCTGGTACTGCCGCCTGTCAAACACAACTGCAGCACATGTACTTCGATTGCCCCCAACACGCAGATCTGAGAAGGATGGAACCCACGACGACTACCAGCGAGGATAAATTATACAACGATATTTGAGGCTCTGAAAAAAGACATCATTTATACCTCTTTCCGTATTTTTAGCCAATAAAGTGGCTCTCTAACGAAACCCTACAGGACCATTAGCCACAATGGTGGCTAACGTTTTTTTTGTTTTGCAAGAACACCGATTCAGGATTTTATGTGACCTGATAATTTACCGATAAAGACTAGAACAATTAATTTTACTAAATTTTACCAAAACGAGTGTGTTTTGTTTCGAAAACGCGTTGTTTATTTTAATAAAATTGTGTTGTTTACAAAAATGTTGACTGGTTCTAAATATTATCTGCCCTTTAACATTTAGATTTTACAACCTAATTATTCTGCCAAATAATCAAATGTCAACAATTTACTGATATATTCTTCTTCTGTAACAATTTCCCTTCCCATCGATATAAAATATGAATATGTTTATCTATATTATAGTGCAAAGTAGTAACATCAAAAATGGCATGCAGTGATTTTTTCCTCTTCAAGATTGAAAACTATTTTGGTCCAAACCTAAAAAAAAATTAAGTCCAAGAATCCGGGGACACAATCTAAATGAGCTATGACCACAGAAGAGGAAGAAGACCTATAAATACTCAAGCTAGTACACAATTCTTTGCTGGAATGCATCAATACGGTTGTTGTTTCGAATGCCTACAATGAGTAGGTTACACTTTTTGTATGTCCAGAAAAGCACGTCAAGTGTTGGGTTGTAGTAGCTTTCCTAACATCCCGAGCGTGCTGATGAAGGTGTACTGAGGTCCTCCAAGCGCTTGTGCTATGCTTGGTTTCATCTGCGTGCTGCTCACTACTACGGGGATCACGTCGATTCCTCACCTTGTTAGTCGGGCTGCCATGAAAACAGACCGTTTCCGGGAAGGGCTACGAGGAAGCCAGGGTGAGTATCTTGGCCAGTATATTTTACCTGACCCTGACTAATATGTCTGATCATTATATATTGCCTGGTCAGACGTAAGTCTTCCTTCTTGTTCTTAAGGTTAAAATGTGATAAAAACACAAGTAGCTAATGGCTTTGTGAACACATGACAGCGAACATATGGTGCTCATTTTACATCATGTTGTCTTTTTGGGGGGATTCGTTATTTTTTTCTTCTGTTCTTTGACGCTGATGAAAATCTTGTGGCTGAACTGTAGGTGTCGTTTTGTTTTTGTCCGAGTGTGGTCACTGATCAGATTTCATATTTATAAATATAAATATATGAAAGTATTTGTTTACCTTTGACCTTTACTGTAACCCAACAGTTCGAGGGCAGGAGCGGACGTTTTACGTTGTTTTGATAGAGGCAAACACTACTGTTTCATCATTAAAAGATTGAGTATAGGTGCTAACCGCATCCACAATACTCTTCAGTGGCCTTTTACAACATGAGTGGAAGCTTGCAGTTGTCTTTTTATTCGTTTTCCGGATTTACACAGATGGGAGACCTTACTATATAGATATGGAAAATGGATCACAGAAAAGACTTAATTTAAACAAGGTAATTACTGACTGTCAGTGTCCAAGCACTAGGTTATACAGTATGCATCCAGTATTTAGTGACATCGATTGCCTTGTCATTTGCCTCTAGCATGTCACACCTATTGGATGTTTACTGGATGGGGCAGGTCATCAGATGGCCTGAGCCCTGTATTGTGCCACAATCACGTGTTTGATAATCGGTGTATCCCTATCGTTTCAAATTCCTCTTGCACGGTGATACATCAGTTTGGAGTCTGTTCAGCGACTTCCACGTTGTGCATAGTAGATTTTGTTTGGGGGCTGGTTCCTTCCGAAGTTCCATCTCTGGGGCCTGCATCAATTCGTTCCATCTCTCGATACCGCGACTTTCAGGGGTTGTTTGTATGGATTGTGTTGATTTTAGGAATCTGTGATTGAATTTGAGTCTTGTGCTTTGTACCTGATATTCAAATAATAAGTGCCTTAGGTCATGCTCCTGTTTTTCTCGTTCGATTTCTGCTGCGACGCTTCTTCGAATCTCAGGTGGTGCTATGTCAATTATAGGGTATATTTTATCAATGAAGGTAGGTTTTAGGCACCCTGAAACTTTCCGACCCGTCTCATTTATTTCTGCACCAACTAATTTTTGCATGGGAAGAATTTTTTCAGGGTGCTCCCATATATGTTCAGTAAATTTGATTGTCGAAATTCAGACAACATACAACTAACTCGACTGTTCACAAGACAGCTCTGAAGTTGTCCCATGAGTATATATTTGCATCTGTGTAGACTCGAGAAAGCTGTCGTGCTATGAAAACACATTTGACACTGCGCAGTCAATTACATATAAAACGAATGGATTTGTACATGGTACTTTATGGTTGTAATCCAAGCTTTCAATCCATTATATATACATTATATATATATACATATATATATATATATATATATATATATATATATATATATATACACACACACACACACGAGGCGTGCTAAAATTAAACCGGACCTAACTGCACCGTGTGAACATACATACGATGTGCATGATGACGTGACTTCTGATGTAAACACCGTATACCAACCGTCAAGTTTGCAAAATGTCATTATTATCCAACTCATAGTTTACTCAGCAGACGGTTGAAAACATGGCGGGTGTGATACGGAATCCGTCCAGAGTTGATCAGCGAGGGGTAATTCTGTTTCCAACAGCTGAAGGATGTCGACCAGCTGACATTCATCGCAGAATACAGGCAGTGTATGGTAAAAAAGTGTGTTCAAGACACTCAGTGAAAATAACGAAAGATCTTCCGAGACCAGGTCAAGCGCATATTGTCGCGTCAAAAGATGCCATCGCCAAAATTAATGCAGCAATTTGGGTGGACCGTTGTCGGAGCTTACGTTCGCCACACTTTTGTCACCATACAGTGCCTGCATTCTGCGATGAATGTCAACTGTTCGACATCCTTAAGATCTTAGAAACCTAATCACCACTCGCTGATCAACTCCGGACAGTTTCCGTATGAGTCTGAGTGCAAACTTGACGTTTGGTATGTGCTATTTACATAAGAAATGACGTCATCATGCGCATCGTACGTATGTTCACATGTTGCAGTTAGGTCCAGTTTAATTTAAACATGTCTCATATATATATATATATCATCATCATCAGGTTCCCTGACAGTTGGCTTTGGTGATCATGGACTTCGATCCATTTCTATCCCGTGTGTCGTTTACAAACTCTATTGTTGATGATCTCTCATGCCATTCCCACAGGCTGTCCACCATCTTCACTCTCGGCCTTCCTCTCTTTTTCTCTATCTTTTCCGTTGTCAGGACGTGTACCAAGCCGCCCTTTCTCATAATATTCCTAAAGAAAGGATGACAGTCTTGTTCTCATCCATGCAATAAGTTATCGTTATGTTTGTGCTTCCTCGTGTGCTGTATCATTAGTCTTCTTTGCAGTCCATGGGATCCGCAGCATTCTTATGTAAAACCACATTTCCGTTGCTTCCAAATATCTAAGCGCTTGTTTGCTAATTATCCACGATTCCCTGTCATATGTCAGTACTGGCTCCACGTACATTATATATATATATATATATATATATATATATATATATATATATATATATATATATATATATATATATATATATATATATTTATTTTTTCAGCTGCCTTGTGGGATACCTGTTTACGAGAAAGCCTACGGGTGTAAACCCAGAGTAAAAATCTGCATCCTGTGCTATCTCCAGTGGTCTCGATAGCATCTTGCCATTGATCAAAGGCAGCTCAGGACGAGAGAGTGAGGTTGACAAATTTCGCAAAAACGTTATCAGTTTAACCCAAATCACAGTTCATGTGACCCATCTCAGCGAACAAAGCAAATGTAAAAGATTGTCCACACCGCTGAACAGAGAGAGTGGTTTTCATCACACGCTATATATATATATATATATATATATATATATATATATATATATATATATATATATATATATATATATATATATATATATATATGTGTGTGTGTGTATGGGAGACAACAATGTTAGGAAGATAGGACAGGATAGGGGCATAGGTGTTATAATGGATCATACAAGTAATGTGAGTGAGTAAGCCCAGGTAGGAGTGAGAAAGGGAAATGTAATCTTTGGTATGATTAAAAAGTAATATTAAACATAGGAGCCGGAAAACGATAGTCAATCTGTACAAACCATTACCTAGACCTAGATTGGAGTACTGTGTTCAGACGGGAAGTTGTTAGCGTAGAGGAGATATAAATATGCTGAAAAGGACACAGAGAAGAGCGACAAAACTGATAATGGGATTCCAGAATTATAGTTATGAGGAAAACATGCCTACAATCTCTATACAAGAGAAGAATTCAAGGTGATTTAATTCACGTTTATAAGATAACAGAAAGGATAAATTAGACTATATCAAGTTTTTGCAGATTACAACCGCCTGCAAGAACAAGAGGGTGCAACTACAAATTAATTAAAGAAAGATCCATAATAGAGACTATGAAATATACTAAAAATGTGTCAGTACAGGAAATATTGGAGACAGGGTCAATTAATGCATTCCAGAATATATTTGACGCGCATATCTATTTTTACATCAAGTGAAGTAAAATAAACTGATTGCATACAAACTTTGCAAAGTCTTCTGAACCAGTATAAAGACATTAAGTTAAATCCTATGCATGTACATACTTTTGTAGAACACAGTTTAATGAAGTGAAGTTGCTAGTCACACGCACATCCCTATTTAGCTGCCCTATACAGCCAGCTTAGAAGATTGCAGTAGCTCATTTCCTTTCTTCCAAGGAATCACTCCATCGAATGACTAGCACAGTCGATGCCATACGTTTTTCAGATATCAACAACAGAGCAGAGTAGATGATTTTTTAGTAAACCAACAACAACAACAAAACCATTACAAAAATTGTTATCTCATTTCAAATGTAAAGATTGTCCTTTATTTGTTATTGTTTTTTTGTTATTTTGAGTTCGATTTTGTTTTCATAATCAAACAAAAACATTATTACTGTTATGTTAGTAATTATCTTAAGGGTATCCTGATCGTCTATACCAGTGGTGGTCATGACACAGGAAGAGGAATATCTAGACTCACTAATAAATGTTAAAACAAAACAATCCAGGTCATCTAATATCATCAAATATTGTTAGAGGAAATGATAATTTGTGTTGTTTCCGACCAAGCTTTTTAAAATGCAGCAACTCAGATTCTTATCAGCCAAAGTACAACTACAAGATAATCGGTCATTCTAATAGACGACAGGAGCGTTTTTGACCCCATAACAAGATAGACTCTCACACGAAATAAAATACAACATCGGAACCTTAACCACCCGACAACAGATCTAGTCCTTCAGTGGATTTCGGCATACTGTGGGATTCTTTGAAACGAGAAAGCAGAAGAGATCGCAAAAACTCGAAGTGGCAGCCCGCAAAATCAAGATCCAGATGGCTAGAAAAAAGTAAAGACACTCATCAAACGGTCCACGATAACGAAATTGAGAGATCATCACAACGAATACACGCGAGTAAATCACAGGATAGACAAACGTGCCAGATATGGATAGGTAGGGATCTTCAGGTTCAGAATGGAACGTTACAGGCTCAAGGCCTACCTCCACAGAATGTGTCTCAGAAACATCGTCACGTGTAACTAGAACATAATCTCCAAGACTGCCCGACATGCAGACAAAAGAAAGGCAGTGTGGTCTAGGTGAGGTGAAATCACAGGATAGACAAACGTGCCAGATATCGATAGGTAGGGATCTTCAGGTTCAGAATGGAACGTTACAGGCTCAAGGCCTACCTCCACAGAATGTGTCTCAGAAACATCGTCACGTGTAACCAGAACATAATCTCCAAGACTGCCCCACATGCAGACAAAAGAAAGGCAGTGGGGTCTAGGTGAGCGATCATGCTTAACAAGCTGGGGAGGTAGGGACCGGATACGACCGTCGTGAAACTCAACGGGTAAGAAGCAAAGGTTGATCGAAGACGAAAAAGATGAAGAAGTTACAGGAAATGATAGTTCTTGTTGTAGATGACCAATATTATGATACCACAAGTATCGTGTAACAAGGAGCTTGTCATAAGTCTTTACCCGGACCATGAAGGAGTAGGAGGAGAAAGTTGAAATTTGGCACAGTGCTTATTACTGCTCAATGTAGCCATCACCTGAATGTATACATTTATGCGATCTCTGCGTGACCTTGAAAAGACCTTCAGAATAAAGTAACCTTTTTTTTAACTAACCCAATTATCCCAAGCCAGTGTGACATCTTCGTCACTGTCAAAATTATTTCCTTTCAGCTGTTTTTTAAGTTTTGTGAAAAGAAGAAAGTCTGATGGAGCTAAATCCGAAAAAATATGGTGGGTGGGGAAGAATTGCAATATTAAAATCGTTGGCTGTGTGCAGCACAATCCTTGCTTTATGGGAGGGCGCGTTGTCTTGAAGCAAAGACATAATTTGAGTTCGCGCTATCCCTCGTTTTCTGGTCACAGTCTTTCTTAGTTTGGTAAGGAGATCTGCATAATATTGCCCATTAACCGTGTTGCCATGAGAAAGGTAATCTTTCAATATGACACCTTTGGCGTCCCAAAAAACAGCTGGTAATTTTAGATTCTGGGTCATAATGGTGAACCCAAGTCTCATCTTCTGCCACCTTGGTCGGCAACATGTTTTTCGACCGACACATTTTGAACAAGTGGCCACAGCAATCAACCCTTGTTTGTTTCTGTCCACATGTCAGCAGACGCGGGACCCAGCGGGCATGCACTTTTCTCATGTTCGGTCTGTTGTGCAAAATTATAATAACTGTACTTCGATTTAGTTTTTCTGAACTAGATATCTCTGCAGTTGTCATTTTCCTATCATGGTCAATGATTTTCTTCACTCTTGCAGCATTTTCATCGCTGCACTGAGGATGGTCTTCCTTATCTTGGAAGATCAGCAACATGGGAACGGCCACACTTAAACTGCCTACACCAGTTTTTTAACAGATGCATACGAAGGACAGAATTCGCCAAACACTGGTTCCATCTCCCTGTGTATTTATGTAGGTGTTTTTCCCTGCAACATCAAGAATTTTATCACAGTTCTGGCCTCTGATTTCTCCATTGTTCTGACATACCGTTAGAGTAGCAGATCCGGTCAGTAAGGTGTGTTGTGCCATGCGCCCTACCGGGTAAACCATTTTAGTAGAGAAATGTATACTTCATTAAGTCCAGTACACATTGAATGAGCTACATATGTGCCAACTTTCAACTTTCTCCTGCTACTCTTTCATAGTCAGGATAAAGAATTATGACAAGCCCCTCATCTACTTTCATCATTATCACGTACCATACCTATTCGCAAAGACAATCTTAGATCTTCACACGGTCACATTCATTGCGTTGTTCCTCAGTTCCGATGTTTGCTTGTCTTTTGTACCATTTTGTTAAACCGTTCAGTACTTTATCTTTTGTGCCGCTCTTTTTCTGTCCCAATTTGTCAGTAGTTAATGTGTGAAAATTCCTGTTCTTCTCTTAATATCATCACAATCATGATTTTTTTGCTTTGTCGTGATACGTATGATAAGTTTTCTTAGCAAGGACATTACTCATCAAATATTTTTTAGCATGAATTTTGTCCCCAAATACTTTTTAGCATGGACTTCCGTCCCCAAATCCTATTTAGCATGGACTTCCATCACTAAATTTTATTTAGCATGAATTTCCGTCCCCAAATCATATTTAGCATGGACTTCCGTTCCCTCCTCCTTCTTCTTCTGCGTTCGATCTCAATCTCCCGTTATCAAATCCTGAAAAAAGGTGTTTGCAAGTAGCAGGATGTAGTACGGAGAACGGAATGCTTTGTGTCACATTTTACAGTTTTACTGAGATATTTGCACCTTTCCGTCCGACACATCCGTCTTCGGCAGACTTCCGTCCCCAAATCCTATATAGCATGGACTTCCGTCCCCAAATTCTATTTAGCATGGACTTCCGTCACCAAATTCTATTTAGCATGGACTTCCGTCCCCAAATTCTATTTAGCATGGACATCCGTCCCAAAATTCTATTTAGCATGGACTTCCGTCCCCAAATTCTATTTAGCATGGACTTCCGTCCCAAAATTCTATTTAGCATGGACTTCCGTCCCCAAATTCTATTTAGCATGGACTTCCGTCCCCAAATTCTATTTAGCATGGACTTCCGTCCCCAAATTCTATTTAGCATGGACTTCCGTCCCGAAATTCTATTTAGCATGGACTTCCGTCCCGAAATTCTATTTAGCATGGACTTCCGTCCCAAAATTCTATTTAGCATGAACTCCGTCAACAAGTTTTATTTAGAATGAACTTCCATTAGTACATTCAAGTTGCCATGGACTTACGTGTACACGTCCCGTTTAGCATGGACCTACCTCAGCAAATCTCATCTAGCATTCAACTGCCGAAGTCGTTTCTCTTTAAATAGTATATATTTTATACGAGAAATAAAGTTATGATAGGTACACTATAGTAGTCTGGTCTGTTATATTCCAAATCATCACCTTCGCTGCAGTCAGCAAGTGAGCATATTCTCCATAAGAAAATGGCGAAGTGTGGGAATAATGACGGTTCTTCCACTTCATTGTTGTTACATGCTTCTCTTCCATATTCTTATCCACCCCACTACGCTTAAACTTCGTTTCATTTCAAAGATCTGCAGGCTGTTGATTTTTCAGTTACGGCAGGCTAGACCTCATATCTTCGAAATTCAAATTTAAAATCTACCCACACTATTTGTACATTTCCTTAGGTGGTTTGTTAAGAGCAGTTATTTATGGCACCTAACTGGCTGCGAATCTACTTATCTCTAGTGCTTGAGTCTAATAAGATGGACTCGCACGTCGGTAAAAAAAACCGTCCTCCAAGAAACTGATTGCATACAGACTATATAGAGTCTTCTAAACCAGTATAAAGAAGTTAAGTTAAGTTATACATGGTTTCGCAAATATAAAAAGAGCTTCTTATTTCAGGATATCACTTCTTTCATTTCATGACGACAAGGACAGCTTTCCTTGAGGTCTCCACTGCTACAATCCACTATATAATGTCTTTGTCAGTCCATCTGTACCGCACGAGGTAAGAATTGGAATTTCCACACAATGTCTGCGCTTGTTAAATAGGCCAGACAAATATCTAACTAGAGCTGAGGTCACTGCTCAATTCTGAAGTATACAATAATTCTGTATTTTTCAGGGCTAAGACCATGCCGGCTGTCTCATCATCAAGATGGTAAACACGTCCAGACAGAACCTTGAAGGCTTCATCTGTTACTGAAGGCGCTGTGCCTCACCAAGAGCAAACATAGATTACGTAATGCAACAACAACATTACTCACATCTCCGATTCACTGTTTGCAACATAGACAGGATCACCAGGCCACAAGTTGTGTATGTACAGTTCAACAATTAATATTCCTGGAAATTCTTCTATTGATCTAAATATATTTTCATGGACCCGATCTTCTGTATATAGACTCGACCGTCAATAATTCCAAAGTCAAATCTACAAAGGAGACTAAAATAACAACCTTATTATGGCATATTGTGCTAATAAAACAAAAATAGGTCAGTGTTTGACTTCCCTTCATATGTTTGTTTGGGTTTTCTGGAATTTCTCGGAAATATTCACGCAGACATAAGCCTGGCTTTATGGTGAGGTGTTTTTTTGTACAGATAATATAAAATGAGTTGAAAACGACTATGCCAAGGATGTCAGACTGTTGTTGTTTGGTTAGGTAGTTAAGCATAGGTTTGACGAAGCTCGTTACTTTCAACCACAGACCGAATCCTTTATCGTAGGGTGTTTAGCGGTTTCATCGGCGTGGGTTCAAGTCCAACAGGCTTCAAACGATCCCTGGTACTCAAAGGAGGTGAAATCAGAGTGCCTGAATTACATCCAGTCGTCTTGACTTATTTCTTTCCACTGGCCCATGGTAGTTCGAGACCAGAGAGTGAGGATGATGCCAACGCAGCTCTTTCTCACTAGTTTAAAAATACGGCGCAAGTTACACCATCAAGACATAAACTATCTGATGATGTTACCAACATCGCTTGCGATGTGCAACTAAGTAGCAGTTTCATAATTTATTGGCTGTAAAATATTAGCCCGGACAAGTGCTAAATTATTGTTGTGTTATAATGAATATATCAATGAACAGATAGTAATTAAACGTCAGATGAAGCACATTGATCAAGACCTCATTTTTCGTTTGTGCTCTTTAAAATAGGCTGTGTCATAACAGTTTGGTTAACGAGTTAGGGATCGACACCGAAATCTCTTTAGATGGGATCTTTTAGGAGAGCCTCGCATTTCGCTGCAGGAAAGAAGAACCAGGAACATGTCCTACGAGATTTCCCACTTCACAAAAACCTCAGACGCTAAACCTGGCCAGAGGTAGGCGAGCTGAGGTAGAAGCTATAAGACTATTGTCTAGACCTATAAAATACTGAACTCCGTCCTGATGACGGGTTTGTAAATCTAGCATAGCGAGAGACTTGTACACATACGACTATTGAAGGCTGCGTCATAGCAGTGTGACTAACGAGGTGGGGATTGGCACAGTAATCCCTATATTGGTGAGCTTACTTTAAAGCCTCACATTGCACTGCTGCGAGGAAGACTCAGGTCCACTTTCTCAAGTCAGTCTCTAGATTTATGAAGAGCCACTGTAACCTGCTACCAAAGAAACGTTGTCAAGAGTGAACTCAGCATTGAGTAATTTCGAACAGCAGCAGCAGCAGCAGCAGCAGCAGCAGCAGCAGCAGCAGCAGCAGCAGCAGCAGCAACAACAACAACAACAACAACAACAACAACAACAACAACAACAACAACAACAACAACAACAACAACAACAACAACAACAACAACAACAACAACAACAGCAACAGCAACAGCAACAACAACAACAACAATAACAGCAACAGCAACAGCAACAGCAACAGCAACAACAACAACAACAATAACAGCAACAGCAACAGCAACAGCAACAACAACAACAATATAAACAACAATAATAACAACAACATCAACAGTAATAACAGCAACAGAAACAGCAACAACGATAACGTACCAGTTAGAACATTGTGTCTTTTAAAAAAAACAAATAACAATAAAATTAATAGTGTTTTTCTCATCAACAAATAAAAACATCAATTTTTAAAGTAGATTCAATAAGCCAGTGATGTTTTATTATTATCAATAAGTGAAACAAAGTTTGGGAATTTCCTGCTTGTAAGACATGACTACGTGAGATTAGTGTAGTAGTAGAGCACTCGCTTATCAAGGCAGAGGTATCGGGTTCAACTTCCGCTGCTTGAATACTTCAATCGACCCAGCTGTATAGGAGGGATTTAATTTTTCAATGGGGACCTGGCCGACGGTCTGGATACGATAGCCAGCGAGGAAGGGAACTGGCCGTCCCACCTCACACAAGATGTGGCTTAGTATAATGAAGTATTTACTACTTCATCCCAAACGGCAGTGGCAATGGTACTGTGATTATTATTAAACCACCGGGATGGGCAATAAATGTTCCCATTGTCTGATTTGTTTTTGTGTGGATTATATTCTAGAAGGCTCTATGTGCGACAAGGATATAACTGGAACGGCATCCCCATTTTGAGCATGTCGATAACAATTAGCATCATCATCAAGCGCAGTCTCAGCAACGCAGGTTGACGTTAATGGATTTCCATCTGTCTCTGAACTTAATTTAACTTAACTTAACTTAACTTAAACTTAACTTAACGTTGTTTTACTCGTTTAGATAACTCTGTAGAGTCTGTAAACAACCAGTTTCATTTACATTACCTTGCTATAAAAGCTATGCGTATCCAATCTATTCTTAAATGCATTAATTGTCCCTGTCTTCACTACTTCCTGTGGCAATGCATTCCAAGCATTCACCACGCTCTGACTAGAAAAGTGTTTCATAATATCTAATCTAAACCTTTCTTTAGTTAATTTGTAGTTATGCCTTCTTGCTCTTGTAGGTGGCTGTATTTCGAAAAAAACTTGTTATAGTTTAATTTATCAGTTCCGTTGATTATCGTATAAAACTGTATTAGGTCACTTCGAATTCTTATATGTTCTAGACACTGCAGGCCGGCTTTTCTTTCCTCATAACTGTAATTCTGGAATCGTACTTTCAGCTTTGTCACTCTTTATTGTATCCTTTCCAGCATGTTTGTATCCCCTCTACGATAAGGACCCACACCTATACACAGTACTCCAATCTAGGTCTCACTAATGCTTTATACAGTTTGACTATCGCTTTCATGCTCCTATGTTTAATATTTCTTTCCATCATACCAATCCTTCTATTTGCCTTTTTCATTCCTACCACTTCTGCTTTAGAGGAGAAACTACTGCATACTGTTGTGTCATCGGCAAATCTTGCAATCATGGACGCCATGTCAGAGATCCAAATCATGTATATATATATTAAGAATAAAGACATCTTTGGTGACTTTTTTCCGTTAACCAATTTTCAAAACTTTTGGCAACTTTCCAACCTATTCCATGTGAATTTTAACTTTCTAAACAATCTTTAATGAGGTACTTTATCACAGACCTTTACAAAATCCAGATAAATAACATCCATTGGCTTCCCTTCATCTATTATTTTAGTAACCTCCTCCATGAATTCTAATAGATGTATTAAGCACGATCTCCCACTAGTAAACCTATGCTGACTATTTCTGATTGTATTAAACATGTCTAAATGCATTTCTTTGATTATTAGCTCTACAAATTTACATAATAAGCTAGTTAAACTCACCTGTCTATATATTGCTGGATCTGATTTTTTTCCTTTTTTGAATAAGGGGAAGACCCCTGCATCTTTCCAATCCCGTGGTACAATCACTTTAGCAAGTGATTGAGAAAATAATATATCCAATGGTTTTGCTAGGTGGTCTCTAATTTCAAACAACAATTTTGTATGAATACTATCTTGACCTGGACATTTGTCCACTTTTAACCCCTCCAATTTTTTAAAAACCACTCCTTTTGTAAAACAGATTGATCTTAATCCCACTGTATCCATGTCTCTTTGGAAAATACCTATAGGCTGTGTGATCTTGGAGCAGTCTTCTTTTGTGTAGACTGCGTCAAAGTACTGATTGAGTTGATGATATGCCTCCCTGTTCTCACTTATTATTCAACCTGTGCTATTCATGAGAGGGTCCACTTTGTCTTTCGTTCTTTGTTTATTTCTAACATAAAGAAATGAAACTTTTACTATCAGTTGTGACCGTATGAGCAAGTTTATTTTTCGAAGTCTATTTTCGCTGCTTTATTCACTTTCTGAGCTATGTTCTGCTTGTCCATACATTTTAAATGTTTCTTTTGATTTACCTGATTCAATATATTTCGTACATGCTTTATTTTTGCTCTTCTACATTTAACTACACATCTAGTTATCCACTTTTCACGATTAGAGTTTATCTCCATACATAGAGCATATTCCTATTTTAGCTTTTCAAGAACTTATTTGAAACTCTCCAACTCTTGTTCAACATCTGTTCCTCCGTCAACACCTTTCCAGATTATGTGTCTCGCTGCCTCATTCATCTTCTTAATATGTCTCGCGCCAAGCTGGTACACACAGTCATGCTGTGTTCCGACAACATCCTGATGTTGTCTGCCCATCTGTATCTCTGATACCCTTTGGCTCGCTTATCCTCTACGCTGACCTCCAAAGTAACATGTAGTAGACTGTCATGGCGCTTGACATGACCAAAATATTTTATTTTTGTGATTATTATTTTTTTTCAGAAGTGTATGTCCCACCTGGAGTTTTTCTAGAACAACAAGATTGGTTTTCCTTTTTTTCCCAAGAAACTCATACACGTCTTCTGAATACCCACATATGTAAGTCTTCAATGCGCTTCTCAGTTTTCTTTGTCAGAGTCGAGGTTTATACTCCATACAATAAATCTTAATGAATATAGCCTTTTATTATTCTCATTTTTAAGATATGAGATATCTGTTACAACAATAAACAAAACATTCATTAAAATAAATGGTATATATTCGTCGTAATAACATAATGTTGCAGTAAAATGTGAGACGGAGCGTGCCAGTTATAAAATAGAGTTGACAAAACAAGAAAGGGTCAGTATGGTTTGATTACACAGACATACACAGACAAAACATGAAAGAAACTACAATTAAAAGAAAACCGCAGAAAAAATATCAAGAGACACGCATATACAATTATATGGGTAAACATATCAATAATAAACAATTGTTTATGCTGAAGTCGAATGCATTAGGGCAACAGCCGGGAAATAAAAACCATAGTGCAACACACACCGCCTTGGGGATTAGAGAAATGAGGCGACCATAAACAAAACAAAAACAACAAAAAAACAATTATTAAAAGAGATAGATTTATAAAGAATGAGAAATAGAAGGGAAAATAGAGAGAGATGAGAATGAGCGCTTATTCAAACATATGTAATTTGATTTAAACCATGACGTTTGAGGAAACTCATAATGGAAAATCCAAGGATTTTCTCTGACGAAGGGCTTCCGGTCGTAACGTAGATACCATTTTGTTTTTGTGTTGTTGCGGTAACTCGACCATTGCCTATTTCAGTTTGTATCGAAATTTAAGCCTTAGTATTGCTGCAGCTTTGATCGATTGCTTTCTCCTTAGTAGTGCTGAATAACCGATATACGGGAGAATACGCATGAAGTTACACCACTTCCAACCTTCCCATTAATAACACTGGCCAAACGTCCACTGAGAGTTGAACTATCATCTGTGTTTGGAGTTGCTATAAGTCGCTAGCTGTAGTCAGCTCATGAACTGTTGCATCTTGGTTCCACGAAGCCCTTTGATATCGCCAATAAGAAAGGGCTCTTGCAAATTATGACGAAGTTTGGTTGCTCCCGTAAGATTTATTACAGCTGTCCGTCAGTTTCATGATGGCAAAATGGCTCGAATATTGGACAAAAGATATTTGTCTGCAGAATTTGAATTCACTTCGGTCTGCACTGGCAACAACATTCTTTAGCATGGTCTTTGCGGCAATGCTATCTGATATAGTAATGCTTGCTCATGCAATGTCAAGAACAGGACGTAAGGCCAACTGTTCAATTCGAGATACCTGAGATCTGAAACCTTGACGAATAAAGATACCACCATGGGTCTCCTGTTCGCTGACAACTGTACCCTTAGAGCCTGCTCAGAACAAGATATTCAATCCACCATGTTGGAGTTTTCATTTGCGTACTGTAATTTTTGTCTCATAATTTCCACTAGGAAAACGGAGGATCTCTTTCATTCTACTCATGCGAAGCCATAAAGGGAACCATACATCACTGGCGCAGAACCACCTTGTCCAGTGAGTCTTCTTCTTCTTCTTCTGCGTACACAGTCAGACAGTAACCATTATTTTCTCGAAAAAAGCGGCGGTCATCCTGAGACTCTCGCCACTACCATACAGCTTGTCTTGCAGTTCCACTGGCAATGGCCACATCTGCTCTCTCTGGTCCTCGTATGTCGGGCAGTTCTGCAGCAGATGTTCAGTGGTCATTTTACCAGTACCGCACGGGCATTCGTCGGTACACCCTATCTTCAATTTGTTGAAAAGGTGGTACCTCAGTCTGTTGTGGCCAGTGCGAAGTCTGAAGACAACGACCTGCTCTCTTCGGTTCAACTGGTAATAAGCATCGTTTTTGGTGTAACCAGTATGTTCGGTTTCCCATTTGGACATGTACCTGGCTTTGATAAGCCGTTTTGACTCTTCGTACGTCATACTGGTATCTGTTTGTGGTAGCCTTGCACCTTCTTTTGCCAGTCTGTCTGCCTCCTCGTTGCCTTGGATTTTTGCAGTGTGACGGAACCCACTGTACCACCACCCTTTTTGGTGCGGACTGCTGGCACAGTTTGCAGAGTGCTGCTCTTAAGTCATTAAGCTCAGTGTTTTTCTGGCTTTTTAGCGCTGTGACTACTTCGAGAGCATCTGTCAGCAGGACTATATGGCTCTCATTTTCACTGTGTGTTACCATTTCTTCAACTGCCGCCCTCAGTGCCTCTGCCTCTGCTCTGAAATTGCTTGTGTACTTACCAGTAGCGAATGACAGTGTTATTTTTCTGCCATTTGGTAGGTTCAGGAATGCTCCTGCCCCTCCGTTCTGTGTAGTGTTTGTTACAGAACCGTCGGTGTATGCATGGGTCCAGTCCATGCTTGGGTAGCTTTTCGTTATGAAGCTTAGGGTAGTGTCTCTCCTTTCTTTTTCACTCTGGCAGTTTTTGTTTGCAATACCTGGTATATTTTCTACCACCTCTGGAAATATATCCTGCCTCCAAGTAGGTTTTCGTACAGTAGTGATGGGTTTTGGTGTTGTTAGTGCGTTTATGGGATCTTCGTGCATCTTTGCTTTGGCTATTTCTGCAAAGTTTCTCCGCTTTAGTTTCCCATTTCCCAAATTGTTTAGTCTCTGGTACATTGGATGGTCCGTCAGTCTTCGGAGTTTCTCTGACTGCAGCTGGGCTCTGCAGTCTCTTCTATCGGTCATGGATTGCAGTTTTGTAATCTTTTCAAGTTCTACAATTGGCGTTGACTTCATGCCACCTGTTATAATTCTCATGGCTTGGTTTTGAAGTTTGTTAACTTTATCGAAGTTCGCCTTCGCTGCTGTTGTCCATGCCGCAATGCCATACTCGAGAACTGGTCTCACTCTTCCAGTGTACAGTTTCTTTAGTATGCCTTCGTCTGCTCCCCAGCTTGTGCCAGCAAGTTTCCTCATGATCGCCATTCTTTCTCTGGCTTTCATTCGGTTTCTCTCAATCTGACTTTTCCATGTCATGCGCCGATCAAATGTGACTCCCAGATAGGTTGGGTTGTCGTTTGGCTGCAGGATTTTGCCATTTAGGCTTAATTTGGTACTTTGGGGTTTTAATGAGAGCGAGAATATTGTGCACGTGGTTTTCTCCTCGTTTATTTTGACCAGCCATGAGTTCGCCCACTCTTCCAGCGATGTTAGGGCCGTCTGCATCCGATTTCTTGCTATGGTGAGATTCTTTTCAGAGGTCCACATAGCCAGATCGTCTGCAAACATTGAGCTATGGACTCTTCTTGGTATATTCTCTGTAATATCGTTTATATATACCAGGAAGAGTGTGGGTGACAATACTCCCCCTTGGGGTACTCCCTGCTCGAGTGTCACCTTTTTGCTCATCTGCCCTTGTACTTGGACTCTGGCCGTTCTTTGTTTGAGGTAGTGGTTGATCCACTTGTACATCTTCCCACAGACATCACTTCTTCTTAGCTTGACTC
The DNA here is from genome assembly GCA_036924085.1 of Ariolimax columbianus. NCBI lineage: Eukaryota > Metazoa > Mollusca > Gastropoda > Stylommatophora > Arionidae > Ariolimax > Ariolimax columbianus. Next base: position 62,435,469 of record JAVGWX010000004.1, read on the forward strand.
TAAGTCCATCCTTCCAGACTTTGTCAAATGCCTTTTCCAGATCCACCCAAACAGCTACTGTGTGTTTCTGTGCCTGGTAGGCATCTTCTATCTCCTGGGCTATGAGGATGACCTGGTCCTCAGTGGATCTGTGCTGTCTAAAGCCGGCTTGCTGTGGAATTAGTATTCGTTTTTCTTCCAGATGCCACATCAGTCTGGTGTTTATCATCCGTTCCATCAGCTTGCCGACACAGCTCAGTAGGCTTATGGGCCTGTATCCATTCGGATCTGTTTTGTCCTTTCCTGTTTTTGGTACTGGTACCAGTATTGCATCTTTCCATGCCTGGGGTACAATACCCCTTTTCCAGCTTTGGTTCAGGACTGATAGTAGTTTTTTCTTCGCTGTTTGGCCCAGCCCCTTCAGCATTTCGTTTGTTATCCCGTCTTTTCCGGGAGATTTCCTTTTCTTTAGTGTTCTCATAGCCTCTTCCATTTCGCGCATTGTTAGTTTGGCCATCATGTGCTCTTCAGGAGCCGTATTTATGTTTTCGTGTCCCTTTAGCTCTTCGCTAATGTCTGTATGCTTATCTGCAGGGACCTCGATGTGGTTTGCTCTGGCATAGTGATCGACAAAGGCGTTTGCGGCTTTCTTACCTGTGATCAAGTTCTCGCCCTGCTTGATAGTAATATGTTTATTTGACGGGGTTTCGTCATTCATGGCTCTGACTAGCTTCCATAGCTTGTTCCCTTCTTTGTCCAGGTTTAAACTTTCCGTTTTATTTTTCCAACTTTCTCTTGCTGTTTGCTTGAGAGTGTGTTTGTACTTCGCCGCGGCGGCTTTGAGGGCGATGTTTGTCTCCATGGATTTTTCTCGTTCTGCCATGTTCCTAGCATTTGTTACTGCATCTTCCACTTTCTGCAACTCATCATTCCAGTAGGGCTTATAGTTTTTCCTAGCTCCTCTTGGGATGGTTTCAGTGGCGGCTTGCATTATTGCCTTGCTTAGGCTCTCTACCATGGGCTTCATTTTGGTGTTTCGTGTGTTGATGGTTTCACACAGCCCATCTGTCAGGATTGCAAATCTGTCCCAGTCGGCTCGTTTGTAATTCCAACGTGGGAGCGGTTTTGTTTCCTGTGGGCCTACTTCCATGTCAATGGTTAGCCTGATCGGCCTGTGGTCGCTACCTGCCAGTTGGTTTAGCACCTGGCGGTCTATTTTATAGTGTATGTCCTGTGTGGAGAAGGCCAAATCTGGAGTCGAGGTGGTATGCCATGTTCTTGAATAGAAGCTAGGGCTATCCTCCGGCCTATTGATTAGGGAGAGATTTGCATCTATCTCCCAATCTTCCACTTCGTCACCTCTGCTGTCTGTGTCAGAGTAGCCCCATCTCTCCGAGTGGCTGTTGAAATCTCCAACTACTATGCAGTTGGAGTCTCTGACCTCCATACTCGAGAGCGATAGGTCTCTGTTTGGTGGTCCGTACAGATTGAAAATGCGGAGCTTTGTCTCTTGAGCCATTATGTCAACTCCTACAATTTCTGCTTGTCCGGTGTGATTGACAGGTACCGCGCTACTCGGTATGCTGTTTCTGGTCAGTATCAGGACCCCTCCTTTGTGGCCTTCTCTATCTAGACGGAAGGTCTGGTATCCTCTGATTGAGAATTTATGGTTATTGTTGAGGTGCGTTTCCTGGATACATGCCACGTCAATCTTACCTTCATGCAGGTGGTGTGTTAGGGAAAGATTTTTGTTAATGACTCCCTCCGCATTCCACTGTAGTATTTTGAGGGTCTTGAGGTTTTGGCCAATAGACGTTGCCCCATAGCCATGTGCCTTGACTCCACGACACATGGGTGGGTGACCACCAGTAGTCAAGGGTGGGCCCCTTCGAGGCGTGAGGCCCGGCGCTATCGCTGCCTGGCGGGTCTCCTCAGGATAAGCGCCATGCGTTTTTCTAATAGGTTGTACTGCCATCATGCTGCGATTTACGTTGCACTGTTTTGTTAGGCTTGCGGCCCCGTGCATCCGATTTCAACAGGCGTTTCTGTAGGGATGCCCTCCTTAGCCTTTGGCTGTCCCCAACCTATCTGCAAGGCAGCAGTTGTTTATGCTCAGAGTTGTCTCTCTTATGGAAGTTGTCTTACCAGACTATCGAGTCTTCACTACTCGTGTCTATAGGGTGCAATGATGATATGTGATATATGAGATGGACTGGTTTACCCGGAAGAGAGGCAGTCCAGTGTGTCTGTATCCCAGGATCGTCACGTCCTGCCAGAAACGTAGCATTTGCATGTGAGTGGGGTATCTCTTTTTCCCTTTATTTTCTTGGCTTCTATGCAGGGATGGTACGCCTAGCATTCCCCGCCACCTGGGGTGTTGACACAGTGGGGCAGGTGTGCAATGTCCGCTGGTCTGCATCTCTTCTGCGTCCAGCATGATAGTTATGGCTGATAACGTACAGAGGTAGATATCGTAGCCGGAGTGCATTCAGCCAGAGGACAAGCCTGGTAATGTCACAGAGATGTTGATCGCCTGGTGTGCGGACAACTCTCATGGTCAGTGGTTGAGTCTTGACAGTTCACAGTGAGGTGGCTGCTCTACTGTTTTCGACACCCCGACCAGGTTCTAAGTCTTTGGTTTGTGTTTTTCGCACCCCATCGCCGTATAGGGTGAGTATCAAGCAGTTGTCCGCCCGCTTTGATTGGCGGGTGGCAAGGACCTCTTACTGTGGCTCTACCTGATAGGGCTGGGGCACAAGCCCCAGGTCCCGAGCATGTAGGAGCCTCCCATTGCAGTGGTGCTGAGATTTTGGGCGGGATTGCGGCCTACAAGGGTTCGGCCGTAGTCCCCCACATGGTAGCCTCGCGCCCTTGGCTTATCAGCCTGGTACGTGAACCAAAGTATCTGCGGCTCCTCTCGATTTGAGCTGGTTTTCCGTAGCAACGCCCTGTCATTTGTAGGGTAAAACTGACCTGTCTTCAGATGAGCTATTTCCAGCACCCGTTCACTATTTGGTCAGACGAATTTATTGAGGGCTTTTGTTTGTCAATGACCAGGTATTTGAAATCTGCGGTTTCTGCGGAGTTAAACACGATTTCCGTAGCGTTCTTTCATTTGAGTGTTTGAGAGCTGACTTGACATCCGTGAGTCTAATACCAGCGTACGTTCATTATTAGACCCAAACGGCAGTGCTCTCGATTTGTCAGTTGTTCTACAGTATTGGCGTGTTCAGTCAAATTAAGCCGCAGGTTCCACACCTGGTGGTGCCCTTCCGTCAATTCCCTTAGCGAGACAATCAAGTTTCTTAGAGGGTAGCCCGAAAATTTTCGAGGGTCTAATTCCAGCACATGTTCTCTATTAGACCCCACGAAGGTGTACTTTTTGATAGTCATTCTGCAGTATTGGCGTGGTAAGTTAACTTAGGTCTCAGGCTCCACTCCTGATAGTGCTCTTCCGTCAATTCCTTTATCAAACACTGGATGCAGACAAAACCGAGCCACAGGGGGCATAACCCCAGATTTCTGGGGGTCTAAGTCCAGCACCAGTTCCATATTTGACCCCAGAAGAGTGGTCTCGGCATGTCAATCATTTCAGTGTTGGCCGTGTTGAGTCAAATTAAGCCACAGGCTCCACTCCTGGTGGTGCCCTTCCGTCAATTCCTTTCAGTTTCAGTTTTGCAACCATACTTCCCCCGGAACCCAAACACTTTGGTTTCCCGGAAGCTGCCCGCAGAGTCATCGAAGCAACTCCTGCGGATCGCTAGTCGGCATCGTTTATGGTCAGAACTACGACGGTATCTGATCGTCTTCGCGCCTCTGACTTTCGTTCTTGATTAATGAAAACATTCTTGACAAATGCTTTCGCAGTAGCTTGTCTTGCGGCGATCCAAGAATTTCACCTCTAACGCCGCAATACGAATGCCCCCGTTTGTCCCTGTTAATCATTACCTCCAGTTCCGAAAACCAACAAAATAGAACCGAGGTCCTATTCCATTATTCCATGCACCATTATTCAGGCAGCCGAGGCCTGCTTCGAACACTCTAATTTTTTCAAAGTAAACGCGCCGGCCACCCAGGACGCTCAGCGAAGAGCACCCGTGGGAGAGAGCCGGCAGACGGTAGGGCAGGAGACAACGGGCAGTGAACCGGCGCGAGCCGGACCGCCCGCCTGCGCCTGAGATCCAACTACGAGCTTTTTAACTGCAACAACTTTATTATACGCTATTGGAGCTGGAATTACCGCGGCTGCTGGCACCAGACTTGCCCTCCAATAGATCCTCGTTAAAGGGTTTAAAGTGTACTCATTCCAATTACGGGGCCTCGAAAGAGTCCCGTATTGTTATTTTTCGTCACTACCTCCCCGTGCCGGGAGTGGGTAAGTTGCGCGCCTGCTGCCTTCCTTGGATGTGGTAGCCGTTTCTCATGCTCCCTCTCCGGAATCGAACCCTGATTCCCCGTTACCCGTTACAAACATGGTAGGCATGTCACGTACCATCGACATTTGATAGGGCAGACATTTGAAAGATGCGTCGCCGGCACATGAGGCCATGCGATCAGCACAAAGTTATCCAGAGTCACCAGTGGGGACGCCGCAACCCCGCGAGGGGAAACGACGATTGGTTTTGAACTAATAAAAGCGCTCTTTCCGCGAGGGTCGGAGCTTGGTAAGCATGTATTAGCTCTAGAATTGCCACAGTTATCCAAGTAGGATCGTGTCATCTAAGGAACCTCGACTGATTTAATGAGCCATTCGCGGTTTCACCGTGAGACAGTGTGAACTTAGACATGCATGGCTTAATCTTTGAGACAAGCATATGACTACTGGCAGGATCAACCAGATATCTGTCGGAGACGTACGTACAGCACACACCGGTCGGCGGAGGAAGGGTGTGTAAAAAGCCTCACTGGGACGGCCGCAGGGACCGACTGACGGGACGGACGGAGGGTTGTTCCACCCGTCCCTCACTCCGTCGACCTAGGACCGCCTGCTGACAGGGGCCTCTCACACGCACCAGACGACCGACCGACCGGGCTCGCTCGAGGAGGGATGGCAGCGCTCTGTGCAGAACGGATCCCAACGACCTCGGCGATGAATTTCACTGGGACTAGAGACAATATTTGGCCTGCCCTTCTCCGTAGGGAGAACGCAGGGCCTCGAGGCAACGATTCCTGCTTTCCATTTGCCGGTCACAAGCTCTTTGCGAGAGTCGGACCACCAGCGAGACGTACTGTCGAGCTCTGCTATAAGCCTTAGATAAATCACCACGGACGGACCACGTTTCCTGATACGGACCAGACTAGGGCACCTCGGTGGAGGAGCCACTGCCACAAACCGCACCCAATTCGCACTACGGGGAAAGGCAGGCGAGCGTTTTCCGCAAGCCCGCGCTATCGCTCCGCCTGGCGGGACTGAGATCGCTTTACGAACACTGGTTGAAATTGAGTCGCTGCGGCGAGACAACTACCCCAGATTCCCAGTGAGTCGATAACTTCACATAACTAGGCAGTACCCTCAACATCATCATCATGTTGCATGTCCTTTGCAGAACGTCACTCTCATGGCATCTTGTCTGTAGGAAACTCTGTCTTCCATCAGTATTCCGGCCTGCTCCAAGGTCAAATCAAGTGTCTCCCTGATGTCCTGAGTCCATCGTATTATCAGTCGGCCCCTGCTTCTCTTTTCAGTGACCATTCACTATATAACCACTCTCTTTATAATCGTCCATGTTTCCCGTCCATAGGTTGCCACAGGAAAAATGCATGTTCTTGGATCTTTAGTTTTAGTTCTTTGTTTGTATTATACCATTGGTTGTGCACACTCCTTATCTTCTGCATTGCCATAGTCAGTCGTCTTCTTACTTCCTTTGTATAGTCTCTGGAATCGACATTGCTTCAATGTCGCAAACAAGTTGAAAGTGGATCTTGCTGTAATGTTGACCAATCTGTTGTATGCTCGCGAATCATGAACAGTGTATAGCAGACATGACAGATGACTAAGCCGTTCCCACATCAGTCGCCTGTGCAAGCTGTTCAGGATCGGGTGGCAGGACAATGTATCTAACATATATTCTTAACAAGTAAAACATGTTGAACATACATGCGTTTCTGCATGCCAGATGAGTGCCTCACAAAGCCATTGCTGTGCAGTGAAATAGCAACAGGCAGAGGTATCTGAAAATCTTGAACATTGATGACACCTCCCGGTGATAGAATGAAAGAGTACCAGATAGTCATCATAACCTTAGACAAGAAATGCAAAGAACGGAACAACGAGAAATCAGAGCACGAGGTAAATCAGCTGATAACTGAGAACACTCAGGAGAGTGACGCTGTCATATACACCGACGAATCAGTCGTGCGCAGTGGGCCATCAGGCTGGGGTTTCTCAGCTAGAGTGAGAGGAGAGGTTGTTGCTGAGCTCAGTAGGGCATACATGTCAACAACCTCCAGTATGAGAATGGAGACAGAAGCAGTTACCTCAGCACTGAAATGGATATCTGAGAATTCTATAACAAAGGCAGTCAAAGTGACAGACGCGCAAGCCGTACTTCAGAAAGTACAGAAGAGATGGCTTAGGTACGAGTGGATAGCTGCTGTTGAGGCCTCAAACCTCTAGGCGCTGACCTGGATCTACTGTCCTCCTCATGCCGGGGTTCAGGGCAATGAAAGAGTTGACATCTTGGCTTCACGGGCTCCCATCATGGTGATGGACAGAAGTGACATTTTGAAATCAATCAATGACCGCCTGCTGGATGAGGACATCGAAAATAGATAAATCATCAATCCACAGACTGCAAAGTTTCGACATTAAACGAGGTTCGAGCGGAGTAGTGCGCATGAGAGGACGTCGTAGGAGAGTGTACAACTAGCGATCTACAGGGACCATCAGCATCCATACCTTACGCCATTTGATGAGACAGACTGAGCACCCATGGGTGTGCCCGGATTGCAGTGACGTCGATTCTTAGAAACAGAAACAGAAACTCGTGAGATGCATACAGAAAACCGTTCATCCTGAGGCGCTAGAAGCAAATAAGGCTCGCACAGCGGAAGATCATCTCCAAAGTTCAGAGAAAGTAAGCCACCAAAATGAACAGATTGCACGATGCCCCGACAGCAGAGTCCTCACAGGTGTATCGCTAGTGCAAATGCGAGTCTGCCGTGCCAGGATTATCTTTAGGCATATGAAATTAATGCTGTCGCTATCTTCGCTTGAGACAGGCAACTATTTTAAAAGTAAAAATGATAAAGCATCTTACTGAGAATGACTCCGTTTTCACGTACAAGATTATTTTTGCTTGGCTTCCTCTATCTCCCTCTTTTATTACCAGCCGTTTGCTGGTACTCATATATTTAGGCTGGGTCGACTTCGATTTAAAAAAAAAATATAAATAAATATTCTGTATCATTTGAGGAATTGAACCAAGATCGTTCGGTTTAGCAGACAGAGCACTAACGACTAAACTACTGTGGCTCCAACAAACACGCACAAACATACGTACACGAACAAACCCATAAAACACAATCACCAACAATCAACTAATCCATTCACCAATAACAATCACCCAGTTCTTCTCGGTTTCAGAATCTTCATAATTCACTAGACCACCACTACAGATACTACTTATAGGAAGTCTGTTGTAAATTATTGTCAGTGCCCTTGCACGGTACACTGGTGCGTTTTATAAATGTTATTTTAAATCAATGACTTTGCTAAACCCTATACACAGCCCGCTTTAATCGTCAGTTACAACATTCAAGGAGATGTGGCGTTAAATTGGTTTATTCCCCAGTAGAAAACCACAGTATATACGAAATGTGTTCAAATTAAACCGGACCTAACTGCACCAAGTAAACATACGTATGATGTGCATTATGACATCACTTCTGATGTAAACAGCACATACCAACCGTTAAGTTTGCAAAATGTCATTATCCTCCGACTCATAGTACACCTCAGCAGACCGTTGAAAACATAGCGGGTGTGATACAGCGAGCTGTGATTCGGGTTTTAACAGCTGAAGGATGTCGACCAGTTGACATTCATCGCAGAATGCAGGCAGTGTATGGGGACAAAAGTGTGTCGAAGACAGCAGTGAAGAACTGGACAACGATGTTTAAAGAAGGACGTGAGTTAACGCAACAATATGCTCCTAACCTGGTCTCGGAAGAGCTTTCGTTAAATCACGACCTTCTTTAAATATCGTTGTCCAGTTCTTCACTGCTGTCTTCGACACACTTTTGTCACCATACACTGTTTGCATTTTGTGATGAATGTCAACTGGTCGACATCATTCAGCTGTTGGAAACCGAATCACCGTTCGCTTATCAACACTGGACGGTTTCGGTATCACACCCGCCATGTTTTCAATGGTGTGCTGAGGAAACTATGAGTCGGAGGATAATGAAATTTTGAAAACTTGACGGCTGGTATGTGCTGTTTACACCCCAAGTGACGCCATCATGCGCATCGTACATATGTGCACTTGTTGCAGTTTAGTCCAGTTTCATTTGAACACGCCTCGTATATACGGGGACATGTAGGTGGTATACTTTGCCTTCCGCCTTTTTTATAAATTTTTGTTGCATTGGATTTTTTTGGGTTTTTGTTATTTCTGTAATTCCCAAGACGGTATGCGTTGCACTGTGGTTTATCTTTTTATTCTGCGCCTGTTGGCCCAGTGCACCCGACTTCAGCCAGCATTTTCTAAGGGTTTGTTTCCCCGGAGTAACAGCCGGTGCTGTGGTAAGGATCGAACCCAGCACCTTCGGCTTGTGAACCGTACAACTAAACCACTTTCTGCTTTCTTGCAGTTCTTCACATGCTCTGTTCACCTCTCCTGCCTACATCTCTTCCTCTCTCTGTTTCTATTTCTCTTTCTTTCCTTCAACCAGTCCGTCCTTTAAATCCTTAATCAAAACATCGGCACAATCCATCCGTCTTTTCATGAATGCTCGACAAAGAAATGCCAATGTTGTTCTTCTACTGTACTACAGTTTCGAACATTCTGTTTTCATCTCATATTTATCTCTCTTTCTCTCTCTTTGTCTGTCTTACTCTCTCTCCCATTTTATCTATCCGACATTCCATTCATAAATCCAAACACGGTTACCATCCATCCCTCTATTTGTGTGTGCCCGACAAAGCATTTCCATAGTTGTTCTACAATTCCTAACATGATGTGTTCACCCCCCCCCCTTCTCTCTCTCCTTTTGTCCACCAATCCTTTCATTCATTAATCCAAAAAAGTCAATCCCCTCATCCATCTATCTGTTCTCCCATGGCCAGAAAGGGGTTACCATTGGTGTTCTGCCCTACTGCAGCTCATCACAAACAATTTTGCATCCCATTCTGTCTTTCGTGGCTTGTCTGCACATCTTTGTCCATTCACCATCACTTCACGTGATGTCTATCTCGTCGCCCTTTTCGTCTTCCTCGCCATATAACCACAGTAATTGACACTCAGGACAGCGTTTATTAACTTCGTAAAGCACGAGGAATATCCAAGGGTGGCATTTGTACGGTCCACGAGTTTCTCCTCTCTTGATAGACACGCCGGTAATGAAGTCGGGCTCTGGAATCTCGACCATAGATCGGAGCTTCACTTACAACTGATCGATGGGGGTTGGATCTGGGTTTAAGGCGACGGTTCTTAGATTGTGCTTTGCGATACCTTACTGGCACTGTAGAGGGGAATGGCTTGGCTAGGCTTGGCTTTGTTCGTTCTTAATCTCCCGCTACCAAACCCTAAATAGGCTTAATTAGCAGAATGTAGTCCAAAGAACGGAATGCGTTGTATCGTAGTTTACAGCTTGACTGAGATATTTGCACCTTTCAGTCCATCACATACGACTTCGGCAAGCATTTTTGAGTACCGGGTTAGCATTCTCTCTTCGATCCCTTCTCCTTAGCCAGTCTGCTCTGTTGCAGCCTGTTATCCGGGATCACCGCGCGGAGGTGTAGAAGGGTCTTTGTAGGTCTGTTTCGCTGGCCCTGACGCTAGCAGTCAGCTATTGGTCGCTAACCACTGCAGCTCATGCGCTGCTCAGCATCTTGATCCCGTAGAGGGGAATAAATTTGAGGTGGTTGGTTCTTCGGCAGAGAACATATAAAAAAGGGGAGTTTCGTTTATTTAGACTGCATACCACATGCACAGAAAAGTTACGGAAGGGATTAGGGCAGGGAATTGATTACTGCTCACAGATTAGCCGCTACAAGGATTGGGGAGTCGGAGTTTGGGATTCTCTGCCTACTCAGATGGGCTGCCAAAAGGATTAAGGTCAGGGATTTGGTGGCTGGCTACACAGATTAATTGCTAAACGGATTAAGGAGGCGAATTCGGTTATTCTCTGCTAGCTAAGATGGACTGCCAATGGGATTAAGTTCACGGATTTGGTGATTGCATTAACAGATTAATTACACAAAGGAGTAAGATTAGAGATTTGATAATTCTCTGTCTACTAAGATGGGCTGCCAAAGGGATTAAGTTCAGGGATTTGGTGATTGTATTAACAGATTAACTACAATAAGGAGCAAGATCAGGGATTTGATAATGCTCTGCCTACTAAGATGGGCTGCCAAAGGGATTAAGGTCAGGGATTTGGTGACTGCCTACACAGAATAACTGCTAAAAGAATTCACATCAGGGATTTGGTGATTCTCTGCCTATTAAAATGTGCCGCCATAGGTATTAAAGACAGGGAATTGATGATTTTATATCTGCTTAGCTAAGCTGCAAAGGTGATTAAGGTCAGATATTTTGTAACTCTTTGTCTGCCGAGATAAACTGGAAAAAAGGATCGAAGAAAAAAAAATAATTAATGACAGGGATTTAGTGCCCATCTGCCTACCTAGATAAACTGGAAAAGCGATTAAGGACATATATTTGGTGCTTCTGATTACACAAATAATGTACAGAAAAGATTAAGGACAGGATTTTGGTGATTTTGTTCCCAAAGGTAATCTGTAGATGCCGCCCCCCCCCCCTTTTATCTTTACTGCTAAAGCTGATTACAAGATTATATGTGAGGGTCAGCGAAATTTTCATTAGCTTTTCAGAGGAGCAGAGCTGTAGAATGGATGAATGTGTGTCTTAATCAGAGGAGCTGTAGATATAATTCATTTGATGGGTTCGGTCGTTCCGTGCTTTTCTAAATTGTGAACGGAAAAATAAAAGTTAGTGATATAAATAAGTATGAAACAGTTTACACAATGGCAAATACCAGGTGTATTACAAAAATATCCGATCTTTGGCCTGGAATAATGCAATTCCTTACCCGAAGGTTTGAAACGCTAATCCGCTTCAAAACATTATCATTGGGACTGTACACACTTCTCCAAGCGATCTCGCTTTTTTTTTGAAATATTTCAGGAATGACTTTTCGGGAATGGAGTACAGCTGGGCCGTCACATTTCACATTATATCTTCTCGTCACTGAAATCGGGTCCTTTTGAGCGGAATTTTCAGTTTTGGGAACGCGCCAAAAATCGCGGAAAGTCATTTCGGGAGAAAAGGAGCCTGTCGGACAAGAGAAAGGTTATGTTTGGCCAAGAAAATCTTTATCAGATGCGAAGAATGGGCGGATGAGTTGTCATGATGAAGCTGCCAAGTTTACGTTGTCCACAGGTCTGGTCGTTTGCATCAAACAGCATTATGGGATCAAGATGCTGAGCAGCTCATTAGCTGCAGTGGTCAGCGACCCATAGCTAACTGCTAGCGTCAGGGCCAGCGAAACAGAGCTGCCAAGATCCTTCTACACCTCCACGCGGTGATCTTGGATAACAGGCTGCAACAGAGCAGACTGGCTAAGGAGAAGGGATCGAAGAGGGAATGCTAACCCGGTACTAAAAAAATGCTGGCTGAAGTCGGATATGTTGGACCGAAAGGTGCAAATATCCCAGTCAAGCTGTAAACTACGACACAACGCATTCCGTTCTTTGGACTACATTCTGCTACTTAGGCCCATGTCTGGGTTTGGTAGTGGGAGATTGAGAACGAACGAAGCCAAGCCAAGCCAAACAGCATTACGAAGGCGGCGACGGAGGACGTCGAGGTAGTACTATTTTGTAATTGTTTGATCTCGTGATGCATGCTCTGGATGAACCATTCCACGAGAGTCAAAGAAAACGGTCAGCATTGACATTGCTACCCACTAAGTGAATGAGTACCAGACGGGTGCTCGCTACACTCAGCAGCGATGGGATGACTGACAGCGACTGACGCAATCTGCGAGCGGGACAAAATTCGTGTATGCGTATAACTGCTCTACTAGAACATTTATACCGACTGAAGATCTCACACACCGATGAGTGCCCATGTGGATGCCACAACCCTGAGTATATTCTACAGGAATGCTCAGCCTTTAGGGAAATGAGATGCCAGACCTGGCCAGAGGGTACAGAGCTGAGACAAAAGCTGTGGGGCATACGCTCCGACCGGGTAAAGACTACATACATCATCATGGTGACTGTCCTGCAGATATAGCATGACCAAAAGATTCTGAACACAAAGAAAAAGAAGTAGACTTCTATGGCAAAGGACAAAAATCATGTTCCATTTGTTTCCGAGGAACACAACAAATTTGGTCGGATACTTTTTGAACACACCTCGTGTACAAACACATCCAGCTTGAGGAAATGCATGTACTAGAGACCAAAAACAATACATACAACATTACCTTCCAATTGTAACAATGAAGAGAAATACAATTGGTCATTACCGCTCTGGAAAGAGAATACGAAGACATGAACTGGGAAAGCAATCCTCGAGGTTAAACAACTAATAAAGGAAAATGTATTACATTCTAATGGTGATATGAATACCTACGGATCTGTGGTATGCGGTATGAAAGCTGGTTGAGGCTTCTCTGCAAGAGAGGCAGTGTCGTTGCTGAGTGGAGCAGTGCATACTTTCTTCTTCTCCTCATTCTTCTTCTGCTTCTGTTTTCTTCTTCTTCTTTTTCTTCTTCTTCTTCTTCTTCTTCTTCTTCTTCTTCTTCCTCTTCTTTTTCTTCGTTCCCACGCTACCAAGCCCCGAAACAGGCTTTGCAAGTAGCAGGAAATTGAAGAGCGGAATGTGTTGTACTTTACAGCTTGACTGCGATATTTGCACCATTCGGTCCGACACATACGACTTCAGAGAACATTTTTGAGTACCGCGTTGGCTTTCCCTTTTCGATCCCTTCTTCTCCTTAGCCAGTCTGCTCTGTTGCAGCCTGTTATCCAGGATCACCGCGTGGAGGTGCAGAAGGGTTTTCCAACTCTGGTTTGCTGGCCCTGACGCTAGCAGTCAGCTTTCGGTCTCTGACTGCTGCAGCTCATACACTGCTCAACATCTTGGTCCCGGTTCATATTTGACAACAGCGCCCAGTGTCAAAATGTTGATCGAGGCGAAGACTTCGTCTCTGGAGTGGTTATCTGGGACCTTTCTGATTCTCAATCCTTTCTTCTGAAGGAGCATAGTTGTGGCATGAATCGATAGTGAACATAATGGCCTTGAACCTATTGGATCTACTGTTCAGGTCGTGCTGGGGATTGCGGGAAAGAAGGCGCTGACATTCAGGCATTGGGAGCTTCCGCAGTGGAAACATTGACAAATGATTGAAGTGTCATTTTGAAGTTGATCAACGAGCACCTTTTGGATGAAGACACTACAGTTGATGCACATATTGCAGAATATGGAAATCATACGCGGATCCATCAGAGAAGGCCCGCTGAAAGGACGTAGTAGGAATCAGTGCAATCATCGAGCTACAGAAACCATCTATACTCTTTACTATTTTCTAAGTGGGACTAAACGTCTATGGGCCTACCTGAAGTGCGATGACGTCGATGCTTGAAGAAATTCCATTTTTTTTTGGACACAGATATTCGAGATGAATCTTACCGGAAATTAAATTACAATTTCTTCTTAACATGTTATTTTAAAATCTAATTTGGGAAAGGGTGGCCGGCTTAAACATTCAGATCATTAAAACCGTTCACCTGACCACGGATCCCATGTCTCCACACAAGTGCAGGCCAAGTTATCTGACACATTACATCCATTCCATTTGTCTCTATGTCTTTCTTTAATGTTATTGTGCTCTCTTCTTCTCGCGTGTTTTGTTCTTCGCCGATTTCAATTGCCCTTTGGATTCCAGAACATAGGCTACCTTTTTTTTTATCTCATTTCAGCTATCTCATGTTTATTCCAGGCAACAATTCTGTAAATTTTCCTAGACGAAAATAGCTAACGACTGTTTGAGATCAGCGTCATTAGCGCACTTGAAAGAGGGCATTATTCAGTCTTGGGTGGTTTATATTTATTTCTCAATAACATTTACATGTACGTGTCTTTGGAATTTGTTGCAGCTTCTAGTATTTAAGTTTATACCATCTGAAGCCGTGCAGATTAGATACTGGCGTATCTTGACAGGGTTTGTCAAATATGTCTGTGCAACCTGTTTTCTGATAATTCTGAAAGTTGGTCAGCGTCTGTCAAACTTGACAACCGACGATGTGTGAAGCAGCACATGCAAAAGGATAGAATTCCTTATTCTAGAGCGAGGAAAGGCAACCTCAGTTGCGTGTTGTAGCAGATCACACCAGGCCCTTAGCCTTGTTTTGCGGCTGGTCTAGAAGTGAAGCCCCGACAGGCGAAGATAGAGCGTTGCTCTGCTGATCTGGCAGCTTCTGCAGCTTGCCTTGTTCTAAATGTATTTGTATCACCTTTCCCTTGGAGCAAACAAGGCAGACAGAGAGAGGGGCCATACTGCATGGACAACACATGGTCTCTATATTTCTGCCCGCGCTTTGTGCTAAAATTACAATTAATATCGTCTGACACGACGAAACGAGCCAATGAAGAGATAGTTTATAAATTATGAAGTAGCCAGCAGCCCCAGGTACAACCCTCTTTAGTTTTTTCCTACGGCATGCATAATAGGATTTTCTTTTTCGCGTCCCATTTGGGCAATGCCTAGTTACAGGGTGTCTAAATTGAAAAAAATACTCCATAATCGGCGTAATACCGCTTTTGAAATGCAGAAGTGTCACATAAGACTTTGAAAGAGAGGAACTGGCAAACGACTAAAAGCACCATACATTTGGGCATCAGGTGAAGTGCACACGACTCATTTCTATACAAAATTTCTTACAGTCAACATATCCCATGCTGACTAGTATCGGGAAATGCCGCATCCAAATACGGAACGAACTGAAGCAGATCCCAAAGATCGAGCTGCAGGAGTAATCTGCCCCTGGACACCACTCGCATTATAAAGCGGGGAAGTCACAACATAGATTTCGAAATGGTGTATTCCGATGCAAGAAGAACTAACAGAGATGGGGGTAATTGGGTGAAGGGACATGCAACTATGGAGCAACACATGACTCAAACCTCGATGATCTGCCCAACCTTCCAGAAACCTGCAATATGGATGGCATGTTGAGGAGGACTGACCAGTCCATCCACGTCGTAGGATATTAGAATCATGATGTCCTCGGGACATGGAAAGCAAGCAAGTATTTATGCTTCCAATAAAACATGTTGAATGCATGACACATTATCTGTATAAAGTGCTTGACGACCTTTAGAATTTAAGGTATTTGTAGTAATTAGTTGTCATTAACCTAAAACATAATCATTCTAAGTTGCCATTTACGATATGTTTCCATGGTTACTATTGATCATAATCTTGAATCTCAGGATACACAGGGATTTTTCTGATAGGTTGCGGTGCCATTATTCATAGTTACCCTATTTAGACATTTCGATCAATTTGAGAAAATCTCTTAATGTTAACAGGATAAGAATCACTGGTGAACGGACAGAGAAAGATTCTATGGTGGGTGCTCGTTGTGGTGATGGGATCATGTAGTAGTTAAAGCGACGAGCTTGCTTATTATATTTTCCTGGTTGGGAAAGGTGGGGAGGGGGGGGGGGGTTGGGGGGGGAATTGTTGTCAAAAACGAAAAGGGTGGAGTCGTGGAGGGTTGTAAGAACGGGAGAAGGAACCGACAATGAAAGTAAATTATGTAATTTGACAGACATCAATAATAACGCAAATAAGTATTTGGCAGTTTTCAATTTGTACAGAAAGAAATGAGAATCCCATTCTACGTTGCGAGCCAGACTTCTATCTTATTCAACCTTCTGTCTTCTTTAGTCTCCATCGGTTTTCCTTGACTACAGGCTTTCCCACTATTTGTAATAAATTCGACTTACTCACCATCATCATTTTCTATCCACTTGTGTCGTTAGACGACGTGGGGGAGGTGTAGTATTCTGTCGTGTGCCTTATTGTTGTCATTCCGTGTTTCTTCAGTGTCTCACTGACACCATCTATCCATCTTTTTCGTGGTCTACCTCTTGTTCTCAAACCCTGATGACTTGGTATGGTAGATACGAGCAGCTGGTGACTTTGGTTGCATTTTATTAGGTGTCCGAACCATTTTAATCTCTGCCTTTCAATGTATTCTATGCACGATGTTACACCCACCTTCTGTCTGATTACTTCGTTTCTTACTCTGTACAGCCTTGTGGCCAGGATGGTCTTTCTCAAACACCTCATTTCGCGTACCCTGATTCTTCTTTCTTGTGCCTTGCCGAGAATCCATCCCTGCCATTGGCAGCAGAGAGTTTGAATAAAAATATTATTTAATAAATTACAAAATCTAAAGCAAGAAAGAAAACGATAACGGAAGAGGGAGTGTGAAAGGTTTATATAATGTTCAGCTAACTCGGCATGGCTTAATTTGTATGGTATTTCAATGTACATTAGGACGTTCGTTACTAGAACAGACAGACAGCTACTTGTATCTGAGACAGATAATTACAAGTGATGGTAGAAATGAGAGGGAAGTGACGAAAAGAATGGGAATGGCCACAAGTGTATTTAATATGATGATGACTATACTGGCATCCAGGCAAATAACAAGTACATTAAACATGAGACTCACCAAGTGTGATATATGTTCTACATCGTTGTTCCTTGTAGAAACATGGACTGTCGACAAACAGTTGGAAAGCATAATAGAGGACCTCGAATTTTAGTTATAAAGAAGAATGGGTTGCATTTCATGGAAATAGAAACAAACAAATAGCGATGTTCTGGCGAGAGTAGACATAGATAGAGAACTTTTGACAGACATTAAAATTAAACAAGTCTAATGTTTTCGTCATATAAAGCTACAAAATACTTTATTTAAAACAATACTGGAGGGGAAGGTTCAATGTCGGCAGACAGGAAGCATGCAGCGATAGAAGTAGAAGAGCAGCAACAAAAGATGGGCTAATGTCAGTCTGGAAGAATGTATCGCCAAGACAAGGGGCAGATGGTATTGAAGGTCTGCTGCAATCAACCTCCGTTGCAGAGACGGCACTGGAACTGAAATTGAAGACAGTAATGCTGATAAATATATATATATATTAATGATACTATGAAGAAGTACAGAAGGGCTAGGACAGCTACTTTTAGCCGTAAATGGATACAGTAAAGTTCAAAACCTGTTTATAAACATAAACAAAACAAAGATAATGAAAACTGACAAAACACGATGTCAACATAAATGTACAGTAGGCAGTGAGGATATAGACCAGGTCGCGAATTTTGAATAACTGGGTTCCAGAATTGACAAAAATGGTGACTGCTGCAAAGAAATCAGAAGAATACTAGCCGAGATAACGAAGAAGCTAAATAGCGTGAAGAAATTTTGACATAACACCATCAATACGATAAAAGTGAAAGCCTTGAAAATCTGTGATTTTCCTGTTTCAGCATATGGCCGCGAAACATGGACGATTACCCAAACATCTGGAAAAATAATCGAGTCTTTCGAATCGAAATGTTACATGAAGATCTTCAAAATACCATGGACGGAGAAAAAGGCACATATTTACATTCGGCAAAATCAAACATAGAGGAGAACTGGTTTATTAATTCCATTTTTGACAGATCATGCAAATGCTTTGGTAACATAAAGAGACAAAACGGTCTTGAGAGAACAGTGATGGAAGGTATTGTTGTGAGGTAAAAAAGGTAGGCGTAATCGATAAGACGAAAGCAACAATTAATCCAGGAATGCCTGGGTATGACTGTGGCGGAGATTGGAGTTTTAGCAACGGAAAGAGTTTCTTTTGGACAAGCTGTGATGAGAGCGACATTCTATAAAAGATATTCGATAATGATTATGATAATATATATATATATATATATATATATATATATATATATAATCATAATTAAACAGATGGAGGGGGACGGCGTGGCCTAGTGGTTAAGTGGCACGGCTCACAACCCGAAGGTGCTGGGTTCGATCCCCATCACAGCACCGGCCGTTACCACGGGGAAGCAAACCCTTAAACAAGGCAGGAGGAAGCAGACCCTTCCATAAAGTGCATGCTGAAGTCGGATGCACTGGGTCGACAGGTGCAAAATAAAAACACAGTGCAACGCACACCGCCTTGAGGATTAGAAAAATAATCGAACGCAAAAAAAACCAAACAAACAAAAAAAAACAAAAAAAAACAGATGGACCAGGGCTATAAAGCGCTATAAATATATCATCCCGAATTATACGAGGGTTTTCGAGCAGAGCGAGACACTAGAGACCTGATACACATTATATAAAAGTGTAGTGAATTCAACGTTGATTTACATATCTGCTTCATAATAGTTGTCCATCACAAGTGATGAAGACCACTCTCTTTGTTCAGCCGTGTGGACAGTCGTATCACTTGCTGTGTCCGCTGAAATGGGTGACTTGCGCGGTGATTTGGATTAAAGTGAGGAAGAAACTGCACAGAGCCTAAGCTACCTTTTGCCAGTGGCAAGACATTAATCGAGACGACTGGAGATAGCATAGGATGCAGATTTTGCATCAGGGTTACCACCGAAGCCTTTCCGTAAACTTGTAACCCGCAGGGTAGAAAGGTGGGAAGGCATCTAACGCAGTTTGTCGTTATTTTTCGATAACCACAAGAGGTCGTATGGACAACACTCAGCGTGTGAGTGACTCTGGCATCTCTCCCCAGCTGTATTCAGTTCATCATAGTAGCATCTAAAATTCCCACACGCCATATTCGTGAAGGTGAACCGGCAGAACTAACCCGTGGCGTGAAATTCGACACAGGTATAAGCGTAGCGCCATTCACTGATTCAGCCGGCGTCCAGACCAGGATAAACGGATGGAAGAAATCACAAAAAAAGAACGAAATAACAAGTCCAGACGGAAAACAACTCCACGTTTCCGTGAACACAAGTGTAAGTCGTCGACTAGTGTGAATTCCAGGCAAATCTGTGGTCTGGCGGCATCCATAATGATCCAAAACAGTAGAGAAATGTAGACTCGCAGCCAGTTATGACGCCATCTTTGCCAGATAGACTACACAAAAGGGTTCGACTGAGCACAACATCAAGAGCTATAGACTAACAGTGTTTCCAAAAACTTATCACCCACATCATCGTACAGCTGTATCACATGCAACATTAAGCAGCAAGGATGAATGGAGAAACATCAGAATGGTAAGAAGTTATTGTTTGTACATCGTTTCCGAAGAGGACTACATTGTCATCTGTCAATAGGATGATAATATGACTTGCGTGTAAATTGGATTTAATTGAGGAAGAGTTTCACGCCGCCAACCTCACTCCCTCGTCCCAATTCCATTTCATCCAGTGGCAAGATTTGATCAAGACGGATTCAGTGGACGACTAAGGAGATCTTCTGTGTCTAGTCTTGCTCCAAAAGCTCCACATCGAGTTGCCGGTAGTCGCCTTGCTGACCGTTGGCCAGCCAGTTGTTCTTCCGCACAGTTCGCTGACAGTTACGTGGAGCCAGAAATGAGACTTGAGTGCCACCTGAGGACCAATAATAGACAAACTACCCAAGATAGGGAACAACATGTCTGCCACTAGAGGTACTAGCCTTCCCTGACACCCCATACACCCCAAGGTAAGAAGTACAGAAAGAAGGAGGACAACGGTATATCATCTCTTCGTATCTGCTCAAAATATATATGCCGAGAATATTATAAGTAACGCCTGAGATGATAAGAAAGAATCCGTGTGACTTTTTCAGCCAAGGTGAATATTAGATCCCGGAAAATAAGCAGTACGCATATCGGCAACCCATGTAGATTCTATAAAGGCTAATTCAATCTTTGACTAAAATCCACGAAAACGCACAATTTTAACAATAGACAGAATACAGAACAAATCGGTTTTCTCAAATGATAATGTAAAAACAGAAGATGTAAAGGATTTTGAATATATATAATTAAAGCGACTGTGAAATGTAAATGAAACGAAGACGTGGCAATTGCTATAGACAAGCTCACACAGATGAAACATGTGGCAAGACGCATTCATACAGACAAATATTCCACTGATCAAGAACATGAATTTTCCCAGTGGCCATATATGGTTGTGAAACATGTACATTAAACAAAACAATTGCTAAAAAAGAACATCTTTTGAAATGAAGTGTTACAGAAGGATGCTGAAAACATCACGGACATAAAAAAAGACAAATACAGAAAATTTGCAATCTCTGCACATTACAGGAAAATTGGCTCTTATTCAACATCTCAAGAAAAAAAAAAGCTTAGATATTTTGGACTTGTCAAGAGACATAACGGTCTGAAAAATTGATAATGGAGAGCATGGTTCCTGGGAGGAGGAAAATAGGTCGACCCCGGCGAAGATGTCATCTGAACATTATGGACCCGTTTTGGGGATGTCTTCGTTTTTTTTGCGTTCGCCTTATTTGTCTATTTCCCAAGGCGGTGTGCGTTGCACTGTGGTTTTTATTTTGCGCCTGTCGGCCCAGTGCATCCGAATTCAGCATGCATTTTATGTAAGGGCCTGCTTCCTCCTGCATTTTTAAAGGGTTTGCTTCCCCGGGGTAACGGCCGGTGTTGTGATGGGGATGGAACTAAGCACCTTCGGGTTGTGAGCCGTGTCAATTAACCACTAGCCCACGTGTTCCCTGGAGATGTCTTTGTATGACATTGGCCCACTCGCTCTATACCGAGACGCAAACATAGCTGCTGTGCTGGCGACTACGTTCTAGAATGAATATGTCCCTTTGTGATGACATATATATTTGCCACGTATGTTCACTTGGGGCAGTTAGATCCGCTTTCGTTTGAACACGCATCGCACACATTAATAAAAAATTATTATTAAACAAATATAATAGTGTTTTTTTTAATAATTAAAAAAACGCAAGGAGGGAGAAGTTAAGACATGCTGGTAGTGCGTCATGCAGGCTGGACTTCAACAGATTGGGACAACTGGTAAAGTCGACACACGGCAATGGACACTGTAAGAAGGTAGAAAAAGGAAGCAATACAAATTCATCATCCAATTGTGACTAGATGACGACATTTAAGAAATAATCTTGGTTTTGAATTGTTCACGTTGCGTTATTTCTGTATGACGTCTATGTAATAAACCGACTGCTTCAAAATATCGTTAACTCTGTCACTTAACCACTTAACCACTAGCCCACGCCGTCCCAGCAGAGTGCAGCCTGTTGGTGGTAGACAACGCTAAAAATTACAGTCCGAGACGATTATTAAAAACATTTCCAGACAAAGGTTGGATGTGCCACGGTTAAGACACACTTCTGATAAAATTGGTTATTCAAACGTCGTGACAGGAGTGGAAGATCGAAACATGCACGCACCAACCAGAGTCTTATTGGTGCCTAACAGTTAGTAATAATACAGGAAGATCAAATTCAGACTCATCGTACCCAGTGGGAAGTTTCAGGAACTGTGAACGTCATGAATTTGAGATATTGTCAAAATAGATCTAAAATTGGTTAGCTAATAAGAGAAGCAGAACAACTGATCTGAGAGAAGCTAAACAAGCGACAAGACTGAAGAGATTTAACTAGTTAGTTGACCATCGAAGTCGATGATGGAGAGAGAGAACAGACTTTTTTCTCTTGATGATGCAATTTGCGCTGTATTTTGATTATCAGGTCAGGTCAGGTCATACCGAAACCGATGAGGTTGTTGAGGCACAGATGAAGACATCCCTACTATCCCTGGCCATCCCTCTCTGTCGGCGGTCACTGGCTGTGCCTCGCCTGATTGGAGATTGATTCTTTATGTTGTCCTCCCACCTCTAATTGTGACGACCTCTTCATCGTCTGCCTTGTTCCTTTCCGTGCCAATTTATCCAATTTATTTGTAAATGTATTAATTGTCCCTGCCTTCACTATCTTCAGTGGCAATGCATTCCAAGCATTCACCACTCTATGACTTAAAAAATATTTCCTAATATCTAATCTGGACCTCTCTTTAGTTAATTTGTAGTTATGCTCTCTTGTTCCTGTGGGTGGCAGTATTGTGAAAAACTTGTTATATTCTATTTTATCAGTTCTTGTGATCATCTTATAAACCTGTATTAAGCCACCTCGAATTCTTCTCTATTCTAAACACTGTAGGCCGGTTTTTCTGAGTCTTTCCTCATAACTGTAATTCTGAAATCCCACTATCAACTTTATCGCTTTTTTTGGTATTCTTTCCAGCATGTTTTTATCCAATGTTGAGTTATGGAGAATGTATCAACGAGATTTTGTGGTTCAGAATGAAAAAGGTCATAGCCAAATACACCCAAACAAATAATACAAAAAAATAACTATAACTATATAATATGAGGGAGCAATCAGCGAAACTGTGACTAAAATTAACATGAAGAATATCTATCAGTACTTTAAGTAAAGAGCCAGTCATGCTTGGAGGTGAGTCACATTATTGAGCACAGAAGCAGGCTGGGCATGGAAAAGCAACAACAGTGTTCATGTTACTGAATAAACAATGGATATCAAGGGGAGAAAACGACTATTCGTAGTCTTAGAAGGTCTGTACATCTACAAGGGTGGTTTCCGTGGTGCAGGTCCCAACTCATTTGTGAGTTGGTAGTATCCATATGTGCATTTTTCTGCGTAGCAGGCTAGGCGCGAGTAGTGCTGTATTATTTCATTTTGTACAAGCCCCAGCTCAGTTTCCAGTCGATTCTGTCTCGGGCACGGGTTGTCTAGTGGATGGCTAACTTCTGTCTCGGGCACGGGTTGTCGTGGATGGCTAACTTCTGTCTCGGGCACGGGTTGTCGTGGATGGCTAACTTCTGTCTCGGGCACGGGTTGTCTAGTGGATGGCTAACTTCTGTCTCGGGCACGGGTTGTCGTGGATGGCTAACTTCTGTCTCGGGCACGGGTTGTCTAGTGGATGGCTAACTTCTGTCTCGGGCACGGGTTGTCTAGTGGATGGCTAACTTCTGTCTCGGGCACGGGTTGTCGTGAATGGCTAACTTCTGTCTCGGGCACTGGTTGTCGTGGATGGCTAACTTCTGTCTCGGGCACCGGTTGTCTAGTGGATGGCTAACTTCTGTCTCGGGCACGGGTTGTCGTGGATGGCTAACTTCTGTCTCGGGCACGGGTTGTCTAGTGGATGGCTAACTTCTGTCTCGGGCACGGGTTGTCTAGTGGATGGCTAACTTCTGTCTCGGGCACGGGTTGTCGTGAATGGCTAACTTCTGTCTCGGGCACTGGTTGTCGTGGATGGCTAACTTCTGTCTCGGGCACCGGTTGTCTAGTGGATGGCTAACTTGTGTCTCGGGCACGGGTTGTCGTGGATGGCTAACTTCTGTCTAGGGCACGGGTTGTCTAGTGGATGGCTAACTTCTGTCTCTGGTACGGGTTGTCTAGTGGATGGCTAACTTCTGTCTCGGGCACGGGTTGTCTAGTGGATGGCTAACTTCTGTCTCGAGCACGGGTTGTCTAGTGGATGGCTAACTTCTGTCTAGGGCACGGGTTGTCTAGTGGATGGCTAACTTCTGTCTCGGGCACGGGTTGTCTAGTGGATGGCTAACTTCTGTCTCGAGCACGGGTTGTCTAGTGGATGGCTAACTTCTGTCTCGGGCACGGGTTGTCTAGTGCATGGCTAACTTCTGTCTCGGGCACGGGTTGTCTAGTGCATGACTAACTTCTGTCTCGGGCACGGGTTGTCTAATGGATGGCTAACTTGTTTGTTTTAGGATCGCGCTTGTTGCGCAGTTTGAGCGAATTTTGCGACCTAGCGAGGGGGCGGGGGTAGGGGAGGGAGGGAGAAGAGCGGTATTCCAGATAATCTTTTTTCGCCGCCAGGATATCACAGATTGGTTGCTGTGTTCCAGCTTTCGTCTTTCTTTCTGACAACATGGCCAGTCCAACGGTGCTTGTAGGTTGACATGCCATATGACTTCACTAACGTGTGACAATGCCCGGATGTGACTGTTGTTAAGGTCCACCTGACGCTGTTGCCTAAGTGATAGGCCCAAGAGACGGCGCTCAAGCGAGGCATGTGTTGTCCTTAGCTAATTCTCTATGGCTTGTGTCAGAGACCATGTTTCACTGCCATAGAATGGCACTGGTAGCACCCCTGGCGAATAGGTCTACTCGTTGTCTGTTGTCTCTCGTAGAGTTTGTTGCCATCTTTAACAAACTGAATGCGGCCCAACCTGTTCGACGGCGCCTGGCAAGATCCGGCTTCAGGTTATTTTCCATGTTGAGGACACAGCGAAGGTAGATGTATTCGTCAACATCCTCCTATGATGTATCGTTTAGGAGCACGGCGCTGAGCTCCGCAAAACGACGGTGCATAGCTTACGTTTTTCCTGTATTAATGGTGAGGCCTGCTTTCTTGCCCTCCGATTCCAGTTATCCCATTATCTGCGCACTTCGGTAAGACTAATACTAAGTTCAAATTGTTTTCTTCCAACGTCAAGTCGCTATTCCTGTTCGGAGCGGAAACTTGGAGAACGGCATGCGGAATACAGACAAAACTTCAACCGTTCGTCGGTAAATGTCTACGGAGGATAATGTGTACAGGCTGGGAAGACTTGAGGAAGAATGAAGACTTATGAGACAAGAGTCAACAACAACCAGTAGAGCAACAAATCACAAGCATAAAATGGGGTTGGATAAGAAATCACCATCAAAGGTGACCAGACCGACTCTAACGGAAGGAGAAGACAGGTAGACCATGAAGAGATTGAAAATTAACTTCGGTCCCTAGACCTCAACTAAAGATATGCAGCTCAGAACGAATTTGCTGAATGAAATTTGTTAATGGTATATTCCTATAAACGAGTGACGGGACTGAATGAAAGATTTAGTAGATAATCAATCTCCAATCTCACCAGGTGACCGAACCTGCCTTACATATGTGGACTTGATAGCGTTTAATTATAATGTAGTCTGGAACAGCGTTCTCTAGCATGCGTTAAAACTGTTACTTATGACAGCTGCAGGAAAATCATAAATCGTAAAGCAAAACAAGTGACTATAACAGATGTCCAGGTTTCAAAAATACCATAAGAATGGGTTTGGCCTGGGAGAAGAGTTCACTATGAGCATGATCATCGTTTACCTGTTACTCCAGGTGGAAGGGTAGAGGTCCTATACTGCATTTGGTTTAGCATTACCGGCTTTTAGGAAATTCACCTTGCACATGTTTTATTGATTCATTGAAGGTGCGCACCTGATTATGTTATCTTAGTATTCGTGCGTTTGGTGTTACAGAAAAAAAAATTATATCTATCTATCTATCTATCTATCTATCTATCTATCTATCTATCTATCTATCTATCTATCTATCTATCTATCTATCTATCTATCTATCTATCTATCTATCTATCTATAGATCTATCTATAGATCTATCTATCTATCTATCTATCTATCTATCTATCTATCTATCTATCTATCTATCTATCTATCTATCTATCTATCTATCTATCTATCTATCTATCTATCTATCTATCTGTCTGTCTGTCTGTCTGTCTGTCTGTCTGTCTGTCTGTCTATCTGTCTGTCTGTCTGTCCGTCTGTCTGTCTGTCATGTCTGTCTGTCATGTCTGTCTGTCTGTCATGTATGTCTGTCTGTCATGTATTTCTGTCATGTATGTCTGTCAGTCATGTCTGTCATGTCTGTCATGTCTGTCTGTCTGTCATGTCTGTCTGTCATGTCTGTCTGTCTGTCATGTCTGTCTGTCATGTCTGTGATGTATGTCATGACTGTCTGTCATGTCTGTATGTCATGTCTGTCTGTCTGTCATATCTGTCTGTCATGTCTGTCTGCCATGTCTGTCTGTCATGCTATGTCTGTCTGTAATGTCTGTCTGTTATGTCTGTCTGACATGTCTGTCTGTCATGTCTGTCTGACATGTCTGTCTGCCATGTCTGTCTGCCATCTCTGTCTGTCATGTCTGTCTGCCCTGTCTGTCTGCATGTATGTCTGCCATGTCTGTCTGCCATGTCTATCTGTCTAACTATCTATCTGTTAATCTGTCTGTCTATCTATCTGTCTGTCTGTCGTTCTGTCTATGGATCTGTCTGTCTGTCTATCTGTCTGCCTGCCCGTTTGTCCGCACGTACGCCCGTCTGTCAGTCTATCGGTCTATCGCTCTGTCTATCTGTCTGCCTGCCTGTGTGTCCTCACGTCCGCCCGTCTGCCAGTCTGTCAGTCTATATGTCTGTCTATTTGTCTGTCTGTTTGTTTATCTGTCTGTCTGCCTATTTGTCCGCATGTCCGCCCGTCTGCCAGTCTATCTTTCTGTCTACCTGTTTGTCTATCTGTCTGTCTGCCTGTTTGTCCGCACGTCCATCCGTCCGCCAGTCTGTTAGTCTATCTGTCTGTCTGCCTGTTTGTCCGCACGTCCGCCCGTCTGCCAGTCTGTCAGTCTATCTGTCTGTCTGTCTATCAGAACCAATTCAGCTCTCTGTGAAGTCCAGGTCTTCAACAGCCCTAACTTTGTCAACGTATTCTATGCTTCCTTCATGTTTGTCTCGAACTGATTGAAATGATTGACAGGCCGAGAGCACTTTCGTTGGGTCTAATAGGGAACGGGTGCTGGAATTAGACCCTCGAAAATCTGGGGCTAAGCTCTCTGTGGCTCGATTGGCCCGCATTCAGTGTTCGATAAAGGAATTGACGGAAGGGCAGCGCCATGAGTGGAGCCTGCGGCCTAACTTGACTCAATACGCCAACACTGGAAAACGACTGACAACTGAGAGCATTTTCCTTGGGTCTAATAGTGAACGTGTGCTGGAATTAGACCCAAGGAAGACAGGTCACTTTTACCCTCTAAACGAAAGAGCGTTGCTACGGTAATCCTGCTCAACCCCCAGAGAAATAGCAGGTTTCAGACACTTGGTCATTGACTGACTAAAAAGCCCTCTATTGATTCATTGGGTCTAATAGTGAACGGGTTATGGTATTAGACCCTCGGAAGACAGGTCAGTTTTACCCTACTAATGACAGGGCGTTGCTACGCTAATCCTGCTCAATTCGAGAGGAGTCGCAGACATTTGTCCACGTACTAGGTTCATAAACCAATGGCGCGAGGCTACCATGTGAGGGATTATGGCCGAACGCCTCTAAGCCGGAATCCCGCCCTAAATCTCAGCACCACTGTGATGGGAGGCTACGATATGGTTGGGACCTGGGGCTCGCGTCTCAGCCCGACCCGGTCGAGCCGCAGAAAGAGGTTTCTGCCGTCGGCCGATCAAAGCGGGCGGGAAGCTGCTCGATATTCACCATATACGGCGATGAGGCGTGAAACCACTAGTAGAAGACTTAGTTCTCGGTCGGGGTGTCGTAAGCAGTAGATCAGCTACCTCACTGCGAACTGCTGAGACTCAACCCTTGACCATGAGATATGTCCGCACACCAGGCGAACAACATCTCCGTGCCATGACCAGGCTTGTCCCCTGGTTAAATGCACTCCTTCGAGAGGAATCGCAGGTTGCTGACATTTGGTCCACGTGCTTGGCTGATAAGCCAATGGTGCGAAGCTACCACCTGAGGGACTACGGCCGAACGCCTCTAAGCCAGAATCCCGCCCTAAATCTCAGCACCGCTGTGATGGGAGGCTTCAATATGGTTGGGACCTGGAACTCA
Source organism: Ariolimax columbianus (assembly GCA_036924085.1). NCBI lineage: Eukaryota > Metazoa > Mollusca > Gastropoda > Stylommatophora > Arionidae > Ariolimax > Ariolimax columbianus. The sequence goes on from JAVGWX010000004.1 coordinate 62,463,384, forward strand.
AGAACGACTATGAGCAGCTTCAAACGCAGCGACTAACCCTCAAAGGTCAGATAACACCATCACAGCCTTCAGACGGAGTATTGATGCAGAAAGCACACACCGACCTCATTTCAACAACGGCGAAAATCATAAAAAGGCTTGCAACAACAGAGAAAGAACCAGTTGCAATGATTTAATCTGATGAGATCGCATATGTCACTAGCAGCCAAAAAATGCTCCTCGGCATCCTTTATTTTGTTACAATTTTTCCATTTTTCCTTTCGTCTTTCGTTCGCTGAAAAATATTTCTATGGTACTGTTAGTCGGTGCTGTCTCCCACTAGATTTTAACCATTGCCGCATGAAATCAATCATACTGTTTACTTGAGCATGTACTTTGATGACCCATTGAGCACGATATTTTTTGTCATGTCTTTCATGAATTTCGCTCTACCAGTTTTTCCTTTGTTTCACTGCCGTCAAATGCTATCTTATCATTAGTCGATCTTAGCGGGAACAATATTTTTCTACTTTAGTGAATATTATTAGATTTGCTCATATCGATGTTAACATTCTTTGTTTCCTGTTATCCATTTAAATATTAATATTTCTTTTTTTCACTTTTTGTGTGACACTTCTTCATTTCCTAGTTTTTTTTGGGGGTGAAATTTCGTAATTTTCCTTCTTACCAATTTACATTTCTCATTATTGCTGTGGATAATAGGATTTCGTAACCTGCAAAAGTTAAGGCTGTGAAACAAAATGTTTTATAAAAGTCAGTGTTACTAGGAAAAATAACATCTGTAAAGGATCGACATAACTACAGTACGGGCAGACTAATAGCTACCATGTCCTTCTCAGTTGTTGTTGTTGGCTGCCCACAATGAGTAGTTTACTCTTTTTGTGCGTCCTGAAAAGGGCGTTAAGTGGCAGGTTGCAGCATTTTTACTCTCCCCCCGAGCTGGCTGACGATGGTGGACCGGGGATCCTCCAAGCGGTTGTGCAATGCTTTACATTATCTGCGTGTCGATCACTAGTATGGAGATCACGTCGATTCTTCACCTATTCAGCTAGTCAGCCAGTCGTGAAAACAGCCCGTTAACAGGGAGCACTACGGGGAAGTCGAGATGGGAGTCTTGACCACTATGTTTTGTCTGACCAGAGGTTAGTTTCCTCTCCTTGTCTGTCTCAGTAAATTTCTAAGTGTAGATACTGATGGTCTATATTGTTCGCTGGATGTACACACTTCTCCTCCGTTCTCGTAAGCATATCCCTCTGCTTGACTCATGTATAATTTCACAATTCTTTATTCTGTGCGCTGCTGGTTCATTGACTACAGTGTCGTCATTCAAAAGGCGGTCGCTGATCAGCTTCATGATGTCACCTCTATCCATTTCCAATGTCTCCAATGCGATTATCCATGAGACCAGGATGTCACCTGTTTCATTCCCAAAACCTGAGCATGGCCAGGACAGTAGATCTACACAAGTTTTCAGAGGTTCGAGGTCTCTATGTCCACAGTTTACTGATGCAACCGCATGTCCTTATGTACCCTCTGAAGCGAGGGTTGAGAGTCAGATATACTAATTAAAAGCGTCTCAGATAACAGCCTCAGAGTCGAAGTCCCTGCCTGCCCGTTTTGAAAGGGGAAGGGGGGGGGGGGGGGGTTGTCATGTATTCACTGCTCATTTTTGAAACGACCACTCAAGCACCGGCTTCTTTACCGCGGCATACACGACAGTATCAGAATCCTGGACATTTTCACTTATTAGTTGTTTAACCTCAAAGTTCGTTCTCCCAATGTACCAGTTTCTAAATGTTTTCCCCGGAGTGTTAATACCCTGGTGGTAATCTGTCATTCTATCTCCACTGTCAATATATTCTTCCCCTTTGTTAATGGTTTTTACTGTGCTTATCTGACCAATCATTCTCGCTACCAGTGCCATACACAACATTCCTCTTTACTTAACACCATAAATAAATCATCTGCCAAATAGAGGTCTCCAAGTTGCTTATCAAACGTCCACTGTGCTCCTGTTGTCCTACCCTCTGTTGTCTGTCGCACCACACAGTCCATGATAACGAGAACGACTGATGGAGTTTGTAGACGCCCTGTCTGACTCTAGTTAAGAACTGTAAATGTGTCTAACAATTTGCGTTTCTGGATTATTGTACATGTTGCCTCTTCATAGATATATCGTATAATTCTTACGGATTTACTTCGTATTCAATAATGCTTCAATATTTACCAAATTGCTATTATGTCTATACAATCAAATGCCTTTCCAACATCTATAAATTTTATATATAGAGGGGTTTGATACTTCCTAGATTGCTCTTTGATAATTCTGAGCTATTTGGTGAGTCCAATGACTTTCTTGCTCTGAATCCTGCCTGTTCTTCTTTCAGTTTTCCATCAAATACATCTTTTATACGATCAAATATTATTCTCATTGGGACTTTCCCCTCCACTGCCAGTAGTGCTACCGCTCAACAATAACCATGAAAGTGGATTTTGTTTTTTTGGCAATGTTCGGTGGTCGTCCAGTGCATATCCGGACTGATTTGATTTCTAGAAATAATGAGAGATGAATTTAAATTACCTGTACAATCTGTCGACGGAGTAACCTATCACTGCAGCATATTTGTCCCATCTGGCAATGAGACTATGTACGCCGGCAGAGTAGAATTCTGTTGGATGTTCCCTGAGTCATTGGAGAACTTCCTTACGCACTTCATCATCCGTGTAAAACGTTTATCTCAGAGAGACAAAAAGGTGGCCATCACTCGAAGTTAAATCGAGACTGTACCGACCCAACAGTTATAAACAAATTTCAAATTATGCCGATTTTTGGTCAAAATTAAACTACTTCGGCACCCATCGACAAAAAACTTTATGAAAATAATGGTGATCCCTGACGAAAATGTCCACATAACTTTTGCTTGTCATAAGCCATAGTGACTTTGCCTACAGTAACACACTGATCGTTCAAAATAACCTTTTTGACACCGTGTATGACTTCACTCGTAATGACACTTTTCTGTCGACCTCTACGGCAATCTGCGATGAACAAAAAAAACCTACCCGAAAGCGTTTAAACCATTCAAACACTGATGATCGAGCCATAATATGTTTACAAACACAAATGACAGTTGACGATGAATTTATCAGGTGTTGAATCTTTTTTCCATAGACATCATCACAACACGCTGTTCCTGCTCAGCAGTCAACTAGTATGAGACGATTTTGAAAAACAACGGGCGGGAAAACAGCAGATACCTGCTCATTCCACTACCAGGTATCAAACATTAACTGTTCACTTTGAAATAGTCACTAATCTTAACAGATTTCGTTTTTCGTTATCCTCACAAAATCCAGATATTTACTAGACTTCGAACGTAATCACATAACCCTTTTTCTACTTGTTCCAATATTTTCTTCAAGAGCTAGTGTAGGATCTCTGTAATGGATGAGTTGTACGCTGTCATGGCATCTGTAGGGAATCCATCTGGCCCTGCAGCTTTAGCATTTTTTAGAAGTGTTAGTGCTTGCAGGCATGAGCTCATGTTTTGTTGGTGGATTTACATTTTCATTTAGTGGTTCTTTATATTATACAGCAGAATAGCAATTGAGCGTTATGCATGTTAGCATTACGTTTGATGTCCGAATAGTTTATGTTTTTTTTCTTCGTAAATACAAGGGTATGCTTCATTTGTTTATTGTCTCTGAGAATATGTTTCATTTGCTTATTATCTTTGAGAATATGTTTCATTTGTTTATTATCTTTAAGAATATGTTTCATTTGTTTATTATCTTTAAGAATATGCTTTATTTGTTTATTGAATTCGTGACAATAATTTCTCTTCATTTTCAATGTGAATGTACGGTTTTATAAAAGGCTTCTCAGCCACTGACAACCTTCACACAATCAACCGTTTAATGGAGAGGAAGCATGAAGTACATATGCCTTTAATGCCTTGTGTTTGTAGATTATAAGAAAGCTTTCGATAGGCGTCAAAATAACTACGGTGCTGAATACCCTGAGAAATAAGAGAATTGCAGACAAATACGCTCAACTGATGGAGATATAAATAGCAGATGCACAACAAATATCACCCTTTTCTATAGACCGACCACAATACCGATACAGAGTGAAGCAATCTCACCATAGCGCTTTACAGTTTCTCTACAGGAGGTCTTTAAAGACGGGAAAATTGTTTCTAATCTGAGATTCGCTGATGACATAGTCATCCTCATCCACAGCGCCTAAGAAGCGAAGAAAAACTCGAATAAACTCAGCAGAGCAAGCATTTCAGTTGGCCTACAAATCAATAGAAAGAAAAACCAGTTCATCCTCAACACCTTCTGCAGAAAAGGAGATGTGCGCCTTGGAGATTGTCCCTTCGAAAGCGTAAATTTGTATATCTACTTGGGCGAAGAGATCACAAACTCCCATTTAATAAATCGGGAAATCTCACGAAGGAAAGCAGCAGGCAGGCTCAGATTCAACTGTATTAAACCCATACTGTAACAGATGCGAAAAAACAACGCTGGAGCTCAAACCTTCAACAGTGTGCTTATTCTAGCCACTGTATATGGCTGCGAGATGTAGAACGTACGGAAAGCTGATGCAGATAGACTGTGCGTTGCGCAACGAGTAATTTATTTGTGTATTGTCTTATTGAAAATAATTCACATTTTTATTATCTTTGCGAATTTACTCCATTTGTTTATTGCCTTTGTGAACATTCTTAATTTGGTCTTTTCCTTTGTGAATATAATTAATTTTTTTTTTTTTGGGTGTGAATATAAATCTTTTGTTTACTATCCTTACACTTTATTTGCTAATTATCTTTGTGAATTTAATTCATTTGAACATACTTTCTTTGTTCGTTATATTTGTAAATACGCTTACGTCGTTTCATCTGTTAACCAAATCTTTAATCATCAGATCAACCACTGGAAAACAACAAACTCCGATCATGTGATCCCACACAAAAGGCGAAATCTATGCTACTCCCAGACTTTAATGGGACATATAATTTGAAGCTTATTTTAGCCCTCCCTGGTTATTCTTAGACACTCTTAGCCCAGTCAGTGTTCAATTAAACCCACGAATGTCGTGTTGGTAATTTCAATAACAAAAAACTGAGCATGGATCGGTAATATTGTTTCACTTGATAAGTTTACAATCTCAATGAAAGAACGTTTGACAGAAATGTCTCTTGTCAAGACATAGACCGAGGTTTTATATGATTGCAACTCGGGACACTGAGCGATAAAGGTCAATGTTGTTCCATAAGTGACACAGATAATGGGGATGAAGTGTTGTTCTTGTTGTTGCTAAATACACACGATTAATATATTTACTTTTTTTGTACGCCTTGAAAAAGACGCTAGGTGGCTAGATTCAACAGGTAGAAGCAGCTACCAGAGGTAAAAACACACTCGACCTAATATTTACTAAAGAGGAAAATATGATTGAAAACGTTATCGTTGGGAGAACTGTTTGGTTCAAGTGACCATCAGATAATCCGTTGGAATCTTATAGCAAGAAAAGAAGTAAAAATAAACTCGTGAACATACTATTACTCTAAGGTAGATGTTAACTAGATGAAAGAGCCACATGATCTGGACAGATATTGTAGGAGGTACATGTGTTGAACAAGAGTGGGGAAGTTTCAAAACAGTTCTAGAAAAGCTAAAAGAGGAATGTGTTCCATATAGGAAGGTAAACCCTAAGCGTAAAACGTGGATAACTAGATTTGTAGTTAAGTGTAGAAGAGCTAAAAATAAATAATCGAAAAAATATATAGAGGTAGATAAATAAAAAAAACAAACATATTTAAAATATTTAGGTAAGCAAAACAGAGCTCAGAAAGTGAATAAAGCAGCAAAAGACTTTGAAACAAAAACTTGGTCATATGATCACGACTAATAATAAAAGCTTCTTTTCTTATGTTAGAAATAAACACAAAACGAAAGATAAAGTAGACACTGTCATAGATAGCACAGGTAAAATAATAAGTGAGAATAGGGAGGCAGCTAATCTACTCCATCAGCACTTTGGCACAGTGTAATCAAAAGAAGACTGCTCCAAAATCCCAAAGCCTATAGATATTTTCCAAAGAGACCGGGATACAGTGCGATCAAGATCAATCTGTATTACGGAGGAAACCGTTAACAAAATTGGATGGGTTAAAAGTGAATAAATGTCCACGTCTAGATGGTATTCATCCAAAATTGCTGTTTGAAATTAGCGACCAACTAGCAAAACCATCGGCTATAATATGTTCTCAATCACTTGCAAAAGGGATTGTATCTGGGGATTAGAAAACTGCAGGAGTCTCCCTTATTAAAAAATGGCAAAACATCAGATCCAGCAAATTATAGACCGGTAAGTTTAAAAAGCATTGTCTGTGCACTGAGTCAATAATGAAAGAAAACATTGTAATGCATTTAGGCAAGTTTAATCTCAACAAATATAGTCAGCATGGGTTTACTAGAGGGAGATCATGCTTAACAAATCTATTAGAATTCATGGAGGAGGTTATTAAAATTATAAATAAAGGAGAGCCAGTAGATGTTTTTAACTAGATTTTGCAAAAATTATTTATGAAGTTAAAATCACATGGAATATGTGGAGAAGTCAAATCTATTAAAATTTGGTTAACTGGAAGAAGGCAGAGAGTGGGCATAAATAAGGAGTACTCTGAGTAGTGTGGAGTAAAAGGAGAGTATCGTATGGCTCAGTTTCTGGATCAATTGTGTTCTTGAACTATACATAAACTAGCTGGACATTGATATCGTATCTATGATTGCAAAATTCGTGGATTACATAAAATTATGCAATAGTGTCTCATCTAAAGCAGAAGTAGATATATTGAGATTGTATTTAGATAAAATTCGAGAATGGTCTATAAGCTGACAAATGGAATTTAATGTAAATACATGCACAATCGTCTACATTGGTAAATTCAATATTAAACAAAATTACAAAATGGGCGAGAACAATATTAGAAGGAAAGAAAAGGAAAGGGACATATGGGTTATAATAGACCATACAGGTAAAATAAGTGAGCAAGTCTAGGTAGAAATGAAAAAAGCAAATGCAATGTTAGATATGATAAAAAGAAATATTAAACATACGATCATGGACGTGATAGTCAAACTGCAATAAAACATTAGTAAGACCTAGATTGGAGTACTGTGTGGAGTCCTTATCGCAGAGGGGATATAAACATGCTGGAAATCATACAAAGAAGAGCCGCAACGCTTTTTGTGGCAGTCCATAATTACAGTTATATGGAAAGAGTTAAAAAAACAGGCTTCAGTGTCTAGAAATGTGTAGAATTCGAGGTGACAATACAGTTTTATAAGGTAATCAAAGGAACGCATACATTCTTCTTCTTCGTACGCTGTCAGACGTCAACCTGTATTTTTTTTCGAAAAAAGCAGCAGTCATCCTGAGTCTGTCGACACTGCCATAGAGCTTGTCTAGTGTTGCCACTGGTGACGGCCACATGTGCTTTCTCTGATCTTCGTATGTCGGGCAGTTTTGCTGCAAATGTTCAGCGGTCATTTTCTCGGTACCACACGAGCATTCGTCAGTGCCACCTATCTTCAATTTATTGAATAGGTGATACCTCAGTCTATTGTTGCATGTGCGCAGTCTGAAAACCACGACCTGCTCTCTTCTGTTCAACTGGTAATAGACATCGTTTTTTGTGTAGCCAGTATGTTCTGTTTCCCATTTGGTCATGTATCTAGCTCTAATAAGCCTTTTGGACTCTTCATAGGTCACACTAGGGTCTGGTTGTGGTAGTTTTGCAAATTCTTTTGCCAGTCTGTCTGCCTCCTCGTTGCCTTGGATGTTACAGTGGGATGGAACCCACTGTACCACTACTCTTTTTAGTGGAACGCATAAATTCGATTATAACAAGTTCTTTTATAAAATGCAGTCACTTACAAGAACAAGAGGACATAGCTACATATTAACTAAAGAAAGGTCCAGATCAGATATTAGGAAACATGTGTTTTTAGTCAGAGAGTGGTGAATGCTTGGAATGCATTGCCACAGGAAGTAGTGGAGGCAGGGTCAATTGATGCGCAGTGCTTTTAGAGCAAGGAAATGTCAATGGAACTGGTTGTACAGACTGCAGAGTCTTTTAAACCAGTAATAAGACGTTAAGTTAAGTAGCTTCTCTCACATCCCGAGCGAAGGTGGATCGGTGTCCTCAGACAGTTATGCTATGCTGAGCGTCATTTCCGTAACTGTGTGACGCTCACCACTAAGAGGATCACGTCGATCTCCAACTTGTTAGACTGATTGAAACAGTATGTTCCCAGATAGTACTGCATGGAAGTGAATGGAATCTGAGCTAGTATATTTTACCTGTCTCTGACCTTCATTATCTGATCAGTATGTTGTGCCTGATCAGACATTAATTTCCTCTTCCAGGGATATTTGGAGACCAGCGTAAAAGATCTGAATTTTGTTTTCAAAAGTGTGGTAGAACAGTTGGTTCTAAAATGTAGACTTTAAATCACAGCTGTGGCACCGTCCGAACGATGGCTGCATACGGGGTGAAGTGGAGGGACTGCCAGACTGTAAAAGAAAGGAGAGATACTACCCTAAGCTTCATATCGAAAAGCTACCCAAGCATGGACTGGACCCATGCATACACCGACGGTTCCGTAACAAACACTACACAGAACGGAGGGGCAGGAGCATTCCTGAACCTACCAAATGGCAGACAAATAACACTGTCATTCGCTACTGGTAAGTACACAAGCAATTTCAGAGCGGAGGCAGAGGCACTGAGGGCGGCAGTGGAAGAAATGGTGACACACAATGAAAATGAAAGCCATATAGTCCTGCTTACAGATGCTCTCGCCGTAGTCACAGCGTTAAAAAGCCAGAAAAACACTGAGATTAATGACTTAAGAGCAGCACTCTGCAAACTGTGCCAGCAGTCCGCACCAAAAAGGGTAGTGGTACAGTGGGTCTCATCACACTGCAACATCCAAGGCAACGAGGAGGCAGACAGACTGGCAAAAGAAGGTGCAAGACTACCAGAAACAGATACTAGTATGACGTACGAAGAGTCAAAACGGCTTATCAAAGCCAGATACATGACCAAATGGGAAACCGAACATACTAGTTACACCAAAAACGATGCCTATTACCAGTTGAGCCGAAGAGAGCAGGTCGTTGTCTTCAGACTTCGCACTGGCCACAATAGACTGAGGTACCACCTATTCAACAAATTGAAGATAGGTGGTACCGACGAATGCCTGTGCGGTACTGGTAAAATTACCGCTGAACATCTGCTGCAGAACTGCCCGACATACGAGGATCAGAGAGAGCAGATGTGGCCATCACCAGTGGAACTGCAAGACAAGCTCTATGGCAGTGTGGCGACAGCCTCAGGATGACCGCCGCTTTTTTCGAAAAAATAATGGTTACTGTCTGACTGCGTACGAAGAAGAAGAAGAAGAAGACTGATTGAAACAGTATGTTCCCAGATAGTACTGCATGGAAGTGAATGGAATCTGAGTTAGTATATTTTACCTGTCTCTGACCATCATTATCTGATCAGTATGTTGTGCCTGATCAGACATTAATTTCCTCTTTCAGAGATATTTGGAGACCAGCGTAAAAGATCTGAATTTTGTTTTCGAATGTGTGGTAGAACAGTTGGTTCTAAAATGTAGACTTTAAATCACAGTTGTGGCACCGTCCGAACGATGGCTGCATACGGGGTGAAGTGGAGGGAGTTTGTAACTGCCCTTAAAGACGCAATCAGGGGTGACGGTCCCGGACCACTTCTCTAATAACTGGCCATGGATCTATGAAGGGAAGGTGGGTTTCTAGATAACTTTCTCGCTGCATTGCATGCCCTAACAGTAAGTCAGGTACGAATTTACAGCTGCAGGGAGATAAATTAACTTAAAATCTTAGTCTACGTTTTAGTAGACCTGTACTTCTACAGGGACTGATGCCCACGTGCAGGTCCCAACTCTTGCATTAGCTGGATGTATCCGGGAGGAGGATTTCCTGCTTAGCTGACTAGGCTCGAGCAGATTATTACTCCCTTGCGTTGGGACAAGTGCCGCGCATGGTGGTTAACCGATGTGTAGACTCAAACACTAGAGCAAAGTAAACTCGTAGCCTGTTAGGCGCCATCTATGCTGCTGTTAACAAACCACCTAACCATGGCCGGTGTTATGTCATGTCATACAGTTAGTCGCCTCTTACGACTTGCCCTTTTGTGGGGCACGTGCTATTCATGTCATTGTCATACACAAAGACCCAGCCAGACCATATTTTCTCAAAATATAAAAAGCTAAGTAATGTAAATGATATGAACGACTAAAGATAACGAAGGAATTACTTATCTTTCTGCTGATAAATTCGGGGAACGTGTTTGATACACATACTGACGGTAAACAAAAGAAAGCGTAATCGATGCCAGTAATGAACTTGTTGACTAATAAAGACTGCTCAGGGATACAAATATATAGGTCTCTGTGCCCACACCGTTATCCCAGTTTTGCTAACGTAATTTGCAACCACCGTTTTTGCATACAACAGTTGTCCTTCAGTGGCTTTTCTGGTCTCTCTGATAAAGATCCTTTGCTTCTAATATGTGTTATTGTTTTTCTTTTTTGAGACTGTGACAAAGTGGTCCCTTCTTGCTTATGTTATTATTGTCGGCATTATATAACAAACTGATAAATGCATTATCAAGATAGAGAAACGTGTTGCCGTTAGTATTTAACAGACAGGGGAAAATGATGGAAAACAAATGCAAAGTTGATTAAAGTTAAGTTTAATCAAACTTTAAAAATGGGTATGGTCAGATACCGCACCGAGACGAGAACACAAACAAAACCTACGTTACGACCAATAGGCATTCATCAGGGACAACAAATAACAACAATACTGAACTTTCAAATCAACATAAGGAAACAAAATTGTCTACTTAACTGTTGGTAGACGCAGTCTGTCTAAGCGACTGATTGGGTCGGAAGCTCGACTGAAAACATATAGTTTTAAAATAAAGTAATAAGTAATTTAAATATAGTATTTAACACACCAACAATTAGAAGATGACCCAATTGTTGAATCCCACGCTAAATGAAATGAAAATTTAGCGAAGATGGAAACTTGTACATATCTCGAAAGTACACATTAACATCAGACGGTGGAATAAATTGAAGCATAATACGCAGAATTAACCAAGCCAGAAGCGCCATCGCTAGCTTAAATAACGTTTGGAAGTCATTGGAGTACAACACCTACGCCAAACTAAGAAAATTCCAGATTTGCTTGCGTTCTGGACTATTACAAACAGCGGCGTGCTGGAGAGTACAAGAAATGGACGCATCAAAATTAAAATATCTTTGCATAATCTGTGTAATTCATAAAATTGTCTGCCCAAATATGATCACCAACCGAAAGCTGTTCGCCTTGAGCAATCAAGAAGGCAGGAACACCGTCATAATAGGTCGAGGCTGGAATTGGAAAGATTCTATGAAAAGAGCCAGACACCATCACCAGAACTGCTTTGGTATAGACTGCAGCGGGTAGACGAAAGAGAAGCCGATCTAACAAAACATGGCGAAGAACTGTAGACACCAACATACAAACCATAAATCAAAGTTGGGCGCTTTAGGAAGGATGGTTATGCAGTTAAAATGGCCTGGAGATGCTTTTGCTCGTAACGACACAAAAAGGCGTGATGGTCACTAACCGATTTGTCAGTCAATGATCAAGAAAATAAAGAAATCATAAATGTTAGAATAAATAGTCTCTCAGTCTGGAGACTTGGGTTTATACTCCTACAATGTATAGGTTGTTTCCCCTTGTATTGTGCACAATCAAACCATGACATTTACACTGTAAGGCGAAGTTATGGTTCTTAGTTTATATGTTTTAGTCCGACCCTTTCTTCGCCAAGGGGTAGTCATCCTTGTGCGGGTCCCAACTCAGGATCCAGCTGTTTCTTGCGCGTGCGTGGTCACCCAGTGGGACAGTAGTCTGTCTGTTGTGAGGTCGTGTGTGTTGTGTATTTCTAGTGAATCACGCCAGCGAGTTGTGGGTTATGTCCCTGAGGTAAGTTTTTGTCGCTCGAGCACCATATGGTGGATTTGGCTCTCCATCTTTTGTCTTACCTGTAGCTAAATGGGATCAGCAGAGGTGTTTCGAAGGGTTGACGTGCCATTAGTTGCACATGGCAGCGATGATGGCACCATCGTCAGACAGTTTTGTCTTGATGATGTAACTTGCGCTGTATTTGGAGTAAAGTGAGAACGAAATTGCGCTGGTCATCAACCTCACTCTCTGGTCCTGAACTACCTTTGACGAGTGGCAAGACATAAGTCGAGACGACTGAAGGTAATTCAGGATGCAGACACTCTGGTCCCACCTCTTTGTGATCAGGGGTCGCTTGAAATTTGCGTGGCTCGAACAAACGCTGTTTCCGTTTCATCGCTTTTAAATGCGAGTGCCTAAACTCTCGACCACAGCCGTGGGACATCCTTGATGTGTGACGATTTTATGTAGTTTGATTTGTCGTTTTTGTTTGAGAGTTATGCCAACGAGAAGTCGTTCAAGAGATGCGTGTGCTGGTTCTCTGCTACTTTTGTAAGAGACCAGGTTTCGCTATCATAGCAGAGCACTGGTAGGACTATCGAGTGGCAGATGTCCGGACGTAGTCTGGTGTCTTCTTTGGCTCTATTGCTGTCATCACGGAGTTGACGGCCGACAAGACCGCCATCTTACATCTGGCGAAATCAGGTTTTATGTTGTTGTCTATATTGAGGAGCCCCTTCTCGGGTCGGCATATTCATCAGCTTCTTCTATGGGCGTTCCATTGAAGAGTATGGGGTTGGGTTCTGCGATAAGGTAAGCGTCATTTATCTACCCTCGTGTAATGGAAAGAGAAGACCAGCCGTTTTCACGTAGTGTCAACACACGACTTAACATAAGGTCTTTATACTCGTTTAGAAGACTGCAGAGTCTGCATACAACCAGTTTTATTTACCTTTCTTTGCTCTAAAAACTATGATCATTCAATCTATTCTTGAATGCATTCACTACTTCCTATGGCAATACATTTCAAGCATTAACCACTCTCTGGAAACGGCCTGTTCTTTTGGCAACCCGGCTAACGATATGAGTTATCGACGTGATCCCGGTAGTAGTGAACGTCGCGTAGATGAAGCCAAGCATAGCACAACCGGCTGTAGGACAATGGTCCACCTTCCTCAGCACGCTCTGGATGTGAGTTTAGCTACTCCAACCCGCCACTTAACGCATTTTTCAGGGCGCACAAAGGAGTAAACTTTCTCGTTGTGGACATTAAAATACAACAACAATAACATGATTTTGTGTAAGTTTCCATTTGTTATTCTTCTCTTTGCTTTTTTCAAATTTATAATCTGTTTTCTTTCTTTTAACCATCCTCACAATCGTTTAATTCTTAATTTTTCTCTTCAACAAATTGCAATATCTCTTCGTCTTTTCATAACATCTTCTCCCATTACCAACTCTCCATGCACTGTTTTTCTACAACTACTTCATCTTGTATTGCTCTGCTCTAGCTACTAATTCATCTCATTCACATTCTTTTCTTTTGATTGTTCTCAACCTTTTCTTATGAAATCGTGTTCGTCCATTTTAAGGTGAAATCTTTCTTCATATTTTTTGTGCATTATCCTGTCTTCGATTTTAATTTCTTCCTTCTTCTTCCTTGTAACCTTTTTTCTCTTCTGTCTTCTTGTTTATTTTCCACTATCTTTTTATTTGTGGATCTCATTTACTGTCTACTTTGCTACAGTAGTTTTTGGAAATCATGATATCGCTACGATATAATTATCTTCTTCTTTGTTACTATCATTGCAACTTAACACAAAATCATTATCCTATTTTTAACTTGCAATTTATTCTGTATAGAAAGTAGTATAATTGATCTAATCGATTATCTTCTTTGTTCATTTTCGTCATTACATTTTGTAGTCTTTATTGTTTTTGTATTTCTTATTTTGCTATGTTAAGCGTACGATTAGCGTAGCGATAGAGCACTCGCTTTTCTTGGTAAATGTACATTCTACGAAGCAATCCTAACAGTAGACTTCAGTCGACACAGCTGTAAATGGGTACCTGGAATAAGACTAGGGAAGTAAATCGCAAAGAGAAATGAGACTGGCAGTCTTAAATTCCACTTAGTTGTGACCTAGCATACTGTGGTCTCTTCTAACTTCATTCACCGGCAGCAGTGTAACTACTATGCGACAAATCTTTACTTTACTCATCTGTTGTTGCCAATTTCATCCCCTTTTGTTACTCTTCTTTTGTTTATCCTTTTAAGAATAGAACATCATCATCGTCTTCTATCCACTTCTGTCGGTATGCGTCGTGGGGAGAGGTAGTTTTCTGTCATGTGCCAGTTATATCGCAGATGTTGTTGTACTTCCGTGTTGTCTCACTGCCACCATCATTCCATCTTGTTCGTGGTATGCCTCTTGTTCTGCAACTCTGATGTCTAGTATTGTAGATACAAGAAACTGGTAACTTTGGTTGCATTCTTGTCAGGTGTCAGAACCATTGTATTATTTTTCTTTCCATGTATTCCATGCATGGTGTTGTACCCACGTTCTGTCTGATTACTTCGTTTTATGACCTCATTTCAAATATCATGATTTTTTTTCCGTGCCTTTGTGAGAATTAATGTCTGACCCTGATAGCAGATAGTTGACTTTAAAATACTGTTTACAAGCTGTCTCTTTGTCTTTATTGGAATGTGCTTGTCTCTTAGTAATGTAAAAGCAAGATACTTAATAAGAACAGCACAATCTACCTTTTATTTGCTGTTGGCTTTACTATTGATCTTATTACTGCATTCACATGTTGGGTATTTAGAACATTATCTTTTCTTAACCGCCTCTTTTCCCTCTAACATTACTCTTTACACATTTCTCTATTTCCCCATACTCTGTTTCTGATCAGATCTGTTTAAAAAAAAGTTAAAGATATTCCAGCAAGAATCAATACAAATTGTTTCAGCTCCCTAGAAAACGTAGTTCTTCAACAAATACATTTCAACCCATCAAATGTTGATCTATCCATAAATATTTATGTGGCGTAACGTTTCTATAGGATGGAATTGCAAGGTCTAGTGCCAGACCTCCTTAGTAGCTTCTTACAATATATCTAGTAGGTTACAGTGGTACTATTCTTTGTTCCTCTTTCGACAAGTTCCATAAAGTGGAGAAATTCATGGATTCGAAAGAAACAACACGTTGTTCATTTATTCTTACAGGCAAAGTCAGGTACATCCCTGGGAGTAGTCGGAATTACCATAGACATCCTTAAGGCGGGAGGACATATTCTAGCACTACAGCTCTCTACGTTATTCAGCAAGTGCTTCACAGATGAAGGAATCCCAGATCAATGGAAAACCTCAACAACTAAACTAATGCACAAGAAGGGTGATACCAAACTTCTGAAGAACTATCGCTCTATCTGCTAAGTACCGATGATATACAAAATATTATCCAAAGTTCTTGTCAACAGGATCGACAAACAACTGGACCTTCAACATCCCAGTGAGCAGGCTGGATTAGAAGAGGGATCTCCATTACTGACTGCCTACACATAATCCACCAGCGGCTAGAGAGAGCACGTGAACTACGTCTGCGCATATTTCTAGTGTTTATAAATTACGAAAAAACCTTCGACAGTATTGAGATCAATGCCGTGGTGAATGCCCCAAGAAACCATAATGTGGTGGAAAATTACACGAGGATGATCAAAGAAATAAATGTAGGCTGCAGTACGCACATTACTCTGTACCACTGCCCAATAACTGTTCCACTCCAGTACGCACATCACTCTGTACCATCGCCCAATAACTGTTCCACTCCAGTACAGGACATTACTCTGTACCATCGCCCAATAACTGTTCCACTCCAGTACAGGACATTACTCTGTACCACCGCCCAATAGCTGTTCCACTCCAGTACAGGACATTACTCTGTACCACCGCCCAATAACTGTTCCACTCCAGTACAGGACATTACTCTGTACCACCGCCCAATAACTTTTCCACTCCAGTACAGGACATTACTCTATACCAGCGCCCAATAACTGTTCCACTCCAGTACAGGACATTACTCTGTACCACCGCCCAATAACTGTTCCACTCCAGTACAGGACATTACTCTGTACCACCGCCCAATAACTGTTCCACTCCAGTACAGGACATTACTCTGTACCAGCGCCCAATAACTGTTCCACTCCAGTACAGCACATTACTCTGTACCACCGCCCAATAACTGTTCCACTCCAGTACAGCACATTACTCTGTACCAGCGCCCAATAACTGTTCCACTCCAGTACAGCACATTACTCTGTACCACCGCCCAATAACTGTTCCACTCCAGTACAGGACATTACTCTGTACCACCGCCCAATAACTGTTCCACTAGCAAGAGGAGTGCGGCAATGCGACACAATTTCTCCAAAGCTTGTCACATCAGCGCTTTATGACAGCTTGCAACACCTGAGTTCATCAGATAGAGACACAAATATAGATAGGGGGAGGCTCGCCCACCTACGTTTTGCAGAAGAAATTTTGCTCATCAGCCACACCACCGAGGAGGCCCAACACTCCCTGAACAGACTGGCTGAGGTCGGTAGAGGTGACGGACTACGAGTGAACAAAAAGAAAACGCACAATGTCTCCGAAACCAATACTGCCTCAAATGCGAGATAAAGGTGGGCAATAATCATGTCAAAGATGTAAGTACCAAACATGGGGTAGGAAGAAAAAGCCACCCACATCCTAGACCGGGAAATGCCCAGACGAAGATCTGCAGCTTGGTCTAGCTTCAATACCATAAAGCATATATTCCTGTATATGAAATACATCATGGCAAGTGCGCACCTTTTTAATCCTGCGGTCACACCAGCCATGATCTACGGATGTGAAGTGTGGAATCTACGCAACGCGGATGGAGGGAAACTACGAGTTACCCATCGAGCGATGGAAAGACGCGTCCTCGGGATCTCGATCAGAGATCGAATCCACTGCTGAAATCAGAGAGCGGACTATATTTCGAATTGTCGTGGAGGCTGCGTTGTCTCGCAAATACTATTGTGCTGGCCACGTAGTGCGCATGTCAGATAACAGCTGGACACTCACAATTACGTTTTGGGGGCCTTATACACGGTGGCGAAGTGGTTAAGCCGTCGGTCCATGATCAGGCTGTGTGGGTTCGACTCCGGACTCTGCCGTCTTTTTTACGGGTGCTTTATGCGGAGTCCCCTGCATCTCGTAGTCTCCCCCTAGTCATCTTGTCCTTAACTTGCCACTGGGGTCGGGCGGCACGAGACGAGAGTGTGAGGATAAAAAGTAGCGCAGTTAATCCTTACTAAAAAATAGCGTTAGTAAAATAAAATATGCCATAATCGTCTACGATGGAGGGCGGGCTTTGACTTTGCTTTGATACACGACCACACGGCCGACCATCCATACGATGGCGTGATGATCGGATTAGAGACTTAGGTCTGAAATGATACGACACGGCGAAAGATCGGACTGCATATGATATGACTTTGTTAAATTCTCGTCAATTCTCGCAGAAAATTTGACACCATTAACAATGAACAAGTTTACTTCTCTGTGACTTCACTAACTCTAATTATGTGCTAAAAATATTTATTTTTTGGATGCGGTGAATCACAGCCTACTTTAGCTATCTGAAGTAGGCCATACGTTAATTAAGATGCAAGTACCCAGCCTATTTCCAGGAAGCCTGACGCAAATGGAAGAAGGGCGTGGGGGGAGTGGTATCTTGATCAACATGCTCCACTTGGCCCTAACGTTTCTCTTGGACTCCAGCTTAGAGGGAGTTCCCCATAGCATGAAGCTATTTGTGAAGCATTGCGTCACTCTGCAGCAAAGAAGACTGCTTTCTCAAGTATGACTTGGGGTGTTGTTGTTGTTGTTTGGGAATGCGCACAATCAGTACGTTACTCTTTTGTGCGCTCTGAAAAAGACGTTAAGTGGCAGGTTGAAGTAGCTTTCCTTTCGAGAGTGCTGACGAAGCAGGACCGGGGTTCTCCAGGCGGTTGTGCTATGCTTGGCTTCATCTGCGTGTCACTCACTACCACGGGGGTCACGTCGATCCCTCACTCCGTTAGCCAGGCTGCCATTAAAACAGCCCGTTTCCAGGGATTGCTACTAGGAAGTCGAGATGAGGGTCTTGGCCAATAAGTTTTGCTTGATCCTCACTAACATGTCTGATCAGTATATTTTACCTGACAAGACGTTAGTCTTCCTCCCCGACTTGGGGTGTAGGAAGAGCCACTACCAAAAAAATCATCGTGTTAAAGGAGCTAGCACGGACATATGGCAGTGAATCATGAACATTCAGGAAGCAAGCACATATATCTTTGGATGCAACGAAGATGTGGTTTTACAGAAGAATGCAAGGAACTAAGACGCTTGTCCAATCAGTCACAACATACTGACCATGACGTCGCATCAGGGCCAGGCGAATTCCACTGACCAAGACCACGATCTCTCTTCTATGTTGCATTCCCTAAAAACAAGCTTTTTTGAGGTAGCCTCGGTGACGAGGTATGAATCGATGTGATCCCTGTAGTAGGGAGCGCTACGCAGATGAAGACAAGCATAGATACAACGGCCTGGAGGATGGCGTTTCACCTTCATCAGCATGCTCGGGATGTGAGGAAAGCTGCTACAACCCGTCACTTAATGTCCTTTTAAGGACCCACAAAAGAATGAAATTATAAATTGTGAGCATTAAACAACAACAAGAGAAGAATGATGCGGTTCCGATGGACTTCAAGAAAGACTAATGATACAGTAGTCGAAGAGGCACAAACACAAAGACAACGCATTGGAAATATAAGTACAAGGCGGTCCTGCTTATATGGGCATGATATAAGAGCAGCGGTTGGGGCATATGGAAACGAGAATGATTGCAGGTAAGGGAAACAGAGGAAGGCTGAGAGAGAAGATGTTGGACAGCCTGAGAGAAAGGCATGAGCGACAATCAATAGCAGATTAACGACGCACGTGATATAAGCTGACGAAGGTACATGAACGCCAACCGGCAAGACACTTGATGATGATGTTAAATGAATTCAGCCATTCTATAAGTCTTCTCTTTCTAGCTGGGAATGTGGCAGTGGTTTCATTCCCGTCTCTGACACATATAATATACCATTCTTGGAGACTCCGTTTATCCGATCTACCAAAACTAAATCACAGGCCTACGTGCTCCAAACAGTTACACCGACCTACGCCTCACACCACCGCACGCGCAAGTCGCGAGGAAACCCTTGTTTACGAGCGTGGGGTGGCGGCTGTAGGCTCGTGCGAGCATCACGCAGACTCGGCCTGTCACGGGATGCTATTACTGTTATCGCCGTGACATTACAAGTCTTACAAACTATATCATTCACTCACTCAGTGTTTATCTGTGTCTTCGAAGATTCGTCTCCGTCGCTTGCCTACTCTCGCTTCTAGCACCAGACCCGTGGACTTTAACCCCTTCGCAGGTAAGCTACATATTGACAAATGCATGCTTTGTTCAGCGTCAAATTGGCACCCATCTCGCTTTCTGTTTGACTTAGATCGTCTGAATGTCAGAGGGGTTAAAGTTGTTGTCAATCTGGGGAGAACGCGACACATTTCGAACCTTGTTCTCGACAGGATACAGTTTGCAAATATGTAAATGACTTCCAATTAAGTGAGGCAAGTCGAAAAGGAAGTGAATTAGCCACGTGCATAGCACAATCTAGTATCTTCATCTGCGACGGCAGTGTGCAAAATGTGCCAACCTTTACCTTCTTGTTAAACATTATGTGGATTTACAGTTGTGATCTATCTATCTATCTTAACTTATCTTATCTTATCTTATCTTATCTTATATGTATATATCTATCTGTATCTATCTGTGTCTATCTATCTGTATCTATCTATCTGTATCTATCTATCTATCTATCTATCTATCTATCTATCTATCTATCTATCTATCTATCTATCTATCTATCTATCTATCTATCTATCTATCTATCTATCTATCTATCTATCTATCTATCTGGCCTGCCTGACTGCGTGCCTGTCTGTCTATCTCTCTATATGTCTGCATGCCTTTCTGCTGGTCTGTTTGTCTATGCCTGCATGTCTGTTTCTCTGTCTGCACGTATGTACACAAGTATGTCTGTATAGATGTATGTACACAAGTATGTCTGTATAGATGTATGTATACATGGCATACCTGTCCGCTTACTGCTCTGACATGTCAAGAGTCTGTCAGTCTTCAATATGAATTCACTGGTGAGAAATACAGTACAAAACCTTCATTCTTAAAGTCTACGTGATGGTCTATGTATCCCTACTTGCTTGTGTTGAATACCGGTGCTAACAATCTTACTGTCAAGTCTCCTTATGAAGGTATGGGGTTTAATGGAGACTGGACAACATCACCATCAACAAAAAAAGTGTGAACCATTTCACCTCGGAAAATCTTTGACATCAAGACACCCACATTTAGGAAATGAAAAACTCCCTGTAAGAAGTAAATGCACATTTATAAATTTGGGACAAGTTGTTGTAAATACACTTTTCGTTATAAGATTGACAATTGTTCAAGCCAAAATATCGGCCCTGTAACATTATACGAGAGTTTGCAAGCCGATATATTGGCTCTTCCGGGTGATTGAGTTAATTAAGGTGCCATTTTACACTAAGACAGACATGGGTTCGTTAATCCTTTGTTTATTTGAATTTTTTTCTTAGCCTTCGTCTTTGTTTGTTCTCAAACTCCTGCTATCAAACCGTCATAAGGGCTTTGTAAGTATGAGGAAATAGTTCTTAGAAAAGAATGCTTTGTGTCGTAGTTTACAGCTTGGCTGCGATATTGGGACATGTCTGTCCGACATACCAGACTTCAGTATGTAATTTGTGGGTACATTGCTAGCCTTCCCTCTTCGATCCATTCTCCTTAGCCAGTCTGCCTTGTTGCAGTCTGTTATCCAGGATCACCACGTGGAGGTGGATAATGGTCTTAGTAGGTCTGGGACGCTGATCCTGACGCCAGGAGTCAGCTTTGAGTCGCTGATCGCTACAGCTCATGCCCTGGTCAGCATGTAGTTTTGTTTTCAAACGACTTTAATCTTCAATATTGAGAAATCTAACATCTCAACGGATGAGGGGTTTTGTGGGTTTGGTGGTGGGCTTTGTGTGTGTGTGGGGGGGGGGGGGAAAGGAGGTTGTATGTAGAGGATGGGAAGGCTTTTCTGTGGGGCGGGGGGAAGGAGGGCATAATGATAGAGCTCAAGACGTACTATTCCACACACACAATACAGACACCCCCTCCCCTTTTGCACTTGTTCCCGATAGCAATGTCCGCTATAAGTTCGACAGCAGTTCAAGGCACGTAACGGTTTGAACGATTGGGTTTGAAGACAAAAACCTACACGAACTACTTTCTAGCCTGACGCACTCCAGTCGGCCCAGCTGTAAATGGGTACCCCACAATCTTGACGTAAGGAAAGATCACGTAGCGACGTAGTGAAATAGTGACATCCTTACATGAAATCTCTCAACATGAGATCTTATGTCTGTAATTACTCTGTGACAATCTATACTCCGCCGCCTGAGACTGTCTCACCGCTCAGACGTTTCGTCTCTTTATCTCTCACTCTCTCTCTATCTCTCTTTAAGTCTTTCTATATCTCTGTCACTCTGCATTTATCTCTTAATTTTCTTCTCCTTGCTCCCTCTTTTGTTATTTACCTTTTCTATTTCACCTTTCCTTCTGTTTTCTCTCCTGTTCATCTTCACTTTTTAATTTTCTTTTTTTCTTTCCAATTTTCCTTCCAGTTATATTTCCGTTCCTTCCTGTCTCTCTATTCTTCAACTCCTCTCTCCTTACCCTTCTTTCGCTCTTCTTTCCACCTTTCGTATGTTCTTCCCCCCCCCTCTATCTCTCTCTCATTCTACATTTACCATCGTCTATCGCTCTTTTTCTTCTTCTCTCTTACCTGTCCATCCATTCTCCTCTCCTACTTCCGCTCCCTCCTTTCCTCTACCTTCTTTCTCTTCTATCTCTCATTTCACTTACTCCTGTCTTTCTTTCCTATTTTTCTCCATTCTATCCACTCTTTGATCTCCTACACTCTCTCCTTTCTCTCATTTCACTCTTCCAGGGACGGCGTGTGCCAGTGACGGCTAACAACCAGAAGGTACTGGGTTCGCTTCCCATCACAGCTCCAGCCGTTAGCCCGGGGAAGCAAACCCTTAAAAAAGCCGAAGGAAGCAGACCCTTACATAAAATGCATGCGCAGTCAGATGCCCCGGGCCAACAGGCGCAAAATAAAAACAGTGCAACGCACACCGCATTTTGGAAGAAAGAAATAAGGCGAACGCCAAAAATAATAACAATAATACATAAATAAATGTCACTCTTCTTTATTCCACCTTTCTCTCTTCTTCCCTTTTCTCTCATTTCCCTAATTCCTCTCTCCTTTACCTCCTATCTCTTTCCATTTTCTCTTTAACTCTCTCGTCTTTTCCATTTCTCTACTTCTGCTTTCTCTCTAATCTCTCCTTCTCTTGCTTGCTCCTTTCCGGGAACTCTATCCTCCCCCTCTCTCGCTCAACTGTGTATGTGGCGCACCCCTACTATGAAAGATAGTTCCTCTTTCATGAAGCCAAATAAGAATAATGGAGTTAACCTAATTTGTTCCACTCCCTCTTTCAGACGTCTGATGATGGGAAGAGAAAATTAAGAATTAACATACCAATTCGCTACCGACCGCTGGTTCTCCGTAAATAACTTTTAAACAGATGAACGTAATGCAATAACATTTGACAGGGATATACCTTGGTGTGTGAGAAACAAAGCGAGCTTATATTAAATGTTGCAAGTGGTCACCATTAGCGTCAAGGCATGCCCTCACACGACTATCTCCATGTTACAGAAGATTTTCACTAGCCCATCAGGAGTTACAGACTGTCTCCCTCCGAATGTTTTCTTGTAGTTTCATAAGGTTCCTTGTAATGTTTGAGAAACAAATTCCCTTTCAGCATGCTCCAATTAGAAGAAATAATGTAGTGTAAGACCAGGCGATCGTGGTGGCCTAAGTCACTTAGAAATGACACGATCTTCAAAGAAGAAAGCAATTTTAGTCACGCTGATATTTTAGGTCCGTCTTGCTGAAAATATCCAGTACGTAGTTCCTCGTCGTCCAAATGGTTCAGAGTATGTTCATGTCAAATTACTTTGAATTAGGTGCATTGGTTTAAAAGTTGTAAGGGAAAACCAGAAACCGACAGCGAGTTGGACATCCCGGCTCTCTCTCTCTCTCTCTCTCTCTATATATATATATATATATATACGAGGCATGCTCAAATGAAACCAGACCAAACTGCTACAAGTGAATATACGTACGATGCGCATGATGACGTCACTTTCGGTGTAAACAGCACATACCAGCCGTAAAGTTAGCAAAATTTCATTATCCTACGACTCATAGTTTTCTCATCAGACCGTTGAAAACATAGTGGCTGTGATGAGATCCGTCCAGAGTTGATCAGCGAGCGGTGATTCGGTTTCTAAAAGCTGAAGGATATCGACCAGTTGACATTCATCGCAGAATGCAGGCAGTTTATGGTGACGAAAGTTTGTAGAAGACAGCAGTGAAGAACTGGACAACTATGTTTAAAGAAGAGCGTGAGTTAACAAAAAGATCTTCCGAAACCAGGTCAGGCGCATATTGTTGCGCCATCGCCAAAACTGATGCAGCAATTCGGGTGAACCGTCGCCAGAGCTAGCAGAGGAATTCGCTGTGTCGCTAGGCATAGTTCAATAGGTGGTTAGCAAGAAACTGAAGTACCCATTGTGAACACCTTCCGATTCTTCAGTTTCTTGCTAACCATCATTTAAACAGTCTCTAGCGACACAGCGAATTCCTCTGCTAGCGAACGTAAGTTCATGCGCATCATACGTATGTTCACTTGGTGCAGTTAGGTCCAGTTTCATTTAAACACGCCTCGCATATACATATATATATATGTGTCAACTTATATTTAAATTGCCTTCATTGGCTTAAAAGTTATAAGGCGAAACCAGGTAGTGGGACACACTTTGGTACTGTTGACAAGGAAAATATAAGCTTGAAGACCAGACACAAACAACTACATATGCTGACATTTCAGAATGAATGCCGACAGCTAAACTAGATAAATCAATCAGTAGAATAATAGCTGTCAGCTCCTTGTGCAGCGCAGGTATTCAACAAATACACGCATACCTTTTCTTGTCCTACATCATCCGTGCTAGTTCTAGCTACGTCTTCCACTTGTCATTTATATTTGTCTAGAATTATCTTCTCCATTTGAGTTTTGGTCTGTCTCGCCTTTATTTGTTTTTGTATTCTAGTGCAGAGACTATCTTGTAACGTTATCAACTGGTTTCCCTAATGACAAGTAACTCAGGCGTCTACTGCTCATGTTGGAATGCACTGTCTGGTTCTTTCCAACAATTCCCCATTTTAGTGATCCAATCATATCATTTTAATCGCTCTATTCGTCCCAGGTATCCATTTGTCAATGTGTGTAGTTTCATTGTTATTGTTTTTGATGTTCTAATTGCTGTCACCACTTCTTAGGCACTCGAGCATTAACTTGGCAACAATGAAACAGCTGATAAACAGTATATTTATACCGACTCAGTTGCTATCAGTGCCAAAGATGGTCTCTGTCCAGAACACGTGAGAGCAGAACCTCGAGGTGTGAAATTAAGTGTGAGGAAAGTCATCGGTGTTATCAGGAGAGACATTCCGAAAGACGAGATTCGAAGTATGTTCGGCACTATGTCATGTGCCGAATACATTTCCAGGTAGAAAATACGTTGGTATGGTCATCCCATGATAATGCACCCTCATGAACTACCACTGATGGTGTACAACGCTGGTAGATCTGATTGCAGGCTTAGAGTGATTGTGCAGCGCCACGGGCTTACATTGATCGACGCAATGCAAATGGCACAGGATAGACGACGTAATCTCCCCACGACGCTCAACGGCACAAGTGGACAGAAAACTAACTAACTAACTAACTAGCTAACTGACTGACTGACTGACTTGACTGACTGACCGACCGACTGACTGACTGACTAACTAACTAACTAACTAACTAACTAACTAACTAACTAACTAACATACATATGAACAGACTCTACATAGAAGTTGCAGATTTTATTTCTTGCGTCGGGTTTAATTTTCTTTGATTTCCAGTAGTCTCACTAAACAATGAAAGTTTCGTTCGTGGTTTGTGTTCTTGTTTAGTTATCCTTTTTTGTACCTCCTATTTAGTCGATATTGTCCCACCGTTCACCCTCCTTCAAAGATAAGAAAATACGGTCAAACGGTTCTACTATGTTTGTTCCAAAACATAAAGTTTTGTTACGTTTGGTCACAGTTTACATCAATCCACCAATAGCTGTGCCTTTCGGCCCTACACATCGGGTTTCAACGCGACATTGCCCAGACCGAATTGCCTTCTCTCTTCGCTCCCTATTTTCTCAGCCAGAATGCCGGGATGTAGTATGCTCACAGGACCACCTCTTGGAAACAGACTAAGATCTTGATCAGTTCTGACTCAACGACCTTGTCGGAAGCAGCCAGCCACTAGTCGCTGACTTTAGTTGGCTCATTTGCTGCTTCGCCTTCGGCCACATTGACCTCTTTTAAATGTAGATTGGGGGACGGCGTGGCCTAGTGGTTAAGTGACACGGCTCACAACCAGAAGGTGCTGGGTTCGATCCCCATCACAGCACCGGCCGTTACCCCGGGGAAGCAAACCCTTAGAAAATGCAGGAGGAAGCAGACCCTTACATAAAATGCATGCTGAAGTCGGATGCACTGGGCGTACAGGCGCAAAATTAAAACCACAGTGCGACGCACACCGACTTGGGGATTAGAGAAATAAGGCGAACGCAAAAAAAAAAAAAATGTAGATTGTGTCCATGCATTTTCAATCATTCGCCTTTTGGCTACAATTTAAAGAATATGTTTTAACTACATCTGGTCACTTTCCATGAATCATGTTGTTGAGCTTTCACAGTGAATATAGTGGCAATATATTTTATTGCATGATAAGCTCTTGCCAGCCACAAGTACAATCCTCTGTGGTATTCTTTCACGACATTCTTTTAAAGGTGACAGTGGTTCCTTTCTTTTCATCCGGGTACAACTTGAAAAGTGGAGAGTTAAATTATTGTTGTTGCCTCTGGTGCAGAGCTTCTTCACTGATAAAAATTGTCCACTACACTGTAGAGTGCCAGCTGTTTCCACACCCATACCAAACCGTAACACACAATCTCAGTGAGTGTTCGGGTCACAACGATGTTAGAAACATGTTTCTTTTTCTGAGACCAGATAAATGGAAGTCTGCAGTGAACTAAAGGACATCTAACAAACATGCGCAGATATCATTACGTGACTTAGGATCCAACGACAAGATCTCAAATACTGTTATATCTATAACAGACAACAACAACTAAGTGGTCTTGAGGTAAGACGCCGACCTCGGGTGCTAGAGGTCGCGTGTTTAAATCCCGGTGGACCGGGATTTTTTCACGTAGACGTTTAAGTATTTCCCAGATCTTTAGGTAGTAGAGATCGGATTCTCGTGTGCAGTGTCGCGCAAGTTAAAAGTCCCTCAAAAAGAGTAGGCGTAACGGCCACTTCTTGTGCCAAATTCAAAATTATGTTCAAAATCTATCCAATCTATTACGGTGCTTCGGAGTTTGCGCATTGCACTGAGATTCTCCAAAAATATACGGAGAAGGACAAAGCAAAAAGGCAAAGGTTAAGATCGCCATCCATCGTAGACGATGATTGCATAATTTATTTTGCTAGCTATATTTTCAGTAATGATTAACTGCGCTACTTTTTATCCTCACTCTCTCGTCTCGTGCCGCCCGACCCCAGTGGCAAGTCAAGGACAGGACGACTAGGGGGCGACTACGAGATGCAGGTGACTCCGCATTAAGCACCTGTTAAAAAGACGGGTGAGTCCGAAGTCGAAACCACACCACCTGATCACGAGGCCGATGGCTTAACCACTTCGCCACGGAATCCCCAAAGCCCTTATCTGTTAAATCGTGTGCAATGACGCTGATTCTTACTATAACCTGAACTAAATAAAACTGAAACTAAACAACAACAAGAGCAACTAAAACAAATGACAACAACAACACTGATATAGATAATCATGTTTCCAGACCCACGGTGTGGACAATGGATCTATCGTTCTTGCCCCACTTACTCGAGTGAAATGTACACTAGCTGAAATAGTATACATTTCAGTAAACAGTGTATCATTTCTAGCAACCTCATCATGTACAAATTATGACTGATGAAACCACACTAAATAAGACAATGCAGAACTCCGTGAAGGTGGTTAGGGAATATCAAATGTTGTGCTGAACTTCGTCATCTGAGGACCATCTAAATGATGATAGTAATAAGCTTTAGTAAAGCTGGAGTTCCCTTCTTCTCAGTTTGTGTCTCAAGTGACCGGAACAGCCACGTAGCCACCAATATACGTCTAGATCGACTGGGTCGTGCATATTAGTAATTATAATACTAATAATAATGATAATAATAATACTAATAGTATTAACCACGTTGGTCAACCCTAAAACTGGTTGTACGGTTGTCTGAGCATGTATCTCCATTTACCCCTATCTGCTGCAGCTCTCTTCATTTCAGCATTCATTCGTATTTTAATGTTTCTGCAAACGTGAGTCTTGATCGCCTCCTTCCTCTTTTCCCCAAAATCTTGTCCCCTAGTATCTTCCGTTGAAGACTTTCAATTTGCATATTATGTCCCAGCCAACTCATTTTTCGTGTCTGTATTATTTTCAATGTTTGTCTTTGTGCGCATACCTCAGTGAGAAGATTGTCATTTTATCTTCTTTCTGTCCAACTCGCTCGCTCCATTCTGTGATAGCACCTAATTTCAAACGCCTCTACGTTTTTCTTGCTCCGTCTTTGGCAGATCATATTTCAACTCCATACAGTGCAACTAGCCATACATGAGTAGTGATTATGCTTTTCCTCAGTTCTGTCCTGACATTCTGTGAGACTCTCAATTTCTGTCTTTCTCTGAGGACATTTGTTTTTTTGCCAGTGTAATCTTTGTCCTAATTTCTTTCTCGTTGGAGGAATCTTCTGTGATGGTTTGCCATAAATATGTAAAGTAATTTTTTCGATTACTTGTCAATTAAAGATTATATTCCTTTGTCTATCCTGTTTTTCCATTACCATAGACTTCTTCTTCAATGTGTTTATTGTCATGCCAAACTCTTTAGCTGCGCAGTTCATTTTTTTCAAACACTGTTTACAACGATACTACTGATGGTCCCACTATCGCTTGATCATCGGTACATTTGATGGCATTAACTTTCATACCATTGACTTTGACATCCCTATTTCAACTTCGATCAACTTTTCCCATCATCATCTCAGAATATGCTTTATAGAGTCTCGGTGAAAGCAAGCAACCATGTCGTACCAACTGTATTATTGAAACTGGATCTGTGATTCCTTCTTTGATTGAATTAAACGCCTCTTCATTTTCATACACGCTCTGAATTGACCTAATGTTATTTTCTCAATATACCTATGTATTTCAGCATTTGGAAAAGTTTGTTCCAGGTACTCGATACAATTTTTAGAGATCATATTTATTATATGTAAAAATATGAACGATTTGACGTAAAAGTGCTGGCAGTATCTATAAATAGAACATCATTTACTCGTGTACTGCTATTCATTATCACGCTAACCTAGATGCGCTGTTTGTATGCTAATTGTAGGTAATCATCTTGTCTAGCAGTGTTTTCATCTGTGTTGCTCGCATATGGCCAGCGGCACAGTCTTGTCCATTTTAATGATGCGAAATTGATGCAGCCTTCCAACAAAGCTGCATATGAACTTTAATGCCCTTTCTACCATCCCCTACCCCTTCCCCCTCTCTCTTCCACTTACTGCCCTCCACATATATTTTCCTTTCTCAGACTCAAGATTTGTTCTCCCTTACTCTCCTCTCCTTTCGCTCCTTCTCCTCCAAGCCCTTCATTCACTTTCTTTCTATCGCGCATCTCTCGCTCTCTCTCTCTCTCTCTCTCTCACTCTCTGTCTCGATGTAATGCAAAGTCTAGCTCTCTGGGGTTTTTCATCCTCCACCCTTTCATTTCCATCCCCTGCATAATTATCTCTCTCTTCCTATTCCTCTTCCTTTCTCAAAATCTCTCGCTGTCTCTCTTCTCTCTTTCTCTGTATGCATGTCTCATTTATATATCGACAAATGTCGGTATCGTAAATTCTGACAGAAAACTGCGGGTGTGCATATACATATATATATATATATATATACGAAGCGTGTTCAATTGAAACCTGACCAAATTGCAACAAGTGAACATATGTACAATACGCATGATGACGTTACTTCTGACGTAAACAGCACATACTAACAGTTAAGTTTGCAAAATTTCATTTACCTTCGATTCATAGTTTTCAAAGCAGACCGTTGAAAACATGGCGGGTGTGATACAGAATCCGTTCAGAGTTGATCAGCAAACGGTGAATTTTTTTATAACAGCTGACGGATGTCGACCAGTTGACATTCATCGCATAATGCGGGTAGTGCATGGTGACAAAAGTGTGTCGAAGACAAGAGTGAAAAACTGGACAAAGATGTTTCAAGAAGGACGTGAATTTACGAACAATTTTCTAAGACTAGGCCAAGCGCTTCTTGTTGCGTCAGAAAATGCCATCGTCAAAATTAATGCACCAATTTAGGTGGACTGTCGCCGGAGCTTACGTTCGCCATAGTTAAATCACCATACTCTGCCTGCATTCTGTGATGAATGTCAACTGATCGACATACATCAGCTGTTGGAATCCGAACCACCGCTCGCTGATGAACTCTGGACAGATTCAATTAAATTAAAATAGGATAATTAAATTGTGCAAACTTGACAGTTGGTATGTGATGTTTACACCAGAAGTAACGTCGTCATGCGCATCGTACGTATGTTCACTTATTGCAGTTAGGTCCGGTTTCAATTGAGCACGCTTCGTATAAATATATATATATATATATATATATATATATATATATATATATAAAATTATATATTTACATACAAACACACACATACATACAGACACACACTCATTACATAGGAGCAAATCAGTAAATAAGTCTTGAATAGTTATTTTACAAAAACCTAAAGCATTTATTATTTCATTACTTCTCATCATAGTTACAACCAACGTTGGTACATACATTTCATGCCTTTATCAGTGCACCAAGACCTACAGGATAGACGTCTTTGGTCTGATGTGTCGGCCACATTGGCATCTCAACATTCAAATTTTTCATCTTGTCGAAACATTTTACACCATGAGTGGGTTTTAGGGCCACAAACAGGTGGATATCGCTCAGGGCTAAGTGGGGGTTATGGCTTAAGTATTCAAGAAGTTGTCATTCCAGTTGGTCAATTTTCTCCTATATTGATCGAGCCGAATGTAGAATGGGGTTTTGATCAGTTATGGCCCACTGACCTTGATGTAAGCATCTAGTCATGAGTCGTTAACTGCTGTCAGTCCATTCACTGAAGCATTTTCGGACCATTTTCCCATGTAATCTTTTTTAGTCTTAGTATTATTTAAAACAGAAAATACTTGCGAGAAACAATAGTATACGAAAACTGACTAACACAACTTGTTGAGTCAAGTCAGATGTCTTTAGGACATCATCACTCGCCTGTGTTTTTCTGGGGCTTTTTCTGGGGCTGAGTACGCCGCGCCAGTCTGGACGGACTGTTCAGTTCAGTTCAGTTCATCCCGTAACCCATCAGGTCGTTGGGGCACACATGAAGACATGAAAATCCCACGATAATAGACTTCGTTTTTGTCCTCATGTGTGATTGTTAGGCTTGAAATCACCTGGCGGCGCCCATCTCCTCTCCAAGATGCGTTGGGCCAACATCTGCAAGTAGCCTGAAGGAGCCCGTCCCCCCAGGCGAGCCATTGCCTCGTTACCCTAGAGCCTCACGGTTCTAGTTGCCCAGTATGCACCTCGAGGAGGTGAGGTTGGCTTGTGAGCTCACTTTAATCGGAAGGCTACTAATTTCCCTTTTCACTCTTCCAGGGAAGAGCTAGCCGATCTCAGCGCCACTGGAATGCGGCGCCAAGCATGAGCACAACTTACACCTTCCAGTCATGGCACGCAACTTCCAAGCAGGTCGTGCACACCAACTAAGGATGGTACGCAATCGGTAGTGACGTCCTACCCAACAACGCGTATTCTATTACACATGAAGAACAGATCGTGTATCTCCGAATTCCGATGAAATTTACACATATAGGCTTCCTGTGAATACCGCAGGACGCGCTAGAAAATGATCGTCACACAACACCGCGCCCCACACATGAAGTGGAACGAACAAACCACACGAATATCGCAGACCATGAGAGCAGCTGTTGCCTGGTCGCCATCTTACCGGAAGTCTGGACGGATTGAGCACATGTCAAAGTTATTGGTATAGCAATGAATTATACATGCCGGATAGTCACTGTCTGCTTAAGACATACACCAACGGAGAAAAAGTACCCTATTGTTGGCGTAGTGCCACCTGAGACACGAAGAATGTCACGTCAGAGGTAGAAAGAGAAACGACACAGGGCACTCTATGTCAAGACAAAGTTTCTTACAGTCAACCCAGCCCTCTATAGACTAGTACTGAAAAACGCCACATCAAAACAGGGAAAAAGTTTACGCTGGTCCGCTGGATCTAGTTATAGTAGAAACATGTGCAATGGACATCACCTGCCTTACGCAACATGGAAGTCACTAAATAGACTTCGAACTGGCGTATAACGATGCAGGACAAACCTACAAATTTGGGAATTCAGTGATGTTATTGTTGTTGTCCCATAGCTGCTAAGCAATTCTGCTCTGCAGCAGCTCAATTCCATTCTATACAGATTTTCTTCAGTTGGTTCACTGCTTGGTACAGTGTGTTGGCAATTGTCGGCAGTGCTTGTAAGGATCTTTTCCTCATATCTGCAAACGCCTTGCACTCAATGAATAGGTGTCGAACTTTTTCATCAGTGTGAAAGCAATGTCTGCACAATGGCAGGTGCTGATGATTGATGCAATTTCATTGGCAATTGACTCTGGTATGTCCTGTTCAGAACTGAAAGATGAGACTTTGATCTCTTCTATGTAGTTTATTTATGTCATCTGTACGTTTTGGCTGTGATATTTCGCTAAATACACTGCGACCTGTTGTTCCCGTCACCCACTTGTTCATTCAGATCTCCCAAATATTCAGAGATGATAAAACATGCGAATGTGGAGCAACACAAAACCAAGAACACCTGATGAACTGCCCAAACTTCCCAGAGACCTTCAGTATGGACGACCTGCTGAGTGGTAACGACAGAGCAATCCATTACTTGAAGAATGATGTATGACGTAGTGCCTGTGACAAGGCAAGTACAGTATGTAAGTCATAGTTGGCCTGTTCTCCTACAAGGGTGATTGTGCTTGTGCGGGTCTCAGCTATTTTATCAGCTGGTAGTAGCCGGCTGGCTTGTGCTTATATCTGCTTAGCGGGCTGGGCTTGACCAGCACTGCGTTTTTTGGTCATGTGCTGGTCCTAGCTCAGGTTCCACTCGGTTCTTTCTCATACACTGGCTGTCTAGTTGATAGCTTGCTTATTCGTTGCAGGGTCACGAGTGTTGTGTGGCTCTAACGATTTTTTCCAAGGTGAAGGGGATGGGTGGAGGTCGTCGAGACGGTCTCCGTGTGGTATCGTGTACCATAGAATGGTTGCTGTGAACCAGCGTTCGTCTTTACTTTTGACTACATGTCCAACCCAGGGGTGTTTGGAGTTGTTGACATTCTGTATGATATCATATGTTGGAATAGAAATGATCAGATCTCTCATTGTTGTAAACGCATAAGTACATTGCGACAGAGTAATTGGGACTGAGTTAACAGCTTTTAACGAGTTATATCCAGCTGTACTTTTGTCACGTTCAGTGAGCCAGATCTGTCCAAAATCTTATTCCGTCATCTAGCGGTGGTTCTAGAAACATGTAGCATTCATGCAGCTTTCTAAGAGAATTTGGATCGAAGAGAAAAGGCCAAACTTTGGCTCCGAAAATCGGTGGTGCTACAATCGGCTGTGTCTGGTCGAAAGGTAGGAACATCGCAGCTCCAATGTAAACTAAGGTTCGATATAACAAATCGTCATTTTCATGACAATTGGAGTCAAAAAGGAGGTCGACGAACACAGTTTCTCCAGTAGATTCACACAAAAGAAATAAGTAACCAATGACGCAGATAAGAAACTGTGAGCACTGGATAAAACTCAGCAAGTGATTAACATGTCGTGAGATGAATGAACATGAAGGATGAACGTAAAAATAATATACAGGTCAGGTTATCGTGCAACCGGTCAGGTCGTTGGGGCACCCATGAATACACCCTCACAACTCCACGCCACCCGTCACTGTCAGCTACCGATATCGGATACTGGTCCATTAAAATAATATTGCTCTTCCTTATATAAAAGAGAAAAATAAGCATGACGGGAAAGAACATTACAGAGGTAACTAACAGCAGAGTAGAACACGAACAAGACACACATACATATATATAAATGACCCTTGCAAAGTCTGAATAAGAATATTTTCAAGGTGAAAACTCTGATTTACAACAATTTTAGAACTACTGTTGGAGCAATAACTCTGGAAAACATTTTAAAAATGTGCCCGATGCAAAAATTGCTATTTTTAATTAAAGCAGGCCTTCTGATCACGAATATTTAATTCAAAATCACGAACTAGCTATATTTTTTAAGATTATGTGAAGGTCTTTGTTTCAGCAGGCTTGTGGTTTCAATCCTTTTTTTTAATAGCTTTTGTACATGATTTCTTCTGAGAAGGATACCCTTGTGCGCCAATTGAACGACGCAATCTGCAACAGTTTTTACAACCACATCTCCTTCTTGTCATCATTTGTATTGTTGATTCTATGAGTACAGATGTGTCGTTCAAGATGCTTTCGGAATATGGAAAAAGCGCGAATTATAATTGACAATAAGGACACCACTCTATGAGAACGCAAAGACTTCATGAACAGGTGCACGAAATACTGTCAAGAAATGTTTTGAGAATCAAACCAAGTAACAATCTTTTACAATAATAATGATCCTGAACCGAAGCGTACCTAGTACTTACTTCAGCCATCAAGTCCTAAAGTATAATAGTTATGTTTTGGTTCTACATAATATGATGATGTTTCTCCATCACGTGTGATGAGGACCACTCTCTTTGTTCAGCCGTGTTGACAGTTTTTCCTCTTGCTGTGTCCGCTGAAATTGGTGAATTGCGCGGTGATTTGGAATAAAAGTGAGGAAGAAACTGCACCGTTTGTCAACTTCACTCTCTGGTCCTGCGCTACCTTTGGCCAGTGGCAAGATTTTATCTGCATAATGAACAGTCCACGGACAACCATCGCGATAACATTTATTTTTCCGAACCTTCAAAAGACCCAACAATTACAAGAACATGAAGTAATAGAAACTCAATAATTGAACCCTCTGGATACGAACGTGCATCGATGTAAGTATGAGACACGTTTGAGAATTGAACGTACTGGAATCACTAACACAGTTTTATCATAGACCTTAACTTTATCACATGCAACTGATAACTATCGCGATAGGTCTAGTTCGATCTACACATTTTATAACATAAGCAATGCTTTCTAATTTCCATGTCATAAATTAATTCAATCAAACAAGGACTTACGTACAAGGAAGGTACGCACGACAGGACTACTCCCTTTCGCCGAGTCTCCGACACTTGTTCTGCGATAACGTTTGGAAACGTTGTTCAGAGTTGTTATAGGGATATCAAAGTCAATAATATGAAAGTTAATGTCATCAAATTTGCCGATGATCAAGTCATAGTTGGTGAATTAGTATCAGCGTTACATACGTTGCTTGAAAAATAACCATTACCGACATGAATTTGGCAACAAAATTAACTTTTTGAAGACAATGACTATGTTAATGGATAAGCAACATGGCCAAATGAATAAAATCATGAATATAGATATAATACAACAAGTACATGTATGTTTGCAGTGGGTTACAAAATAATATGAGCCTAACACCCTATTTCCTATGCGACGCATGGCTGGACGGGAGTTTCACTTTTTTTTACATAAGTTTGCATGTTTAAGGCACAGAAAAACAGATGATCCCCCAACGAGAAAGACATTAAGACGAAGCTTGCAATATCATTAAAGACCTTCAGAGAAAAACAAAAACTGCTAACCATACAGAAAATTAGGATATAACTGAGGAAACGAGTAATCACTACTCAAGTTTTGCTAACTTCACTGTATGAAGCTAAAACATGGATTATAGTGAAGAAGAATGAAACAAACTTGAATGCATTTGATATGTGGTGCAGTGACGGTTGTGGGCTAGTGGTTAAGTGACACGGCTCACAACGGAAGGTGCTGGGTTCGATCCCCATCACACAGGTGGCATGAAGTCAACGCCAATTGTAGAACTTGAAAAGATTACAAAACTGCAATCAATGACCGATAGAAGAGACTGCAGAGCCCAGCTGCAGTCAGAGAAACTCCGAAGACTGACGGACCATCCAATGTACCAGAGACTAAACAATCTGGGAAATGGGAAACTGAAGCGGAGAAACTTTGCAGAAATAGCCAAAGCAAAGATGCACGAAGATCCCATAAACGCACTAACAAAACCAAAACCCATCACTACTGTACGAAAACCTACTTGGAGGCAGGATATATTTCCAGAGGTGGTAGAAAATATACCAGGTATTGCAAACAAAAACTGCCAGAGTGAGAAAGAAAGGAGAGACACTACCCTAAGCTTCATAACGAAAAGCTACCCAAGCATGGACTGGACCCATGCATACACCGACGGTTCTGTAACAAACACTACACAGAACGGAGGGGCAGGAGCATTCCTGAACCTACCAAATGGCAGAAATATAACACTGTCATTCGCTACTGGTAAGTACACAAGCAATTTCAGAGCAGAGGCAGAGGCACTGAGGGCGGCAGTGGAAGAAATGGTGACACACAGTGAAAATGAGAGCCATATAGTCCTGCTGACAGATGCTCTCGAAGTAGTCACAGCGCTAAAAAGCCAGAAGAACACTGAGCTTAATGACTTAAGAGCAGCACTCTGCAAACTGTGCCAGCAGTCCGCACCAAAAAGGGTGGTGGTGCAGTGGGTTCCGTCACACTGCAACATCCTAGGCAACGAGGAGGCAGACAGACTGGCAAAAGAAGGTGCAAGGCTACCACAAACAGATACCAGCATGACGTACGAAGAGTCAAAACGGCTTATCAAAGCCAGATACATGTCCAAATGGGAAACCGAACATACTGGTTACACCAAAAATGATGCCTATTACCAGTTGAACCGAAGAGAGCAGGTCGTTGTCTTCAGACTTCGCACTGGCCACAACAGACTGAGGTACCACCTATTCAACAAACTGAAGATAGGGTGTACCGACGAATGCCCGTGCGGTACTGGTAAAATGACCACTGAACACCTGCTGCAGAACTGCCCGACATACGAGGATCAGAGAGAGCAGATGTGGCCATTGCCAGTGGAACTGCAAGACAAGCTGTATGGTAGTGGCGAGAGTCTCAGGATGACCGCCGCTTTTTTTCGAGAAAATAATGGTTACTGTCTGACTGTGTACGCAGAAGAAGAAGAAGAAGATCCCCATCACGGCATCGCCTGTTACCCCAGGGAAGCAAACCCTTAGAAAATACAGGAGGAAGCAGACCATTACATAAAATGCATGCCGAAGTCGGATGCACTGGGCGGACAGGCGCAAAATTAAAACCCAAATGCAACGCACACTGCCTTAGGAATAAGGCGAACGCCAAAAAAAAATAAAAAATATGTGATGCTATCGTAGAATAGAAATAGTGAGTTAGACAAAACAATGATACAATAACAATGTTCTCTGATGTAAGCGCACAAGGACAAATAATGGCAATGATACAAAAACAAAGATTAAGTTGGTTGGAACCCATTATGGAAAAGGAAAGTCTTCTACAGAAGATACTAAAAGCCAAGATCCGGGTAAAAAGAGCAATGGAACCACCAGAGCTCACCTTTACGCTCATACATGCAGAGACGTTAAAATGCTATGAGGACCTGAAATGAAGAGATATGTAGTGAATAGGGTTAAATGGATAAAGATACCCGGAAACCTTACAACTAGGTTTAGGACTGACCAACAAGAGGATATGATTAAATGGAGAGACATGCTCTGAAAATCTTACAACCAGTCCTAAGACTTACCAACCAGAGAATAGAGTTGAATTGAGAGAAATGCTCAGGCAACTTTACAACCAGTCTTATGACTGACCAACCAGAATAGAGGTAAATGGAGAGACATGCTCAGACAACCTTACAACCAGTCTTATTACTGACCAACGAGAGGATAGAGGTAAATGGAGAGACATGCTCTGAAAATCTAACAACCAGTCTTATGACTGACCAACCAGAGGATAGACAGGATGGCAATGATATAATTACTGTAGATTCTCCACAATGCATGTGTCAGTAAAAGATAAACAATGTACTACGGTAGTTGCAACATTGATACCGACTATGAACCTTGGTCTCTGCCAATGTCCATTTAATAAGTTTATATCGATCTGATAAAAATTATATTAGTCGCTGAGATAACGGTGGACAGATTGAAAGATAAACATTAACGAAAAACAAGTGGCAAATGGATAGACAAATACGAAGAGGGAAGATAAAAGCAGCCCTTGATAATAAGGAACATTATCGTATTTAATAATATAATCATCAAAAGGTAAGGATCTTAAGAACGTCGCTTCTTACAGAACGTCGCTTCTTGCAGAACGTCGCTTCTTGCAGAACGTCGCTTCTTACAGAACGTCGCTTCTTACAGAACGTCGCTTCTTACAGAACATCTCTTCTTGCAGAGCGTCGATTATTACAGAGCGTCGATTATTACAGAACGTCGCTTCTTACAGAACGTCGCTTCTTGCAGAACGTCGCTTCTTACAGAACGTCGCTTCTTACAACACATCCCTTTTTACAGAGCGCCGCTTCTTACAGAACGTCGCTTCTTGCAGAACGTCGCTTCTTACAGAACGTCGCTTCTTACAACACATCCCTTTTTACAGAGCGCCGCTTCTTACAGAACGTCGCTTCTTACAGAACGTCGCTTCTTGCAGAACGTCGCATCTTGCAGAACGTCGCTTCTTACAGAACATCCCTTCTTGCAGAACATCGCTTCTTACAGAACGTCGCTTCTTACAGAACGTCGATTCCTACAACCGCCTACCTACTTGGCTGTTATACGTTTCTTGGCAGGTGTGCAATACGGCTGGTTGCCATTATTTTCCGTGCGGGAAAAAGCGATCGTACGAAGGAAACATCCCGTATCTACAATACTGAATAAAGCGGGATTCATATCTGTGCATTTGGATTGTGAAACCAGCATTTCACCCCTAAGCCAAGCAGCTTCCAATTGAAATAATTACAAAACGTAAAATTAAATTAAATTAGAAATGACGTAGGCATTTAACAAACAAAACAGATGCAGAGACGTTGAACAAGAGGGCACATGTACAATATTCTCGCTTTCAATCAAACCCCAAAACACCAAATTAAGTATAAATGGCAAATTCCTGCAGCCAAACGACAACCCAAACTATCTGGGAGTCACATTTGATCGGCGCATGACATTGAAAAGTCAGATCGAGGGAAACCGAATGAGAGCCAGAGAAAGAAGGGCACACATGTGGAAACTTGCTGGCACAAGCTGGGGAGCAGACGAAAGTATACTAAAGAAACTGTACACTGGAAGAGTGAGACCAGTTCTCGAGTATGGCATTGCGGAATGGACAACAGCAGCAAAGGCGAACTTCGACAAAGTTAACAAACTTCAAAACCAAGTCATGAGAGTTATAACAGGAGGCATGAAGTCAACGCCAATTGTAGAACTTGAAAAGATTACAAAGCTGCAACCCATGACCGATAGAAGAGACTGCAGAGCCCAGCTGCAGTCAGAGAAACTCCGAAGACTGACTGACCACCCAATGCACCAGAGACTAAACAATTTGGGAAATGGGAAACTAAAGCGGAGAAACTTTGCAGAAATAGCCAAAGCAAAGATGCACGAAGATCCCATAAACGCACTAACAACACAAAAGCCCATCACTACTGTACGAAACCCTACCTGGAGGCAGGATATATTTCCAGAGGTGGTAGAAAATACACCAGGTATTGGAAACAAAAACTGCCAGACTGAAAAAGAAAGGAGAGATACTACCCTAAGCTTTATATCGAAAAAACTACCCAAGCATAGACTGGACCCATGCATACACCGACGGTTCTGTAACAAACACTACACAGAACGGAGGGGCAGGAGCATTCCTGAACCTACCAAATGGCAGAAAAATAACACTGTCATTCGCTACTGGTAAGTACACAAGCAATTTCAGAGAGGAGGCAGAGGCACTGAGGGCGGCAGTGGAAGAAATGGTGACACATAAAGAAAACGAAAGCCATATAGTCCTGCTTACAGATGCTCTCGCCGTAGTCACAGCGCTGAAAAGCCAGAAAAACACTGAGCTTAATGACTTAAAAGCAGCACTCTGTCAACTATGCCAGCAGTCCGCACCAAAAAGGGTAGTGGTACAGTGGGTCCCATCACACTGCAACATCTAAGGCAACGAGGAGGCAGACAGACTGGCAAAAGAAGGTGCAAGACTCCCACAAACAGATACTAGTATGACGTACGAAGAGTCAAAACGGCTTATTAAAGCCAGATACATAACCAAATGGGAAACTGAACATACCAGCTACACCAAAAACGATGCCTATTACCAATTGAACAGAAGAGAGCAGGTCGTTGTCTTCAGACTTCGCACTGGCCACAATAAACTGATGTACCACCTATTAAACAAATTGAAGATAGGTGGTACCGACGAATGCCCGTGTGGTACCGAGAAAATGACCTCTGAGCATCTGCTGCAGAACTGCCCGACATACTAGGATCAGAGAGAGCAGATGTGGCCATCACCAGTGGAACCACAAGACAAGCTCTATGGCAGTGTGAACAGCCTCAGGATGACCGCCGCTTTTTTAGAAAAAATAATGGTTACTGTCTGACTGCGAACAATGAAGAAGAACAAGAGGGAATGACATTTTTTTAAAGAGTGTTAAAAAATTTGAAAAAAGTTGAGAAAAAAAATCTGGAAGAATTAATAGTAGCACAAACACAAAATAGAGTCCTTGTAAAAATAAATACTGAGCGTTGCACATAATGAAGCTTTGCAAGGCGGTCTTCGCTTGATTGAAACGAAATGTGTTTATTACAGGTGCATGATTAGTGATGGAAGGTATGGTGCCAGGCAAAAGAGGAAGGAGTAGACCAAGTAGACGATGTTACCAAGATATCCAGGAATGTCTGAATATGACTGTGGCGGAGGCTGGAGTTTTGGCATGGGAATTAGTTTCTTTCAGACAGACTGTGATGGGAGCGACGTTCCATAAAGGACATGCTACATGATGATGTATGAATAGTGAAACAAGATATATGATTCTATTTTACAAATATGATGTTGTACTTCCACGCGATATCCTATCATTTCATCGACAATATTAATGGTTATTTCTGCTTTCTGGGATAATCAATGACAAATCTGATGAAGCTGTTGGATAGATTTCATGTTCCGTCAACAGCCTTTCAGTCAATGCGTGACAGATTTCAATTACCATTGTCTGCTTTCCTGGAGGCAACGATGAGGATTTTTCGAGTTATTAAATTTTTTGTTTTCTGATCTCGGCGTCGTTAGAATTATAGTCAGTTTTTCACTTGTCTTTCTGAATGATTGATTTCTCATTTTATGGGGTTAACATTTGTAACATAGCCTTCTCTTTCCGAACAGCATAATTTCTACTTTTTGCTGAGCATAGCTATCACTTTCCATATATTTCTACTTTCTCGTTAATAATAGATTCTTTTTCATACCGAAAAAAAAAATTTCCGTATACATTTAGCAAAGATCAATTTCTTCATGGAATATTACTTCTTCTGTTTACAGAACGTATCTTTCTTTCTCTTTGAGACGTGTTTTTCTCTATTCATAAAACGGATCTTTCTCTCTCAATGAAACATATATTTCGTTATCCAAGGAACGTATGTTTTTCTCAGCGGGAAACATGTATTTCTCTCTCCACCGAACGTATCTTTCTCTTTCCACTAAACATATTCTCCTATCTCCACTGAGCGTATATTTCTTTTTCTGTGAAACATATCTTCA
Organism: Ariolimax columbianus; assembly: GCA_036924085.1. Classification (NCBI taxonomy): domain Eukaryota; kingdom Metazoa; phylum Mollusca; class Gastropoda; order Stylommatophora; family Arionidae; genus Ariolimax; species Ariolimax columbianus. Next base: position 62,504,882 of record JAVGWX010000004.1, read on the forward strand.
TTTCTCCATTGATAGCATCTATCCCTCCATGAAACATATCTTCCTTTCTTAATTTATCTTTTTTTTCACTTACTACGAAGCATATCTTCCTTTCTACATTGATTGTATCGTTCTCTCTCCACAAAATATATCTTCTTCTCTCCATTGACCGTTTTTTTCTCAATCCATGAAACATATCTTCCTCTCTCCATGAAACATAATCTTCTCTCTACATTGATCATTTTTTTCTCTCCATGAAACAAATCTTCACCTGTCCATTGATAAGTTCCTTCTCTCCAGGAAACATATCTTACTCTCTCCATTGATCGTGTCTTCCTCTCTCCATGAAACATATCTTTCTCTCTCCATGAAACATATTTTCCTCTCTCCATTGATTGCATCTTTCACTCTCCATTAAACGTATATCTCTCTCTCTCTCTCTTCATCTATCGTATCTTCCACTCTCCATGAAACATATCTTCCTCTCTCCAGGAAATTTATTTGCATATCTCCATAAATCGTATTTTTCCCTATCCACGAAAACTATCTTCCTCTCTCCATTAATCGTATCTTCCACTATTCATGAAACATATGTCATTCTTCTCATTGAACCTTTCTTTATTTCTCCATGAATATATATTCCTCTCTTCACGAAGTGTATCTTTCTCTGAACACGAAACATATTCTATTCTACATGGAACATATCCGTATCTCTACAAGCAGCATATTTTCTTATTTCTGAGAAACTATTTATCTATCTATATGTCTATCAGACTATCTGTCTATCTGTCTGTCTGTCTGTCTGTCTGTCTGTCTATCTATCTAACTATCTATCTAACTGTCTATCTGTCTGTCTGTCTCTCTCGCTATCTGTTTGTCTATCTATGCTGGAGGTCGCGGGATCAAAATACGGTGGAGGCACCGGTTTTTTTTTTACGTGGATCATCTGGATCATCACATGATCTCTGAGTAGTGAGATCAGACACTCGTGATCAGGGGAGCGCACGTTAAAAATACCTTTGCAGTTGAAAATCGAAAAGAGTAGGCCTAACGGGCAAAATTCAAATTAAAAATCTACTCAAATTATTCTTGCGATTCTCGCCCCACAGAGAATATGTCGCAAAAAAGGGGACTGTGTGGTAATAAGAACAGGTCTTGGTTATGTGGTTAGCGGAGCGGCTGAAATGGCGCTCGAAAGGCTGCGGGTCTGCCTTGTTCTAATACACGCTTCCACCTCTACCAGTGTCAATAATAGGCGATTATATATTCCATGGGCTAACAGGTGCTGGGATTGACCTGGCAAGTCACCAGTGGATTTTCACCTGCCAAAAAAAAATTATGAAACCAAGGAGGTCACACCTCCCCACGACGTCTAACGATATAAGTGCACTGAAGATAGATAGATGCTTAGCTGTTTAACTGTGGTATGGTCTTTCAGGCCCATCATACAGACCAGGAGGTCGCGTCTGGGTCAGGCACAATATACTGACCACGACCACAATTTCTATTCCATGTATCGTTCCCAGGAAACAGGCTGTTTTCAAGGCAGTACGAATAACGAGATGTAGATCGACGTGTTCTCATAGTAGAGAGCGTCACGCAGATGAACCTAAAAATAGCAAAACCACCTGGAGGACCGTGGTCTACCTTTATCAACCCGCTCGGGATGTGAAAAAAGCTGCTACAACCCTCCACTTAACGACCTTTTCAAGGCCAACAAAAGAGTAAACTGGCTCATTGTGGGCATTAAACAACAGAAACAAAAACATCTTTAGCAAAACATGTTATTTCTAAAATGATGTTTTCTTTAAAATAATCATGTTTCTGTAATACTGTTCATTTAATGTGATGCCTTCTGTAAAAAATACTTCACTTATGAAGCCTTGTTTTTTTTTCTTTCTTCAGTAGTGTTTATTACTTATAAAATACTATTTTCCTTTAGTTAATACATTTGAAAAATATTGTGTGCGTTCTTTGATGGCTGAACACATAGTTCTAACATGCTTTTCTTCAACAAAGTGCCATGTTTCAGTGCAATGTTTCAATATTCATCCACAATGTTTTAGTTATGTAACACAATATCGTTCTGCCTTATTTACACACAAAATTTATCCATATTTATTTTATTATTTCGTTCTCTATTTTCGATAAATGAACATTTTTATTAGTTTACTAGCGTGTTCAATAGACTTTTACAAAATTGAAACACGTTGAAACGGAACTAATCTCTCTCTGTCTCTCTCTCTCTCTCTCTGTGTCTCTCTCACTCTCACTTTTACATAAACTCTTTCTCGGCCTCGAAGATTCCAGTAACAGTAGGACAATGCACTGTGTCGGGTATAATCGTCAGCAGTGCAGTGTACTGCCAATATTTTGTCAAACTCAGCAATGGAATCCTAGAAACATGTCCCTTGCCCAATTGCCAATCTGAAACACGACATAACTTACTCCTCTTTAGTTCCAGTATGATGGTGGAGATGGTAAGCCGGCCAAGGGAGCTTTAGAATTGTTTTAGCTCGACATTGCACATTGTCGAATACATCGAATTCCCCTCTGTTGTCAGAAAGGAGCCAAATATATTTTTGGTTTATGACCAGGGTGAAAAGAAAATCCACGGGACCACTCCTACCCCCGACTCTTCTACCACTGTTTATTAAAATCCCCAAGCGCTAATCGATATATCGATATGTGAGGCTGATTAATAATAGTACTAAGATCATGTTCTAGTCTGTTCTAATTTATAAAGGAACTTTATATGTTGCAGTTGGGAAAGGCAAGGCCCATAAAAAAGAAATGGTCACTAAAATCATGAAAAGACTTTACCTCGTACAAAGGGGAGGAAGACTAATGTCTGGGTCTGGTCAGGCACAATACACTGATCAGACATGTTAGTCAGGGTCAGGCAAAACATACTGGCCAAGGTCCTCACCTCGGCCGCCTAGTAGCACCCTGGAAAGGACTGTTTTTATGGCAGCCTTGCAACAAACGGAGTGAGGGATCAACGTGATCCCCGTAATAGTGAGTGACATGCAGATGAAGCCAGGCATAGCACAACCGCCTGGAGGACACCGATCCACCTTCATCAGAACGCTCGGGATGTGAGGAAAGTTACTGCAACACGCCACTTAACGTCCTTTCCAGGGCGCACAAAAGAGTAAACCTACTCATTGTGGACATTCGCAAACAACAACAAACTAGTACAAAGAATTATGTATATTTACTACCCAGATTTCTCGATGTCTAAATGTGTTTGCTGGCGATCACGCCATGTTCATTGGCTATTTCCGTCTTGTCAGACGATAGTAAGTTGTGCTTCGAAAAAAGGGATGCAGCTTACAGTTCATGACGATAACGAATGTGACGCGTAAGATCAATATGTGCAGAGAAGCGTATTTCACAGTGTGTGTAAGGAAAATCAAGACTGTTTGTCACTTGAATCACAGAGAAATATCTCATATTGACAAAAGCCAAGTTAAAACACAATTTCAATATACTGCGAACTGTGGAAGATAAAGATTAATTGCACAGAAATTCGAATACACCGTCTTCTCCCACAGTCATGAAGAAGCAAATAGATCCATTAATATAAAAATTACTGGGGAATTACTGCAGTCTTAGGTATAAGGCAAGCAAGCAGTTACATGTAATTATAAGGCTGGCTTGCACAAATTGGGGAGCTGATAAGCAAACCCTTTTCCAACTATACCATGGATATGTTCTACCAGTGACTATCATCTTCTCAAGTAGACCACTGTAAGTGCGAATAACATCGTATCTATTGACCGGGGCTGAATCGAGCTCTCGGACTTATTTGTATGTGTGAGGAAGATGGGGTACGGTGAGATCAACAGCCTTAGCGAGATGTAGGCCAGTATAGAACCCATTGAAAGATTAATTAACAGAAGCAGTAAAGTTGCCCGTGTATGAAGCACAAACTAGGGCCCGATCAAGAAACCTCTTCAAAGCCTGACGCTGAAAGGGAACACGCAAGTCAAAAAACGAAAAGAAAGAAAGAAAGAAAGATAGAGCTGGAAGATACCAGGAAAAAAAAGGCCAATAATTAAATTGGTGGAGAGATGATGATGATGATGATGATGATGATATAATCCCTTTGGCTGTGAGCTGGCATCTTTTGACAACCCAATGCCTCCCGGACAAAAGCAAACGTCCTTCTCAATTGTTGAGAGGGCGTCCGATCTGGTATAAAGTCTGTTGTCTTAGAGGCATCATGATTGTGAAGTTGTGAAAGGAGGTGGGGGTAGAGGGGTAGGGGTTGTTCTAGACGCATCTTTCGAGTATCCCTGTAGAGAGGCAGTCCAGTGTGTCGGTGGCCAATATTGCCTGGTCCTGACAGCCCATCTGTAGTGATGGTATGTGTGACATCCCCTCCACCTGGAGGATCATCACGTCCTGACAGCCCATCTGTAGTGATGGTATGTGTGACATCCCCTCCACCTGGAGGATCATCACGTCCTTACATCCCATCTGTAGTGATGGTATGTGTGGCATCCCCTCCACCTGGAAGATCATCACGTCCTGCCAGCCCATCTGTAGTGATGATATGTGTGGCATCCCCTCCACCTGGAAAATCATCACGTCCTGCCAGCCCATCTGTAGTGATGGTATTTGTGGCATTCCCCGACACCTGGAAGATCGTCACCTCCTGCCAGCCCATCTGTAGTGATGGTATGTGTGGCATTCCCCGACACCTAAAAGATCGTCACGAAGGTTAGAGAAATTTTAAAAAAAAATTGCCACCGAAATAGGGTACGAAGATAATTTTGACAAGAGAAGACTGAATCAAATGTCTTCAATGCATAAAACAGAAGAGAAAAACTATATACACCATCTACCAGAGAAAAAAACAATATCAAATAAGTTGTTTGGAAATTGTCTCCTGCTAGTCATATTTTTAAACATACCTAATAATAGAAACGGTGGCCACTAAAGAAACTGCACCTACGATCCTGAAGACATATACCTTGAATACAGTCTATAGTTACCTAAATCAGCAGTCTGGATCTATACAGATGGGCCAACCTTAAAATCTACAGTTTGCAGGTTATAGTAACTGTATGATATACCAAGCGGGCAGACTGGTATCATTAGCCTCTGTTGGCAGTCAATCTAAGAGAAGGTAAACTCTGACTCTAAACCGGGGCATGCGAAGCTCGTTAGCCTTTTCAGGCAGTTTGCATAGGACAGGAGAAACTCTGTTTTAAACCCACAAGTCCAAGGGAGCTAGTCTTGGGACGATGAGAGTATCATCGGATGTCTCGAATAACTAGCATCTGCGGGTAACGACTCCACTGACTTGTGGAAACCTCGGGAGAGGGTAGGGCTACGGGAGTAAACCCAGACAGAAAATCTGGAGTGGTAGCACCTCAGGCGGGCCGTTTCAAAATTGCAACTCATTCCATCAGCTCCTGCCAATTTGTCATGCTTTGCATGCCTCTGGATTACACCAGCGAGGCCCAGAGTGGGATCCTGCAGTTTTGGCATCCCAGGGTCTCCATATTCAGCGTCCAGGATTGCGCCCAGATATACTACTCCCAGGATGCCACGCGCATGGTCTGCAAAGACGGAGACGCCTATGAATGTATGAATGATATTCCCCAAAAGATCCTTTGATGAGCTATGTGATTCATGGGACGAATATCGATCAAATAATAAAGAGGAGACCTAGGCTATAAAACAAGCCAATGAGATTTTGAACCAACAATTTGACCTAAAGAAATTAGTGCCGCAAGACATTGTGGTTTTTAATGACTTCAAGTCGGTTCTAGGGGCATTGGAGCGTGCCTAATAGAGCAGAAAATATATATATTTTTGGTGGGAAGGCGATCGGCTACATAATCGCAGTACACTCGTTTAACGTTATCCTGAAATTGATCCATAGACATAGCCAGATACTAGTAAACGAGATGGCTCACATAATAGTGAAAACTGGGACCTCCAATCAACAAAAACAAGGAATTCTAAACAACAAAATCAGTGACCTTCAAACAACAAAAACAAGGACTTCCAAACAACAAAACCAGTGACCTCCAAACATAAAAAGCAAGGATCTCCAAATAACTAAATCAGTGATCTACAAACAATGAAAACATAAATTTTCAAACAAAATTAGTTACTAAAAACATCAAAATCAGTGACTTCTAAAAGAACAAATATTGGGACCTCGAAGCAACAAAAATATAGAACCACCAAACAACAAAATCAGAGACATCTGAACAACTAAACACTGACCTCCAAACAACAAAAAGAAAGACCTCCAAATAACAAAAACAAGGACTTCCAAATAATAAAAACCGTGAACTCCAAGTATCAAAATCAGTGAACTCCAACCAACAAAAACAGAAAACCTCCAAACAGCAAAATCAATTTCCAAAAAAACAAATAAAGAAACCTTCAAACAGCAAAAACGGGGACTACAAAACAACAAAAACAGAGACCACCAAAGAACGAAAACAGAAACCTCCTAATATAAAAACTGGATTCTCCAAAAGAACAAAACAAGGACGTACAAACAATAAAAACAGGAACCTACAAACAACAAAAACAGGGACTTACAAAAAAAAATTGAACCACCAAACAACAAAATCAGTGACCTCCAAACAACAAAAACAGGAACCTCCAAACACCAAGAAAGGAACCTTCAAACAACTAAATCAGGGACATCAAAATCACGAAATCAGTAACCTCCAAATAACAAAAACAGGGACATCAAAACGACGAAATCAGTGACCTTCAAATAACAAAAATAAGAAACCTCCAAACAACAAGAAAGGGACCTCCAAACAAGAAAAATATGGACCTCCAAACAACAAAAACAAGGACCTCCAAACAACAAAAACAAGGACCTCCAAACAACAAAAACAAGGACCTCCAAACAACAAAAACGGGAACTTCTAAACAACAAAAACAGAGACCACCGAACTATAAAAAAACCTTGACCTCCAAATAATAAAAACTTTGACATCCAAGCAACAAAAACACCGACCACCTAACAGCAACAACAGGAACATCAAAACAACAAAAACAGGGACCTACAAAGAACAAAAGAATAAACCCTGTAGCAACTAATACACTTAAATGAATCCTTAGGAAACAGTACCAAGACAATCTAGCTGAACACGTGACAGATGGGGAAATAAGATCGCAATGTATTTAACGAAATGGTACGGCCAAAAGGTAATGGTGCCATAAATAGACTACACTGAAGTGAACAAAATCTCATTTTTTAAGCTACGAAAACACCAGTCAATAGATACTTGAACCGCATCAACCTTCAGCGACAGGCTTAGTGCGGACACTGCTCTCACCCTAATGCAAGTTATACGCCTACTTATTGAGGTGTAAAGCGCTTGCTGTCCTGAGGAAAAGATTTTTACAAATGTCGCCGTTAATCACTAATATTCTGTATAGCACAGGGAAACCAATGAAGAAGATCCGTATTTATATTATTTTTATTTATATATATTCCTCTTCTCCTCCTTTTTCTTTTTCTTCTTCATCTTCTTCGTCGTCGTCGTTGGTTTTCAAACTCCCGCTCTCAAGCCCTGGAAAGGGCTTTGCAAGTAGCGGGAATGTAGGCCGGAGAACGGAATGGGTGGTGTTGTAGTTTATAGATTGACTGCGATATTTGAACCTTTCGGTCCGATACATTCGACTTCATCACGGCACTTTTTGGTACTGGATTAGTCTTCTCTCTTCGATACATTCGACTTCATCACGGCACTTTTTGGTACTGGATTAGTCTTCTCTCTTCGATACATTCGACTTCCTCACGGCACTTTTTGGTACTGGATTAGTCTTCTCTCTTTGATACATTCGACTTCATCACGGCACTTTTTGGTACTGGATTAGTCTTCTCTCTTTGATACATTCGACTTCATCACGGCACTTTTTGGTACTGGATTAGTCTTCTCTCTTTGATACATTCGACTTCATCACGGCACTTTTTGGTACTGGATTAGTCTTCCCTCTTCGATGTGTTGTTCTTAGCCAGTCTGTCCCGCTGCAGCCTGTTATCCAAGATCATCACGTGGAGGTGGAGGTGGAGCTGGATCTTGGCCGCTCTGGGTTGCTGTCCCAGGCGCTAGCAGTCAGCTTTAGGTCGCTTAGCGCCACAGTCATTTCACTGCTTTTCACCTCAATTCTACAAATTGATAGACAATGTTATATTTTATGTATAAATTAATGGCGTTTGGCTGTGAAGAACTGGCTTATTAGCAACTATCATCATCATCAGCTGGTTTAACAGTCCTGAGACTGGTTGTAATATTATCTTAGTATGACTCTCCATTTGACTCTATCCTCTCTTCATTTCAGCTTAGTTCGTATATTTAATGTCCTTGTATGACTGAGATGTAAAAGTGAGTCTTGGTCGCCCCGCTCTTCTTTTTCCTTGAATCTTGCCCTGTAGTATCTTCTACAGAAGACTTTCATGTCTCATATTATGACCCAGCCAACTCAATCAATGTTTTTGTGTCATATGCAATATTTGTGTTTGTCCACCTACTTCAGTGAGTACTTTATCATTGGATCAGTTGCACCAAATGCTTCCAAGCGTTTTTCATTCTTTTTTCATAGAGTCCATGTTTCAGCTCCACAGAGTTTTATTATTTTTTTGTTTGCGTTCGCCTTATTTATATATTCCCCTACGCGGGTGTGCGTTGCACTACGGTTTTTAATTTTTTGCGCCTGTTGGCCCAGTGCATCCGACTTCGGCGTTCATTTTATGTAAGGGTCTACTTCCTCCTGTATTTTCTAAGGGTTTGCTTCCCCAGGGTACTGGCCGGTGCTGGGATGGGATCGAACCAAGCACCTTCGGGTTGTTAGCTGTGTCACTAAACCACTAGCCCACGCCGTCCCAAGGCTCATACAATGCAAATGGTCACACGTGAGCGGTTATTACTATTTTCCTCACTTCTACCCTGATATTCTTTGAGGTTATTTAATTCTATGTTTCCCTGTAGCCCTTGTTTGCCATTGGAATCTTTGTCTTAATTTATGACTCATTGCGGGGATCTTCTGTTATGGTTTACTCCAAATATGTAAACCTTTGTACTTGTTCCATAATTTGTCCATTGATGATCATATTATTTGCCTCTGTTGCTTGGATATTACTAAAGTCTTGTTATTTTAATTTTGTTTTGCGTTCGCGTTATTTCTCTATTCCTCATGGCAGTTTGCGTTGACCTGTGGTTTTTATTTTCCGTCGGCCCAGTGCATCCGACTTCAGCATGACCAAAGTCCTTGTCTTCGAGGTGTTTCTTTTCATGTCAAACTATTTTTTTTAGCAACTATCGGATAGCAAGAACAATAACACACCTCACAGAGGAGTACCTTCAATGGGAGTATTCTTTTGGTTTTCCTTACCCATAAACCGCGTCTACATTCTTCTCTTTATCCATATCTCAAGGTCTTGGATTATTTGTAATTGCATGTTCATTGTCGATGTTTCAGCACATGTTAACGACGGCTAATTTGATGACGCTTAACGACTCTATCCTGATTCGATAATTGATTTTAGCTTCTATTCATTGCTTTTTTTATGTATAGAATATTGAATCCTTATCTTAAAATCCTGTTATTCTGTCTTACATTTATCCTACTTCACCAGCCGTTTTCTCTTGTTTTTGTTTTTAACCTTCTTCTTCTTCTTCTTTGCCTTCATGATCTGTTCGTCATGCTATATCTGCAGGCCAGTCGGCATGCTAGAAGTCTGTAGTATTCACCAGGTCGGAGCGGCTGCCCCACAGCTTTTGTCTCAGCTCCGCACCCTCTGGCCAGGTCTGGCATCTTATTACCCTATAGATTTCGCATTCCTGTAGAATATGCTCAGGGTTCTGGCATCCTGTTCCACACGGGCACTAATCGGTGTGTGAGATCATCAGTCGATATAGATGTTCTAGTAGTCTGCAGTGTCCAGTTTTCACGCGAAATAAGGTAGTTTGTTGATATCTTTTGAGCTGGTTAATTGGGTCTGGTGTACTGCTAATGTTTCTGTCTTCTCTCCATTAGTGTATATACTGATTTCTGATGATGTTTTTGATTTCTGTGTATGGTACTCGATGATTAAATTGTTGTTTATGCCTTTATTTACATATTATATTTGACGTCTTATTACGTTTTTCTCTTTCGTGTCTCTATTTTTCTCAATATTAATCACAGAACGACCACCTGGTGATGTCTGTACATAATATATGTATTCGTTGTTATTGAGGCAATGTTGTCTCATTCTGACGACGTGCTCCCATTTCAATCTCAAATTGGGACATGTATCAAAAAACTAATGTGGCATCTTGCTTCCGCTTTGCCTGTAACAATTTTTTGGTGCATGATAATCAATAGGCCTATCTTTCCCTTCGTTGTTCCTCCTTTTAAAATTATTATTATTGTTGTTATTATAAAAAATTAATTTTATTGTTAATCAGTTTCCCTGAACGATTAGATATTGTAAATGTTAGTTAATAAAAAAAACGGATAAATTAGACTTTAAAGAGTTTTTCAAACCACAACCACCAACAAGAACAAGAGGGTATAAGCTACAAATTAACTAACAACATGTCCAGATTAGATATTAAAAAATATTTTTTGATCAGACAGGGGTGAATGGTTGGAATACATGACGACTGGAAGTAGTGGAGGTAGGGACAATTACTGTATATAAGAATAGATTGGATGCGCATAGCTTTTATAGCAGGAAAATGTGAAAGAAACTAGTTGTATACAGACTCTGTGTAGTGCCGAGTTGGGCTAGATACAACTCAGGTGACATGTTAATGTTGCTGTCTGTCATTTATTTTCATTGCATACATCTTTATTACTTTCTTTGTCGCCATTGCCCTTATATAAATTCGTATGTTCCATAATGTGTTTTCTTCCCATCTGCGCAACCTTTTATTATCTGTTAAAGTCTGTTCTTACTACATGCAATTTTCGACTTCAACCCTCTGCGTATAGGTCGACATCGTCGAATGCTATAGGTCACTTTGACTTTGTCAACTATACTCGCCTATCCGACAGTTGAAATAGAAATGTGCCTATACAGCCCGTTTTGATACAGAATACCCTCTTCCGGCTTTCTTATTGGTGCACTTTCTACACCTCCCCAGGGGGCTACATATTGCAAGTAAGCAAGAGGGTAACGAGGCAGAGAGAGAGCAGTGCAGCAGCCGGACAAAAGTAGTGACGCCAACGATCTTGCTCAAGCCTGGTCTACTGATCAGGAAACAGATGACTAATACCAACCCTAGAACCAACAGCCCAAGACCTCTACAGCGTCAGTATGATCACGCAAGTGCAACATAAGTGGACAGGAACAATCCAATCGTTCACTGCTCACTTTTTGACAAAGACCACAAAACTGAAAATATACGAGGCGTGTTCAAAATGAAACCGGGCCTAACTCCACCAAGTGAACATACGTACGATTTTCACTTTTCATGTAAACAGCACATACGAACAGTCAAGTTTGCAAAATTTGATTATCCTCTGACTCATAGTTTCCTCAGCAGACCGTTGAAAACATAGAGGGTGCGATACGAAATGCGTCTAGAGTTGATCAGCAAGCGGGTTTCCGGTTTCTAACAGCTGAAGGAAGTCGACCAATTTATATACATCTCAGAAAGCAGGCAGTGTATGGTAACAAAAGTATGTCGAAGACAACAGTGAAAATCTGGACAACGATGTTTAAAGAAAAACGTGAATTTACGAAAGATCTTCCGAGACCAGGTCAGGCGCATATTTTTGCATCAGAAAATGCCACCGCCAAAAGTAATGCAGCAGTTCGGGTAGACCGTCGCCGGAGCTTACGTTCACCCCACTTTTGTCACCATACACGGCCTGCATTCTGTGATGTATATTAATTGGTCGACATCCTTCAGCTGTTAGAAACAGAATCGCCGCTCGCTGATCAACTCTGGGCGGATTCCGTTTCACATCCACCATATTTTCAACGTTCTGCTGAGGAAACTATTAGTCGGATGATAATGAAATTTGGCAAACTTGTCGGTCGGTATGTGCTGTTTACATCAAAAGTGACGTCATCATGCGCATCGAATATGTTCACTTAGTACAGTTAGGTCCGGTTTAATTTCAACACGCCACGTAGTTATAACCAACACAAGATTAACTACTTTGTCTAGGATCGAGTCTCTTATGACTGACTTATGACTTACAGTACTCTACGATTTTATCGATTTCTTCTTAACTTCTTAGGGGAGTGATTAACTGTATGATAGAGTACTCGCTTTTCTCAGCAATTGTACGCGGTCCAGCTTTCTTTACCGACACACTGCAGTCGACCAGCCTGTAAATGGGTTCCTGGCTTACTGTGATTGAAAAAATGGCAGCATCTGATAAACAACATGTGGCCTTCTACAATGAAGTATCTTTCGCTTGATCTTCGCCAGCAGTGTCTATTTTGGGACTGTCTTTAGTATTTGTATCTTAACTTTTGGTGCCAAAGATGCAGCAGTGAATGAGCTGACAGCAGCCATAGCTGGCAACTAGTGTCAGAGCCTGTAACGCAAGACCCTTTTCCGCCCCCAAGCGGTGGCCCTGGAAACAAATGCAACCATCCAGCCTGACTAAGAGATTAGGGATTGAAGAGTGAAGGCATACCCGTTACCAACAAGAATGACATGCTGACATTCGATGTATTGGACCGAAATGTGCAGGTATCGCAGCATCGCTGTAAACTAAGAAACACCGTCACAAACGTTTTTTTTCAGGACGAATGCCGAAGAAGAAGTATCTTAACTTTGCGTTGAATGCTCTCGTCTTTTAGTATTCTACCTCTTCTTATTGCACAAAGCTGATACAACCTTTAGACAGCTGTACTCCGCTAACCGACAAGTTAGGGATGAGAGCACTGCCAATTAACTAAAGCTGTCGAATCTCGAAGCATGGCCATTACTGAGCTTGGAAATCGATGTTGGCCTTCGAAATGCGTGAATCGCGCTATATACGTGAGTAAAGTATTTAAATTCCTCCAACACTTTGGTTCTGACTATAACAGTTAGGAGCCGGGTAGCTCAGTGGTTAGCGCGCTTGCTTCGTATCTGAGTCGTCCTGGGTTCATTTCCCAGTTGAGGCGGAAATTGTTTTTCAGACTGCAATGGCGCTCGGGTCGACCCAGTCGTAAATGGGTTACGGTTCAGTCCAGGCAGTAAAGGCCGCCGGCGTGATGCTGACCACATCATCCATTAAGTGCCGTTGGTTACAAAATAATATGGGTCAAACACCATATTTTCATATATATAGCAAAATCACTAGCTAGCAAATTGAGAATAACCCAGGCGTCCCTGGAGACGCTTAGGAAGAATCACTCTCCGAAACCAATGTATGCAAGGCCTCCACAATTCTGACATAAGACGATTGTCCCTGGTGAAGGATGCGGTAATCCATGCAGACACAGCATGTTGCAACCATACAACCTGACATGGCATGCAGACATGTTGTGACGAAACGATGGTCGATGGAGCACAGCGGCAGCAGTCTTGTACTCCCGAGGTAAGAAAAAACCGCGGGGAAGACCTCTAATGCGTTGGTCAAATAGAGGAACGGGTCATCAAGATTAAGATAATATTTTCTTGAATATTTCGTCCTGAAGTACGATGATGGTCCAAATGGGTGGTGCATATCATTTGTCCATCACGTTGGCGGGCAGTCTGTTGTAAGTTGAATGACCACCAGAAAGACACCTTTCTCGTCCATCTATCGTTAGCCATCAGACCACCTGGTCGGCTTATATGTAGCTTTGAATTGACACAAAGCACAGATTTAACATTGAGTCAACAAAGTCGTAAGAAGCTTAGCGTTTCTTTAATAGTTATGCTTTTGAGTCAGTGTGAATTTTTTTAGAGGATTACGCTTCCGAATGGTTTCTGTGCCCGCTTGCCAATTCAGCTGTAAATGGGTACCTGACCTACGACTATGGAAGTAAAAGGCAGCGAGGTAAGAAAATGGCCACTCTACCTCGTACAAAGATGTGTCTTAGTCTACTGAAGTCTCTAACAACTTTATTTCTCGACAGTAGTGTAACTATTATGGCACAAATCTTTACATTAAGAGAAGAAGAGAGCCGTCGGTATTGAAGCCCAACGAAGTAGTTAACCAAGGCATGCAGTCGAATATATGGCTGTCTGGTTATAATGTGAAAGGATAGCTTAAGCTGATTATCGATACGCTAGGTATCCATGCACTGCTAGAAAAAGCACGACTAGGATGGGCCGGACACCTCGTCCGTATGTCAGACGAGCGGCTCCCAAAGAAGCTTCTCTACGGCGAGCTGAGAGAGGAATGGCGCGAGAGAGGGCGCCCAAAGAAACGTTTTAAAGACGGTCTGAAGGACTCACTAAAAAGTTGCCAGATAGACATCGATACCTGGGAATGTCTTGCGCAAAACAGATCTGACTGGAGAAGCGCAGTCAAATCGGGTGTAGCTGCCTATGAAGATGACCGTGTTGTGAAAGCCCAGAACAGACGCGAGACGCGGAAATCCCGATCAGCGGGAACACCATCCACTTCGACAAACCTCGTGTGCCCGATATGTAGCAGATGTTTTCGTGCTCGCATTGGCCTTTTCAGCAACATGCGCACCCACACCCAACAGGGAAATCTGTGTCAAGGATAATGTCAATAGTCCTCATCGACAACGATGGACAACTATTATTATTATTATTATTCGGTATCGGTTAACGGTGGATACTTTTGTATTGAAGATCAAGATATGATTGGCTAAAGGTGTTCAAGACACACTGCAGAAGAATGACTGGATACAGCAATGGGCGTTCCAGATAGCACGCAGTTGGAAAGTGCCGCTATCACACTATATCTATTGAGATAAGTGGATATGTGAAATGGGATGAGATGAGGTGAAATGGGATGAGATGAAATGGGATGAGATGAGATGAAATGTGATGAGACTGAAGAAAAGCCACATGGTTTGTGATCGAGAACGTTACAAAATCGAGTTTGCTAGTTACATGGTTTTCAGTAACTGCTCTTCCGCAATTAAGGCTGCGGAAAACGTCATTGTACCAAGTCGGAGCTTATTTGATGAGGTAGAGCAGCCTGTCTCACTCCTCGCTGAATTTTCTTACCCAACTGTAAGCCAGGTGCCTATTTACAACTTGGCCGACTGGTGCGTGCCGATAACAATGAAGTCTCTAGTACCCCATCTCGAACAGTAGCCGTGGGAGTTCATTTAAACTTTATGTTTAAGCAGCGAAGTAGTAGCAGGATGACAAGAACATCTCATCTATACACGTACAGCCCAATGACAATTGTTCTGCCGTGCAACCTTCTTGCTTTGATCATCTTTGTGTATTCACAATAGACTAGCATTACCCGTGCAGTAGGTCTGCCACCAATCGAACTGTTCAATATAGCAGACACAGCAGCAGTTTGACAATTGAGAGATCTCCACTTACCGTACCGCCCCTTTCCCTCAACCCACTCCTCAATAAAATATTAAGTCTTATTAAAGATACTAGCACCCTCGTGTATTAAAGTGCAATAAAAAAACTTACAGTTTTATGGTAATGATAGCATAGAAAACTGTTAATACGAAGAAGATCTGTTTCCATTTTGACGTTTCATGACCACTCGGTTCGCTAATTATTAAACGTCTAAAAGAAGCATCTGAGTTGACTGCAAGTGAAGTATAAAAAGGTTGTATCGAGACTATGCCTTACTAAGTGACGTCAATACTACGTAATGGTGACAGTTCGTAAAAGTTAGTCCTGAGAATAAACCCCAGATAAGTTATTACATGTTTGACTCATGTTAGTTATAAACGATGTATAGGTTTTCCAATTCAAATAAACATACGACATTATGTAATTTAATTGGAGCGAAGAGTAATAACAATAATAATGTGAAACATAATTATTTTCTACTTCGGCGTTCGTTCGCAAAACCACGCTGTGACGATATACTTTAGCTTACACCAAGACTTCGATATATGCGCCTATTAGCCTTACCCATCCGATTTCAGCTGACATTTTCGGATATCAGGATTACTTTCTCATTGCGATAACTATACTCTTAGACAGATTACATTAGTGCAATCTGTTTCAAGGGGCGCTACATAAAGTGGTTCGCTGAACCTGATGAAAATCAGCACGCCCAGTTGCTGGCTGTTGTAACCTCATCCACTGCTGCATCTTCCGACCAAAACATAGTGATCGAGACCCCACACCTCACGTCTCCGTTAGTTAGTTTTCTTTCCACTTGTGCCGTTTAGCGACGTCGGGAGCTTAATTCGTCTATCCTGAGCCAATTGCGTTGCATCGGTCGATGTGAGCTTGTCGCTGCACAATCACTCTAATGTCCTCTATCCACCTACCTCGAGCCGCCCGATTGCCTTGTAGCCAGATCTACTAGCATTGTAAGCCATCAGTGGAAGATGATGAGGGTGCATTCTCATGAGATGACCAAACCAACTCAATTTCTGCCTGGAAATGAATTCGACACAAGACGTAATACCGACCATACTTCGGATATCGTCGTTCCGCATTCTGTCTCTTCTGGTAACACCGATGACCTTCATCAAACACTTCCTTTCACAAGTCGAGATTTTGCTCTCGCCCGCCTTGACAGAGGCCATGTTTGGCACTGGTAGCACAGAGTCGGCATAAATGTACTGTTTATCAGCTGTTGCTTTGTTGCCAAACTAATGCTCCGGTGTCTAAACAGTGGAAACGGCTGATAAGTTACAACAGATGCTTTCTGACACCTTGTCTCAATTTTCCTGTCGATCCTACCGTCTGCCGAAAAAAAACTGCCCAAATAATTGAACTCATTGCACCGTTGAAAAGCAATTTCATTTAGACTTATCTTGAGAAGAGTTCTACTGATCATCATAGTTTCAGTTTTGTTCTCGCTAATTTACATATTGTATTTAGCACAGGTTCGCAAGTCTCCGTTCGTTCTCTTGGGAAAAAGCTGTGTCATAGCAGTCTGGCCCGCTAGATGGGGATCGATACTGCAATCCCCTAGTAATAAGCTTACTGATAAGCCTCGTTTTGCACTACAGCAAGTAGGGCCACAGTCTACATTTTGAAGTATTCATCGGTATACAAAAAAAAAGCCACTGTAACCCGCTAAAATAACGCCGTCAAGATTTAACTCAACTTAGCACTAGCAGCTATGAACAATAATAGCATTCTCAATGTAAAACCATTTTGTTTCTTTGAATCGTTCTCTTGGACTAAACCCTGCTTGGTGGTGTTATTATATGAGTGCATTATACGGATGTGAAGGTGTTCTTATGTTTAGGACTAAGCTGTGCTTTCTAAATTTCTTCTTCCCTCTAAATATGACCATCTCTCAAACGACGAAATCACTCGACGGACAGGTCTCGAAAGCACATTCATCATGCTTAAACCGTTATCGTTTGATACTATTTGGACACGTGAACTGACTTGCCAAATTTGTCCCCGCCCACTAGCTCTTAAATCAGGAACACCCATGGTAGAAATACACTGGTGTCCAGCATAATTCCGGCAAAACGACACATGATTAAGTCAGAAAAGAAATATACGAAGCGTGTTCAAATGATACTGGACGTAACTGCAACACGTAAACATATGTACGGTGCCCATGATGGCGTCACTTCGGGTGTAAACAGCACATACCAACCGTCAAGTTTGCAAAATTTCATTATCCTCCGACTCATAGTTTCCTCATCAAACCGTTACAAACATGGCGGGTGTGATGCGGAATCCATCCAGAGTTGATCAGCGAGCGATGATTTGGTTTCTAAAAGCTGAAGGATGTCGACCAGTTGACATTCCCCGCAGCATACAGGCAGTGTATGGTGACAAAAGTGTGTCGAAGACAAGAGTGAAGAACTGGACAACGATGTTTAAAGAAGGAAGTGAGTTAACGAAAGATCTTCCGAGACCAGGTCAGGCGTATATTGTTTGCGTCAGAAGATGCTATCGCCTAAATTGATGCAGCAGTTCGGGTGGACCGTCGCCGAATCTTACATTTGCCACACATTTGTCACCATACACTTTCTTTATTCTACAATGAATGCCATCTGGTCGACATCCTTCAGCTGTTAGAAACCGAATCGCCGCTCGCTGATCAACTATTGACGTATTCCGTATCACACACGCCATGTTTTCAACGGTATGCTGAGAAAACTATCAGTCGGAGGATAATGCAATTTTGCAAACTTGACGGTCGGTATGTGCTGTTTACCTCAGAAGTCACGCCATCATGCGCATCGTAAGAGTGTTCACTTGGTGCAATTAGGTCCGGTTTTATTTGAACACGCCTCGTATCACCCTCATTGCATGCAGCCTGGGACTCAACTATTAATCGTTGTTCTGGCCGGATGGTGCGACGGAGCTTAGTAACCAAAACACACTCCCTACTTCTATGCATTTCTCTCCATCTATCACTAATATTGCCACCTTGCGGTCTTGCTTAACGGCTCCAAAACCTGTACATTACTGAAACATGACATATCGAGATTGGAGGCCACCCACATGAGCATCCAGCGACGTATCCTGGTCAGCTGCTGACATGGCTACATCCGCAACGTTGAGGTCTCTGCTAAAACAAGCCTCCACCTAATCTCAGAAACACTTAACCGCAGGCGAGTTTCTTTGTTCGGTAATGACTTGAGGCTGGACTAGAAAACCACGATCCATGAGATACTTAAACCAGTCGTTCTTCAGTGCCAAAAGTCTTCCCCCGACTAACTCGAGGTGCAGTGGTTAGTCTCCGCACAGTATGGCTCCAGTATATAACATCCTCCATCATCGCTGTGGACGAGGCATGGAGCTTGGCCGCAGCAGTAGACCATGGATGTGGCCGACCAACCTAACAGGCCTCAGGCGCCTTAACGGACTTATTATTATTATGTTTTCATCAAAACGTCCAAATAGCTTTTTAATATCCATTAACTCATGTACGCGTTTCACAATGCTCTAAAAATTGTTAAATATATTTCTTCACTGGATGGTTTAGTTAAATATTCTAAATATAAATCGTGGTAAATTTTTTATGGGAGATTACACATCTTGTCCTCCGTCACCGGTCGCTACAATATTATTATGTATGTTACTAGTGAATACTGAAACCAACACTTCATAGTCACGAACTGCATTGACTTTTGACATTCCAGAATTCTACAAGTGTCTGTCTCGAGTTAGATTTCCAGAGTTGCTCTGTGCACCTGCAAAGAATATTTAAATCTTATGTAGAACTAACATTTGTGAACAGTTTTTATGAAGATAACAACACCGTATAAAGATTACTTACGTATCAGCATTTGGCCGCAACACTTAGACTAGTATCGTCTCATAATATTGAACTTAATATTGATGTGCCAGTTGGAGAAAAACGCTGTCAGCTAAGTAGCCAAAAATTGACTGAAAATGAACACGAAAATTTGAAAGTACTGAGGAAAGATCAATTGTACATAGATGTGTTGTCCGTAAATATAGGCTAGTGTTAGCATATTTAATTCTACATTGTGATTTTGAAAATGTCGTAGGTGTTTTACTGCGTTCGGCCATCTGAATATCAACTTTGTCGTTATGCGGTGCACTGAATGTTTGAATTTCAGACTCCTATCCTGAAGTGAAGTGATATATAGATACGACGGGCAATGAGTTTAATAAGGATGGACAGAAGTGGATAAAGAAGTAGAGAGAAAAGAAAAGTGGAAGAGGCGCCAGAAGGAGAAAGACATAGAGAAACAAATATTGAGAGAAAGAAAGACGAGAGAGTGATTGGAACGACAAGGGATATGAAAATACACACAATAATACCAAGTATACATTGTTGAAATGGTTAAATTCTTGCATGTCAGGGGTTTGCTCCTTGGAAACGGCACGCTTCAGAATGCCCAGAATGGAAATCACTGGGAGATAAATCTACATATGGCTATCCCTAATCTCAAAGACAACATCAACCTCCTGAACAGGAGAGACCAAAACTCCATTTTCCGACTTCGCACTGAACATATACAACTTAACAGACACTTAAACAGAATCCAACCAGAACATGCTCCAGAGTTACGGCTGTGCACACATCCCTATGAACCTGTTGAATATTATCTTTTTTGAATGTCCGGCCTTTGCTGGTGTTAGGAAAGAGTTTCTTCCTTCGAGGCCAGACAAGTGGAACACTTTGTACGGAACTAAACCCACCAAACAGAGACCTATCGCTCTCGAGTATGGAGGTCAGAGACTCCAACTGCATAGTAGTTGGAGATTTCAACAGCCACTCGGAGAGATGGGGATACTCTGACACAGACAGCAGAGGTGACGAAGTGGAAGATTGGGAGATATATGCAAATCTCTCCCTAATCAATAGGCCGGAGGATAGCCCTAGCTTCTATTCAAGAACATGGCATACCACCTCGACTCCAGATTTGGCCTTCTCCACACAGGACATACACCATAAAATAGACCGCCAGGTGCTAAACCAACTGGCAGGTAGCGACCACAGGCCGATCAGGCTAACCATCGACATGGAAGTAGGCCCACAGGAAACAAAACCGCTCCCACGTTGGAATTACAAACGAGCCGACTGGGACAGATTTGCAATCCTGACAGATGGGCTGTGTGAAACCATCAACACACGAAACACCAAAATGAAGCCCATGGTAGAGAGCCTAAGCAAGGCAATAATGCAAGCCGCCACTGAAACCATCCCAAGAGGAGCTAGGAAAAACTATAAGCCCTACTGGAATGATGAGTTGCAGAAAGTGGAAGATGCAGTAACAAATGCTAGGAACATGGCAGAACGAGAAAAATCCATGGAGGCAAACATCGCCCTCAAAGCCGCCGCGGCGAAGTACAAACACACTCTCAAGCAAACAGCAAGAGAAAGCTGGAAAAATAAAACGGAAAGTCTAAACCTGGACAAAGAAGGGAACAAGCTATGGAAGCTAGTCAGAGCCATGAACGACGAAACCCCGTCAAATAAACACATTACTATCAAGCAGGGCGAGAACTTGATCACAGGTAAGAAAGCCGCCAACGCTTTTGTCGATCACTATGCCAGAGCAAACCACATCGAGGTCCCTGCAGATAAGCATACAGACATTAGCGAAGAGCTAAAGGGACACGAAAACATAAATACGGCTCTCGAAGAGCACACGATGGCCAAACTAACAATGCGCGAAATGGAAGAGGCTATGAGAACACTAAAGAAAAGGAAATCTCCCGGAAAAGACGGGATAACAAACGAAATGCTGATGGGGGTGGGCCAAACAGCGAAGAGGAAACTACTATCAGTCCTGAACCAAAGCTGGAAAAGGGGTATTGTACCCCAGGCATGGAAAGACGCAATACTGGTACCAGTACCAAAAACAGGAAAGGACAAAACAGATCCAAATGGATACAGGCCCATCAGCCTACTGAGCTGTGTCGGCAAGCTGATGGAACGGATGATAAACACCAGACTGATGTGGCATCTGGAAGAAAAACGAATACTAATTCCACAGCAAGCCGGCTTTAGACAGCACAGATCCACTGAGGACCAGGTCATCCTCATAGCCCAGGATATAGAAGATGCCTACCAGGCACAGAAACACACAGTAGCTGTTTGGGTGGATCTGGAAAAGGCATTTGACAAAGTCTGGAAGGACGGACTTAGAGTCAAGCTAAGAAGAAGTGATGTCTGTGGGAAGATGTACAAGTGGATCAACCACTACCTCAAACAAAGAACGGCCAGAGTCCAAGTACAAGGGCAGATGAGCAAAAAGGTGACACTCGAGCAGGGAGTACCCCAAGGGGGAGTATTGTCACCCACACTCTTCCTGGTATATATAAACGATATTACAGAGAATATACAAAGAAGAGTCCATAGCTCAATGTTTGCAGACGATCTGGCTATGTGGACCTCTGAAAAGAATCTCAGCATAGCAAGAAATCGGATGCAGACGGCCCTAACATCGCTGGAAGAGTGGGCGAACTCATGGCTGGTCAAAATAAACGAGGAGAAAACCACGTGCACAATATTCTCGCTTTCATTAAAACCCCAAAGTACCAAACTAAGTCTAAATGGCAAAATCCTGCAGCCAAACGACAACCCAACCTATCTGGGAGTCACATTTGATCGGCGCATGACATGGAAAAGTCAGATTGAGAGAAACCGAACGAAAGCCAGAGAAAGAATGGCAATCATGAGGAAACTTGCTGGCACAAGCTGGGGAGCAGACGAAGGCATACTAAAGAAACTGTACACTGGAAGAGTGAGACCAGTTCTCGAGTATGGCATTGCGGCATGGACAACAGCAGCGAAGGCAAACTTCGATAAAGTTAACAAACTTCAAAACCAAGCCATGAGAATTATAACAGGTGGCATGGAGTCAACGCCAATTGTAGAACTTGAAAAGATTACAAAACTGCAATCCATGACCGATAGAAGAGACTGCAGAGCCCAGCTGCAGTCAGAGAAACTCCGAAGACTGACGGACCATCCAATGTACCAGAGACTAAACAATTTGGGAAATGGGAAACTAAAGCGGAGAAACTTTGCAGAAATAGCCAAAGCAAAGATGCACGAAGATCCCATAAACGCACTAACAACACCAAAACCCATCACTACTGTACGAAAACCTACCTGGAGGCAGGATATATTTCCAGAGGTGGTAGAAAATATACCAGGTATTGCAAACAAAAACTGCCAGAGTGAAAAAGAAAGGAGAGACACTACCCTAAGCTTCATAACGAAAAGCTACCCAAGCATGGACTGGACCCATGCATACACCGACGGTTCTGTAACAAACACTACACAGAACGGAGGGGCAGGAGCATTCCTGAACCTACCAAATGGCAGAAAAATAACACTGTCATTCGCTGCTGGTAAGTACACAAGCAATTTCAGAGCGGAGGCAGAGGCACTGAGGGCGGCAGTGGAAGAAATGGTGACACACAGTGAAAATGAGAGCCATATAGTCCTGCTGACAGATGCTCTCGCCGTAGTCACAGCGCTAAAAAGCCAGAATAACACTGAGCTTAATGACTTAAGAGCAGCACTCTGCAAACTGTGCCAGCAGTCCGCACCAAAAAGGGTAGTGGTACAGTGGGTCCCGTCACACTGCAACATCCAAGGCAACGAGGAGGCAGACAGACTGGCAAAAGAAGGTGCAAGACTACCACAAACAGATACCAGTATGACGTACGAAGAGTCGAAACGGCTTATGAAAGCCAGATACATGACCAAATGGGAAACCGAACATACTGGTTACACCAAAAACGATGCCTATTACCAGTTGAACCGAAGAGAGCAGGTCGTTGTCTTCAGACTTCGCACTGGCCACAACAGACTGAGGTACCACCTATTCAACAAATTGAAGATAGGGTGTACCGACGAATGCCCGTGCGGTACTGGTAAAATGACCCCTGAACATCTGCTGCAGAACTGCCCGACATACGAGGATCAGAGAGAGCAGATGTGGCCATTACCAGTGGAACTGCAAGACAAGCTCTATGGAAGTGGCGAGAGCCTCAGGATGACCGCCGCTTTTTTCGGAAAAATAATGGTTACTGTCTGATTGTGTACGCAGAAGAAGAAGAAGAAGTACGGAACTAAACAACAGCTTCTTCCTTCGAGGCCAGACAAGTGGAACACTTTGTACGGAACTAAACAACAGCTTACAAACACTTGCCGATATCACTATCTACGATAATCTGGAGTACGTCCTGGTTTGATTCTGTTCAAACGACTGTTAACTTGCATGTGTTTAGTGCGAAGGAGTGCAGGAGCCCATTGGCCGCTGGATCAATAACCAACCAACCAACCAGAATGCCCAGAAATATATGGATACCCAAATTAAAGATTGGGCAGGCAATGCCAAAGTCAGTTTATATCTACTTCAATAACATGACAATGACATCCGTTTTGGTTGACTTGTATGGACTCTTCAAAATCCTCACTAAATAAGCTGCTCTAAAAGACAGCTACAGCTAGTAATATCGTACCATGAGGATATGAAAAGAACAGTACAATTTGATGGTAGTATTGTACACTAATTTGGTATCTGGAGGGTTGCCGTTCTGACCCCGAATCTATCTTCTTTGTGACCTCCGAACTTCGGGAGAGCTGATATAACACTCAGAAGAAATGCGCCAGAGAGATCACATTAGAGACAAACAGGCGAAGAACAGTTGTAGCCGAAATGATTATTGTGAACTAACAATGGTGTGCAGTATGTTGGATCAGAGTAAATTGGAGTCAGCGAAATACATTATATATAGTGATAGATAAGCTCTTGTTCGAAGCGATATGTGAAGAACCGAACTGGAATTAAAAGTACAGTTATTTCTATATAAATCAAGAAACGTGTAGTCAGTAGTGGTTATCAGGAGACATGGTTTCTGGTCTACGAAAAGACTATGTGTTTCTGTTTGGGATAACAACAAACCTTTCTGCCACACAAACTGGTTGCCGTGGGTTTAATTTCATTTTACCATTATTCTTGCTGGTCTTTTTTTTAAAACAATAACAATAGACTTAGTGATATTATTTCTAAATATGTATCCTTATTGTCTTTCTTGTGATGCACTCGAGACGAGGGCCAAAGGAATCCATCTATACACATCGTTATCTTCCTCTGTACCGAGCTTTTAAATCTGTCACTAGCTGCACCGAGAGAGTCAAACTCAGCATTGCACTCTGAGAAATCGTGGCCCATGCCTTTTTGCGAAAGTAAAACAGTGCGGAACTGATGGATATGGGGCAAGTTGGTGGAGATGGTAGCTCTTCAGAATTGTTTTCGCTAGGCACTCAATATCACAGACTCTTGAATGCATCGTGCTCCCCTCTGTGGTCTGGAAGGAACTTTACTGACTATGCAAGTATATGGTCCTCCCAAATCTCAAAGACAACATCTTGGAATACTGAGAATCCTGTTATTCAAACCGACATGTTAATGCCTGTTGCCAGGTAGCCGAATGCTTCGGCTATAAGTAGTAGCTATTTTATAACTTCGTGCGGTTAACTAAGCCTGGGGGAAGATACAAATAATTCGAGTAGATTTTTAACTTGACCTTGTATCCAGGTAGCGGCCGTTAAGCCTACTCTTGTTGGTCTCTAGCTGCCAAATTATTGTTAACGTGCCCTATACTGAACAAGAGAGCCCGATCTCACTACCCAGAAATCAGGGACATTTTTACCATAAAATCCACGTTACAAAAATCCAGGTCTCAACCATGATTCGAACCCGCGACCTCTGGCACTCGAGACGAACACTCTACCTCGACACCACTGACCCCCTAAGATAATTAATTTCTTGAAACGAAGATATCAAAGCACCATTTTCCAACTTCGCACTCAACACATGCAAGTTAAGTTATTTGAAGAGAATCCAACCAGAACATACTCCAGATTGTCGGATGTGCACACATCCCTACGGAACTGTTGAGCACGATCTTGTTGAATGTCCCGCGCTTGCCGGTGTTAGAATGGAGTTTCTTGCTCTGAGGCCAGACTAATGGAACACTTTGTACGGAACTAAACAACAGCTCACAAACACTTGCATCTACCACTATTTGGCACTGGACTAAATAGCAGAGACGTACAGGTTACTTGATCAATAACCAAACAACCAACCAACTATGGTATCTGACCGGGTTAAAAAGGAAAAGCACGATAACTCAGAACTATTTTCTGCAATCCCCAAGCGCTCTTCCCTAATTGAAACTGATTAGTAATTATGATTATAATAATAAAATAATAAGAAGAAGAATATAACTAAAGGTAAAACAAACATAGTTACGGAGTTGAGTCTCATTTGGCTTAGCTTGGCTTCGGTTGTTCTCAATCTCCCGCTACCAAGCCATGAAAGGGCTTAAGTAGCAGAATATAGTCCAGAGAACGGTATGCGTTGTGTCATAGTTTACAGCTTAACTGCGATATTTACACCTTTCGGTCTAACACATCCGACTTCAGCAATCATTTTTTGAGTACCGGGTTAACATTCCTTCTTCGATCCCTTCTCCTTAGCCAGTCTGCCCTGCTGCAGCCTGTTATCCAGGATCCCCGCGTGGAGGTGTAGAAGGGTCTTGACAGCTCTGGTTCGCTGGCCCTAACGCTAGCAGTCAGCTATGGGTCTCATTTGATCCACATACTAAATATGCAAAAAGGAAGCACGTAACTTGTGCATATTCCGTTAATAAAAGTAATACGCTTGCATTTTTCATCCACCTCCTAGTTTGTATAGAGTTCTTTCAAACAAAATATATGTTTTACCACACTCAGAATTCGTTTGCTCTTTGTCAATGGCGGGAAATTCAATACCGTGAAATCAAGAGTCTTCTGCCTAGAGTGATCGTGCTACACAGTATATCTTTTCTGTGGCATTATTTCGGTGTGGCAGTGGACATGTTTTCGTTTTTATCATGCATAGTCCTCATAAAACGCCCTGACCTACATCAGTTAGGCCGTCTGAAGCATGGGGAAAACCCTTCGAACCGTTCCATTCCACCGAGGATTAAATAACGGAACTCATATTGTGCAAAAGTTTATAATCAATCCCTGTTCCATAAAGAGAAATCAAAAATAAATTGACAGTATAAAACACAACAAATCACTGTTGAGAGTGATCATTTCACAGAATCCTGCCCTGAAACCAACTGCATGTCCATTTTTGTGTGTGTTTGCCATATTGCTCTAATCCCCCGAAGCTGGTATGTGCTGCACTGTGGTTTTTATATTGCGCCTATCGGCTCAGTGCATCCGAATTCAGCATGCATTTTATGTAAGGGTCTGCTTCCTCCTGCATTTTCTAAGGGTTTGCTTCCCCGGGGTAACGACTGGTGCCGTGATGGGGATCGAACCCAGCACCTTCGGTTGTGAGCCGTGTTACTTAACCACTGGCCCACGCCGGGTCCATGTCCATTTTTGTTTCTAGAATATGCTATTATAGTTGGACTGATAGTTGACCAATGTAAGTTCCGTCATTGAGTCAGCTGTAGAATGTGATGTTTCAAAGACATTTATCCGCGAATAAGAAGGCCTGAATCTACAGTAGACTGTGTGAAAAGCACTCGGGAAATCTACAAACAGCTACACATACAACAGGTAACATGATTCACAGGCGCGAAGATTTCCCAGTTATTTGAAAATAATTGAAACGAACTGTGACGGTACGAAAACAAACACAAAAATTCGATATTCCTGGAACAATGACTACGGAAGAACAAACGAATAAACAAATAAAAATAAATTAAGAAGAAGAAACAAAAAACATTTCTTCAAACCGCCGAATGCTAAAAAAATCAAAAACCGAAACGAAAGAAATGAAAGAATCGACAAATAATATAAACGCAATGCAGAAAAATAAAATAGCTTCTGGCAAAATTTTTGCATCTAGGAATGATGATCACTCTGCCCCTTCAATATTTGCCTGCCTTGTCAAATTTCAATGCCGCCATATGCAGCAGTGGGTCTTCTCTGTTAATTGACTTCTCGCTGTCATGAGCACACGGTGAGGTAATATCGGAAATACGAGCACTTGTTTCTATTTCTGATCACGATTTATGCTCAAGCTTCGTATCTGTGAGCGTCCTAGTGGCAGCATGACTAGAGTTGTTGTCTGTGTCAGCAGAGGGGGGGGGGGGATGGTCGGGATTGGTTTCGATATGGCCACGGTTTGTTTGGTTTGCTGCACTTTTACAGCTTGCGATGGAGAAAAAAAAAACAGATAGATAGCAGCTCAGTGACAACAATATGACCAAAAAAAAATAACACGATATTTACAATACAGGATACTAGGCCTTCGTTAGGGATACAATGTGAGCGAAAGCGACTAAGCGATAATCCGTAACACTAACAAATATCAAGTGAGACATTAAAATACGAATGAAAGCGACTAAGAGATAATCTGTAACACTAACAAATATCAAGTGAGACATATTAAAATACGAACGAAAGCGACTAAGAGATAATCTGTAACACTAACAAATATCAAGTGAG
Organism: Ariolimax columbianus; assembly: GCA_036924085.1. Lineage (NCBI taxonomy): Eukaryota > Metazoa > Mollusca > Gastropoda > Stylommatophora > Arionidae > Ariolimax > Ariolimax columbianus. The sequence continues at coordinate 62,532,824 of JAVGWX010000004.1, forward strand.
ACATATTAAAATACGAACGAAAGCGACTAAGAGATAATCTGTAACACTAACAAATATCAAGTGAGACATATTAAAATACGAACGAAAGCGACTAAGAGATAATCTGTAACACTAACAAATATCAAGTGAGACATATTAAAATACGAATGAAAGCGACTAAGAGATAATCTGTAACACTAATAAATATCAAGTGAGACATATTAAAATACGAACGAAAGCGACTAAGAGATAATCTGTAACACTAACAAATATCAAGTGAGACATATTAAAATACGAACGAAAGCGACTAAGAGATAATCTGTAACACTAACAAATATCAAGTGAGACATTAAAATACGAATGAAAGCGACTAAGAGATAATCTGTAACACTAACAAATATCAAGTGAGACATATTAAAATACGAACGAAAGCGATTAAGAGATAATCCGTAACACTAACAAATATCAAGTGAGACATATTAAAATACGAACGAAAGCGACTAAGAGATAATCCGTAACACTGACAAATATCAAGTGAGACATATTAAAATACGAACGAAAGCGACTAAGACATAATCTGTAACACTAACAAATATCAAGTGAGACATATTAAAATACGAACGAAAGCGACTAAGAGATAATCTGTAACACTAACAAATATCAAGTGAGACATATTAAAATACGAACGAAAGCGACTAAGAGATAATCTGTAACACTAACAAATATCAAGTGAGACATATTAAAATACGAACGAAAGCGACTAAGAGATAATCTGTAACACTAACAAATATCAAGTGAGACATATTAAAATACGAACGAAAGCGACTAAGAGATAATCCGTAACACTGACAAATATCAAGTGAGACATATTAAAATACGAACGAAAGCGACTAAGAGATAATCTGTAACACTAACAAATATCAAGTGAGACATATTAAAATACGAACGAAAGCGACTAAGAGATAATCTGTAACACTAACAAATATCAAGTGAGACATATTAAAATACGAACGAAAGCGACTAAGAGATAATCCGTAACACTAACAAATATCAAGTGAGACATATTAAAATACGAACGAAAGCGACTAAGAGATAATCCGTAACACTAACAAATATCAAATGAGACATATTAAAATACGAACGAAAGCGACTAAGAGATAATCTGTAACACTAACAAATATCAAGTGAGACATATTAAAATACGAACGAAAGCGATTAAGAGATAATCCGTAACACTAACAAATATCAAGTGAGACAAATTAAAATACGAACGAAAGCGACTAAGAGATAATCCGTAACACTAACAAATATCAAGTGAGACATATTAAAATACGAACGAAAGCGACTAAGAGATAATCCGTAACGCTAACAAATATCAAGTGAGACATATTAAAATACGAACGAAAGCGACTAAGAGATAATCCGTAACACTAACAAATATCAAGTGAGACATATTAAAATACGAACGAAAGCGACTAAGAGATAATCTGTAACACTAACAAATATCAAGTGAGACATATATATTGTGTACCTTTTATGCCACTAGTTTTAGTTTGTCTGTGTGTATTGTGTTCATGTTCCGTTTCTTCTTGTCTGTAAGCAATCAAATTGATCATTCCTTGTTTGGTCCACACTATTTCTTAACTGACACTCCACGTATTTCACTATTCTGGCACATCTGGTTGCTGGAGGCTTACTTAAACCGCTCACATTACGTCACGACTTGCTGTTTTTGTTGTGATTTGTTAGTTATTGTCGTTGTTGTTTCATACCTGACGAAGGCCTTGTGATCGTAACGTAGGTATCGTTTTGTTTTTGTCCTGGCGGGGTCACAGTCATTACCTATTTCTATGTATATCGATGTTTAACCATCAGTACGGCTGAAGCTTCGATCAATTAATTTTTCACATTACGCCTGTATCCGAGCCTTACTTGTCTTTTTAATATAAGAAAAGGTGGAATTCAGAAAGAAAATAGGGAAAGCGGAATGTTATATCCAATATGAGTTTTATAACCACACAGAACATGACAGCAAAGACAAACTTGGCAGAGATCGACAGACAATTATCTTCATATCCAAGACTGGACATAGCAGACTTAAGCCCCCCCCCTCCCTCCCCCCCCCCCCCCACCACATAATAGGTTATAAAAGACATCGCCACAGACGACTGCAGAGCTCCCAAAACAAACACTAGAACATATACTGCAGCACTGCCCAACCTATGCAGACCAAAGAGAGGCAGTATTAAAGAAATTGTTGATAATACATACATACTTAATATGATCACCGACCCTGAAGTATTGGAGAGAAGAGGCACTGTTCCGATCTTCGCCGTGCTTAGTCTTCGATGGCTGAGATACACTTGTTAAGATGGATAATAGCAGAATACCGAAATATCTGCTTTATGGGGAATTACCGTTGGGGAAAAGGTCTCCGGGCCGACCACTACTTCAGTACAAGGATGTATGCAAGCTAGATATGATCGATGCGGGCACCGATTTGGAATCATGGGAACATGACGCTATAGATCGTATTATATGGACGGGTAAGATTAACCATGGAAAACAGACAAAGGAGATACTGATTGCGGATAGGCTAAGGACTCAGCGTTTGAGAACAAACGCCACACCATTCGATGCCTCAAACCGTCCTGATTTTCCTTGCACACACTGTGGAAGATATTTCTCTGCTCGGATTGGTATTATGAGTCACATTCATTATCATCACGCGCTGTAGTTACATTAAAAAAAAAATTATAATTATATCGTCTGAGAAGACGGAAAGAGCCAATGAATGATGACTTATTAAGTGACTTATTAAGTGACTTATTAGTGATCCATTAATGATATTATTTTCATTATTTCTACTACAAACACTACGATTGCAATCATTACTAATATGCCTCCTATTACTAATATGTTACCATTGTTATCGTAATAAAAGTGCCGGCAATAATTATTACTACTAAAACTATTACACTGTTATTATCATGTCTTTATTTACAATTATTGCTCATATGAATAATTGTACTACTGTTATTATCACTACTACTACTACTTCTGCTACTATTACTACTACTACTATTACTACAACTACTACTACTGCTGCTGCTGGTACTACTGCTGCTTCTACTATTACTACTACCACTACTACTACTACTACTACTACTACTACTTCTACCACTACTATCACTAGTACAACTGCACGTAATGTACTTTATGTGGATGACTGTGCCTTAAATACAAACACGAAAGGCGAAATGCAAGAATGCATGAACAGGGTTTCCACAGCTTTGAAAAAGTTCTTCTTCACAATCTAAACCACAAAAACAGAGGTTCTACGGTAACCAGCTCCAGATATAGCCTATTTAGAACCTTCCATTTAAAAACTGTTTACCGATTGACGTACTTTGTTAGTACTCTCTCTCTCTCTCTCTCTCTCTCTCTGTCCCTCTCTCTGTCTCTATATCTCTCTATCTTTCTCGTGTTATTCACATACACGATGAGGTTGCTGTTTGCGAATGCCCACAATGAGTAGGTTACTCCTTTGTGCTCCATGAAGATGGCGTTAAGTGGCAGGTGGCAACAGCTTTCCTTACATCCCGAGCATGCTGATGAAGGTAGACCTAGGTCCCCCAGGCGGTTGTTTTATGGTTGGCTTCATCTGCGTGTCGTTCACTACTATGGGGATCACGTCGATCCCTCACTTTGTTAACCAGGCTGCCATGAAAATAGCGCGTTTCCGGTAAGGGTTAAAAGGAAGCCACGGTGAGGGTCTTGTCCGGTATGTTTTGCCTGAACCTGACTAACATGTCTGATCAGTATTATTTACTTGACCAGTCGTTAGTCTTCCCTCCATAAACGATCCGGCGAATACAGGAATATTTAGGCCATGTGTGGCATTTTGTGAACTTCACAGGACTGTATAGGATAGGCGAGGGATCAGGACTCAAACAAAAATGAAAGACTACATTGCAGTTGTTTTGCCTGGACCGTCTTTAGTTGTCATGTCGATAAATTTAACCACTTCCACGTAAATTAAGTTAACTTAACGTCTTTGTACTGGTTTAGAAGACTGCATTGTCCGTAGAAACTGCTAAACATTAGATGATAGAACATGGTGCCAAATACAGATGTGTTAACGCGATCAAGCATGACAAGTATACACACCATGATATGCGCAGCACAGCTGAGATGGGCTGGTCATGTGGTACGCGTGTAGGACCAACGTCTTCTAATAGAACTGCCAAATGCAAAATGGCAAGAGAGTAAGCGGGTGGCAGATGAAAAGGTACAAAATACACACTAAATATACCACTGATCCAGTACGGTATTAACCACTACGACTGGAAAAGAATTGCCACCAATCGCACAAACTGGCGCAACGCTATTGTTGAGGGTGTTCAGAGATGTGGGGCATCAGAACACATTAGGCGATCCAGAGTCGATTACTCCGCAAGTCCTCTAACAGCAACCCGTTCTTCTTCCTGGTTAAATGGGTGTCCTGTTTCCCTGTACTAAGTGCTGTAAACGATTCAGGGCTGGGATTGGCTTGTTTAGCCATCTTCGAACGCATACGAACAGTGAATGTTGACAAAGTGGTCCTTATCGATTACAATGGACGAACACCACTACTAGAGCTACTGATATTGTTGCTGTTCATGCCTTGACTAATTACTTCTTCTTCTTCTGCGTTCGATCTCAATGTCCCGCTACCAATCCCTTGAACAGAGCTTTGTACGTAGCAGGATATAGTCTGGAGAACGGAATGCAGTTGTGTAGCTAGTTTACAGCTTGACTGCAATATTTGCACCTTTCGGTCCGACACATCTGTCTTCGGCAGGAAATAATTACTGTTATTGCTACCATTGTTATGATTAACAATAACAACAACGATTACTACTACTACTACATGCTTAACAAATCTATTAGAATTCACGGAGGAGGTTACCAAAATGATAGATAAAGGGGAGCCAGTGGACGTTAATAATTTTTCTTTTTTGCAAAGGCCTTTGATAGAGTACATATTTAAAGATTATTTCGAAAGTTAAAATCACATGAAATAGGTTCCGAAGTTGCCAAATGGATTGAAAATTGATTATCGGGAAGAAGGCAGAGGGTGGGCATAAATAAGGAGTGGTGTGAAGTGAAAAGTGGAGGGCTATAGGGCTCGGTTTTGGGATCAATTTTAATATATATAAATGATTTGAACATTGATATTGGATCCATGATTGCAAAATTTGCTGATGACACAAAACTATGCAGTAGTGTCTCATCTAAAGCAGAAGTGGATATATTGAGGTCGGATTTATATAAAATTCGAAAATGGTCTGTAAGCTGGCAAATGGAGTTTAATGTAGATAAATGTACAGTCATCCACATTGGTAGATCCAATATGAAACATAATTACAGAATGGGAGAGAACAATATTAAAAAATAGAAAAAGAAATGGACCTAGGGGTTATAATAAATCATACAGGTAATGTGGGTGAGCAAGTTCAGGTAGCAGTGAAAAAGGCAAATGCAATGTTAGGTATGATACAAAGAAATATTAAGCATAGGAGCAAGAAAGTAATAGTCAAACTGTATAAAACCTTAGTTAGACCTAGATTAGAGTACTGTGTACAGATGTGGAGTCCTTATCATATAGGAAATGTAAACATGCTGGAAATAATACAAAAAAAGAGCAACAAAGCTGATAGTGGGATTCCAGAATTACAGTTATGAGGAAAGCTCAGAAAAACCGGCCAACGGTGCCTATAAAAGAGAAGAATTCGTGGTGACTTAATACAGGTTTATAAGATGATCAGAGGAATGGATATATTAGACTATAATATTTAATAAAAAATACAGCCACCCACACGAACAAGAGAGTATAACTACAAATGAACTAAAGAGAGGTCCAGATTAGATATTAGGAAATATTTTTTCACTCAGAGAGTGGTGCATGCTTGGAATGCATTGCCACGGGAGGTAGTGGAGGCAGGAACAGTTAATGCATTTAAGAATAAATTGGATGCGTGTAGCTTTTAGAGCAATGTGATGTAAATGAAACTGGTTGTATACAGACTCTGCAGAGTCTGCTAAACCAGTATAAAGACGTTAAGTTAAGTTACAACCTTTACACTGATACTATTGGGCAGATAATATTATCATTCTAATAATAGTCACAATACTAGTTACTACTATTGTCACTGTCAGTATTATTAGTACGTCTATTACTAGTTCTAGCTAATGAAAATAGCAGTTCTGAACTAAATATGCACGAGGATATGGATCGGTTCTCTGCTGCTTGTGCACACAAAAAACCGAGGTCATGTATCAACCGGCACCAGGCACATCGTATAAACAACCAGTAGTTACAGTAATGGGGCAGATATTAAGAGTTGTTGAAAAACAAAATGTGTCTACCTCGGAAGGACGTTGTCGAGATCAGTGATTATTGCTGATACTATTAGAATATCAAAGGGCAGTCCAGGTGTTTTTGAATGCGCTCAACTGTGTGGATAGGTCGAGGAATCAGCATAATGACTAAGCTGAAGAACTACCATGCCGCCAACGTTCCCACCCTGCTCTACACGTGTGAGAGCATGTCTACACTGGTGACGCCACAAGGCTAAATAATTTTCACATGAACTGTTTGAGACACATATTACATATACACTGGCAGGACCATATCGCAGATCCCGAAGTGCTGTCCAGAGCCAACATGCAAAGTATTCATGAACTTTTACAAAAATCCCAATTGGAATGGACTCGCTCCAGGCCCTGAATCTTTCTCATGGATTTATTTATAAAACCCTGAATTGTCTAAATATTGAATTTGGTCACCCTGCATGTTTCCGCTCCATAAAGTAGGACCAACTGCGCATTGGAGTTGTAGATCTTTGGTTTAGTATGCACTTATAATCTTAGAGTTCATGTAGTTTTCAACATGGCCTAGGGCTTTCTTGTCTTTTGAGTGCTGGCTTCTATATTTTCATCTGAACCACCAGACCTGTTTATGATGCATCCTAGGTAATTGAATCTCTTAACTTCAGCCAAGAGTGTTCCTGTTAGATTTATAAGAGCATTTTAGACCGGTCCGCATTTAATTTTACAATGTTGGTAATTTCTGTGTGGATTTTAAAATCTACCTGCTGGGAAAGTCTGTCTAGTGTGTTTCACTTCCTTTGCACTTGGAATTGACTGTGATAATGGAAGGTTATCATATCTGCAAAGTCCAGGTGTTCTAGCTGCTAAATTAATGTCTGCCGGATTCAATTTCTCTTATTGCCTGTACTTTCTTTCATAATCGAATCAACGTACTAGCAGAACCAGAAATGATGATAGAAGACATCCATAACACACCACACATTTAATGTTCAGTGATTCTGCGAGCTGCTCATTATACACATCTATACACTGCATGTTTCCTATTTTTTGTATTAATTAAGGTAAAAAGCCGTTCATTGATGTCGAAATGTCGTAGAAGTTTTCAGAGCGTCTCTGCATTCAAACTGTAACATACGCACTTTTTGCATAGTCAAGAAATATAATATGTGCACGTGAATTCCATTCTAATTATTGCTCTATAACCATAATGCTGTTTTCATTCTGTACATTATTTGTTTTGCTTGTCTCGTAACTTGGTATCCACAGCTTTGTTTTAGTATGTTAAGTGTAACTCTACTTAACACTTTCCCACGTACTGACAAGAGCATTTTTCTTTTGTAATTTTTACACTCTTATAGATTGTCTTTAATTGGAAGCTTAACCAGACAGCCTTATCTTCACTCGTTTGTAATTATTTCTATATCCTATATATTTTCAATAAAACTGTAAAACATATTAGTGAATGCGTCAATGTCTGCTTTAATAGTTTTAGCTGAATCCCCCCTGCCATCTTTTCATTCCTTTATATGTTTATTGTTTCCTTGATCTCGTCTGTAATCGGCTTATCACTGTTAATTTATTTGTTTACTTTTACTTGTATTACTTTAGGTAAAATGTGAGGTGAGTTGACTTGTGGTTGTGTATTTAGGAGCTCTTCAAAGCATGGCTTCCATGTTTCCTTTTGTTCTACAAGATGTGTTTTCCTTCTTCCCAATGTGTGCTTTATTCATCTGCCTTGTTTCTGGGATTATTAAGATCAAAACATTTCAAGCATCCTTTAATCTGAATCTTCTCCAGCTTCTGTAGCCAGACTATCAATTTAGCTCCTTTTGACCTAATTGTTGACCTCTGCATAGTCTCTCTGTGCGTTAACTTTGGCGGCTCTATTTTTCATCTCGAGTAATGCCACTTTATTCGCAAGTCTTCCTTCAATATTTGTCTTCGTGAACGTTGTTGGCGCTAACCATTCTTTGTGCTGACTTTCCCTTTGACACACAACTTCATCTCAAGGTGTTTCCCCCATAGCCGTTTGTTACCTACACTTTAGTTAAATCTCGCTACCTGGAATCACAATAACCCCATTTCCAGGTCAATGGGATCAAATACCGATAACTGGGTCAAATTACTTACCAGGGGTCCCAGTTAATGTTGGTTTATGACTTTCAGTATACATGTTTTACAAATGTATGTTAACACAATCAAACAGACCAATCACCATCCCCATGAATATTCCAATTGAACAAATGAAGGGCGGTACTATGTGTTGGTAATAGTCCCAATATTTGAGATACCTTTGTTTCATCTGTTAATAAAATAAGAACATACTAGAAATGAGAAGTTAAAACCATTTCAGGCCGTACCAATTTAAACATATAAAAGTCTAACTTTACCTCCAGAGAATCTATTTGTACTTGACATATACAATATACATACCTAGTTTTTGGAGTTTGGAGTGTACAACATGTAAGGAAGGGCTGAAAGTGATGTCGATTTACAACATTCCAACAGATAACTACTTAGAACAAGTCCGTTCTAAATTTGTCCAGTCATGTAAAAAGTTCACTTGAAGATAGCTACGAAATGGCATTTCTTGATCACATATTTATTCAGTTTCCTCAAAGTAATTTTACTGTTTGAACTAATCCTGTTGTTCCGATTTCTAACTACATTACGTCAATCTCTGAAACACACTTTTTTTGACATATGATGGTTTGTTGTTTTGTTGGCACTTTCTTAAGTTCTGCTACATATTGTCTTTCTAAAGATTCATCTGACTGTCCAGCGACACGTTTACGTACACAGTCAATTAGGCTAGCTCGTTTCATTGTAGTTGGAGTTCTAATCTGAGATGTTTCTTTCCGTGGGACATCCCTTGAAATACCAAAGGTTGTCCTCTTGTCTTAAATTGTTTTATGTCATCAGTGCTGGTGTACAACGTTCTCCTAACCAAATGTGTACATAATGTCTCTTCTTCTTTTGTTAGGGGCTCTTGTGTAGCTATGTTTAGTGATTGTTGACACTTGCATTCGTTTTTCATCATGGAAGATGTAGTGCTGTCTTTTTATGTGTTTTTTTAAGACACATGATAATGTAGTTGTTAGAAATTGTATGGGAGATGTAGCACTGTTATTCAAGTTCCTAGGTGATGCAGATGTAGATGTTGTAAGAATGGAGTATATTGATGGCGGGGAGTGTGTGGATGCTGTTATAGTGGAGCGTTTGGATGTTGTTATAATGGAGTGTGTTATTACAGTTGAATGTGGGAAAAGAGTGATGTCATTAAAGCTAGGAAGTCTTGAAGATAGGAACGAGGCTGAGATGAGTGCATGTCTGTCTTGATGACTGACAAGCGAATATGTACATTCATTGGATAGAAGCCGGACCTGGATATTATCCTTCGCATCAGTTTCCTGATCTTTCTTATGTAATGTGTTGTCATAGCTCATACTTTTATGATGGCTACAAACTGAGCATTCTTGGATAGTTATGTCAGGATTGTACTCCGTCCAGATGCATACACTGTTATCAACAAACAGTTTGGCCTGATTTAGAGAAGTTTGTCTTCTTTTTAAATTAGCAATCTTAAAACGACACTTTAAACACAAGATGGCCGAATGTTTTACATCCACGTCTAAATTTATTTCGATACCAAAAAATAATGAGCAAATCACTTTGAAAGGACCTACATAATAGTTATTTTTTCTGCAGATTTCTGTCCTATTTCGACAATGTTCTCTCTCCACACATTCGACACAAGTCATTCACACACCTGATATGCGTTTCAATGTTGTGATCAATTATCAGCTGGTGATGTGTTCTTTCCATAAAAAAAAGGCTGATTTCTGATCTGACATATCCAAACAGAAATGTCTATTACACAAGTTTGCTGAATGTCTTTGACTGAGCTCTCTATGTGGTAGATAAATTTATTTGCTTCGTTTATATTAGTGGAGGGGAAATAGTAGCTTTCGAAATAAAGTGGAACAAATTATTCAATATTTTATCTGCTGATACTGGTTTACTAAAACGAATGCGACTCCACAAACTATTAAAAATAGGACTTTCAAACTGTCACGGTAGTACACAGGAATAAAAGCACTTTCCTGTTATACAACATATTCAAACCACTCCCAGTGAATGCAAGGCATGTTGTGTCAACAAAAATCTGAAACAATGATAACAAGTTCTACCAGCTTTAACTGGCAGATAACACCAGGTCACCGTCGACTCACATTCCTAACGACAGTCGAACTAAGTTACACGATTTTGTGTGCCCGTAACAGCAGTGCCCAGATCGTGTTTGTCTATTCACGCTTTTCATCAATGCCTGTATCTATGTATCGTTGTTGCAGTGTGTCTATGCTTGGTGTGATGCTAAACTCCGTTCTTGTCTCATTTCTTTTGAAATATCTCACATTATAGCGACGTCTGTTGACGGGAGCTGTTCTGTTATTTCGTACACTTTAAGCTTAACTTTGACAATTGCTAGATTTGGGCCTGAAGAGAAATCTGCTCCTCTGTTTCCCCTGACATGCCTGTAAAACATATTTTACCATGTTTGTTCAAACAACATTATGTGTATGAGCCATAGGCGTATCTTTAATTAAAATGTGGGCATGTTTCTAGATGTAGTATCAAAAAAGGTACGCTTGAAGAATATCGAATCCTTTAATCTAAAATGCTACATGATAGTGTTCATAGTGCTGCGGACAGCGAAACAGAAAAACGCAAAAATCCTTCAGGGGCTAGATTTAGAATAGGAAACTAACATACTTTGACGACATAAAACATCATAATGCCTAGAAAGAACAATCATGTAAGATATGGTTGCTATCAAAAGAGACAGAGGCAGACCGATGAGAAGAAGCACAGGGGCATTTCAGGGGCTCTGAGATTGACAGTGGCAGAGGCGTGAGAGCTGGTCAGGGATCGGCAATCATGAGAAAGACGTGATTATGATAAATGTTATCTGATGACAAAGGAATGTATACGCCTACTCTGTGTGTACATAACATTATGTACTGAGTTTCACGAGGCGTATGAACATAAAAGGATTAATTTAATTATTCATTTTTAAGAAGTACACATAGTGGATGTATGAATGGTAATGTGGCAGTCTCAAATACCTCTGACCAATCTTCTTGATTATCTTGTCAATATGATATGCCTTATGTGTTTCCTTTACAAAGGGCAACAATTCAGGTTTGATGTATATTTCTTTAAATTAAATGTGTTCTTTTGTAAGTCGCACCTTTATTTCATCCTTCGTATTTGATGCCATCTGGACTTGTGTCTTCTTGTGTAATTGGATTGAGGCATTACGCAGTGTCTATGTGGCAAGGGAGTCTATTTAGGGTCGAAAGAACAGCTTTCTCCCATCCATTATAACAGTGTAGGTCGTCCTTTTCTGATCGTAGTTTTCATAGCAGTGGATCTATAAGAGTCTCGATGTTTTGCCAGTTCTCCCGTTTCAGGTACCGTCATTCTTAAAACATCATCTTCTGCTCGGTCTACCTAAGCCTCGTTTCATAGGTACCACAACTCCTAGTGGTGTTTTAAAGAAATACTTTTGTAGCGTTTGATGTGGTCAAAGCATTTCTGTTTTCTAGACATTAATTGTTTACTAGTCAATGTATTTATTTATCAAACTTCGCTGTGATTTCTTAGTTTTTATCTGGCTTTTCATTGAAAATTTGAGCACAGTCCTGAGGCAATTTAGCTCCAAAGATTCAATCTTCTTGTTTAGTATCCGTTTTGTTGTTTATGTCTGTCATCCGTTCATTTCCACTGGAAAGATGCAAGTCCTCCTACTCGATTTTTCTCATTTTGCTGCCGGTCTCCATTAGATTTTCATTTTAGTTAACCTCCGCAATGTCATGGTCATTACTCTTCTTACCTGTCCTTGGCAATTATCACTGTTGCTGATAATCGATCCGAAATATTCAAAACTTCGCTACTTTTCAATACTCTAGGATATGGTTAGGTCTTGTTTGTGCCTTATCAGTGCTCATTATCTTGATCTTGGTGATATTTAGGTATAGATTTTGTTGCCCACTGCCTTGTCTAATCGACAGTATCATCTTTTCAAGTCCCGTACCGATAATGATAATGCTAATTTTTATTATCTTTGTCATTTTTGACGATATCTCCTTATGGCTTCTGAATACATCAATCAATCCACTCTCAAAACCAAATTGAGCTCAGCATTCTTCAATAGTCGATTATATCTTATGCTTTAGTAAGTAGGTAGGTAGGTAGGTCGCTTAGATTACAAGGACCAGTCGCGGCAACAGACCGTGGATATTATGAGTGGTGAAGTCACATGCTGCAAGCACTGGGGATGATTTCTTTCGATTTGTCATATCCAGGTCGTGTGTAGCCGGCGGCGAATGGAGGACCATGGGGAGCGTCGTTTCCTATCCATGATTATTCATAACCTGCTTTTAGAACGGGAGGGCAAGGTCGTCCTCGGCAAGGCGGTCTAATATCAGCAAAAAGGACCAAACGACGATGATTTTGCATTGTGAATGTGCTTTCGGGAGACAGGGTAATAATTCTAATCTCGCTGTGCAGCAAAGACCAGGTTTCGGAACCATAAAGGAGGTTTGGGGACGGGTGGGGGAAGGAGAAGAAGGTAACGCAGGTTATGTAAATCCGTTGCTTGGTTTTCAGTAAAATTCTCTGCTGGTCCCAGGCTTGATGAAAAGCGTTCATACAGACGATCGTCAGGTCGACTCATACAACGATGTCTGGGTGACTTCGAACATTGGAGTTTTGTTTACTTCCCAGATTATTGTAAACCTAGAAAGAGTTGACATGGTTGTCATCGTCAACAATTCTTGTCGTTGTAGTGTTGCAGCCAAGGTTTTGTATATTGGCTTTTATTTGTGAGATGTAGATACCTAACTATGGTACATGAGACCATACCGTAATATGATCACGTCTCGACGTCCAATAAACTATTAAGGCACAGTACAGGACAAGCGAAGACGACGGCGTTCGAGAAAACAATAGAAAGACAACATCCATGAATGAACTAACCTACGACTCGAGAAGGCACAAAAAGCAACTGCTGACAGGAAGGAATGGCGCAGGATTGTGGAGGTGCCAGCAGGGGTGCTCCAACGATCTCAAGCGGTCACGGGATGAACTGAACTGACCTAACCTAGAAATAAGTCGTCTAGGTGCCCCAGTTGTACCTCAGTGCCTGACAGTAGACACATGGAATGATTACATCATCTTTAGTCAAGGTCGGTCACACGCTACTGTCCGATGTTGTGTATCTCCAAGTGACCAATGATCTAATCCATGGTGCGGAAGAACAATGCCGCAAAAGAATACGCCCCTGCAGGACACCGAATGTTGTAGAGAACCTTTTGGAAAAACTGACATAGCAGGGCTAAGTGTCGTATTGTGGGAAGGCCTTGATTAGTGATTGTTGCTTGCATGGGCTGTTATCAGTCATTTCCTTTCCTAATCAGAGCTTTTCTTTGTATCGGTTCATCGAATGCCATTCAGTATTACTATTGTATTGAGCATTAACTCATGTTTAATCTGTATATATGCAATTATAGCAAACATTATCTACGCATTTATCTTACTTCACCTGAATACTTGCTTCTAGTAGCTACAGGTTGTGACTGTTCACAAATGATAATTGTTCCCCCCTTTATGCTTGCGAAAGGCGTAACCTTCACATTTTACCGTTTGCAATAATCTAGATTTTGAGACAGCAATATAGTCATTTTTCACAGCCAAACTTTCTTTTTCTTTAGTGTGTAACTGTTTTTTTTTAGAATCAAGCTTTCTATACATGTAATATCTTTTTTGTCAAAACTAATTAACCTTCATTTCTGCCTTATTTTTTCGTAGCTTAGTACTTGAACTTTCTTAGTCTTGGGCACAGCATGAGAATGACAGTTGACTTATAACAAAGTAGTTCGCTAATCTATTTTCTGTGTTTGAAATGCAATGCTAAAGACTCCCATGTTTAGCCTAAATAGGTAGACAGTTGCACAGCTTTATTTAGATGTATTTGAGCGTTACGATTTTAACTTTTTTTCTACTTTATCCAGAAATTCGTTGTAATACCGGCATTTAATTACGTTTATCCTAAGCCAAGGAATAAAATGTTTTGTAATGACGTAACGACATACACTTTATGTGCGTTGTGAAAAGTTTATTTGAGACCAATATGCTGAGCAGCGCATGAGCTGCTGTGGTCAGCGACCCATAGCTGACTGCTAGCGTCAGGGCCAGCGAACCAGAGCTGCCAAGACTCTTCTACCCCTCCACGCGGTGATCATGGATAAGAGGCTGCAGCAGGGCAGACTGGGTAAGAAGAAGGGATCGAAGAGGGAATGCTAACCCGGTACTCAAAATGCTTGCTCAAGTCGAATTTATTGAACCGAAAGGTGCAAATATCGCAGTCAAGCTGTAAACTACGACACAACGCATTCCGTTCTCTGGACTGCATTATGTTACTTAAGCCCTTTCAGGGTTTGATAGCGGGAGATTGAGAACGAACGAAGTCAAGCCAAACATTTAGTTTATATATGAGTTAGCGCTTTCGATTTCTCGTAAAAACACAATACATGATGTAATTCTTAATTACCCCAAACATCACCGTAATGGACATTCATTCGCCGATGAATTTATATAGGTCTCACACTATTGCTGCTCAGAAGGAAATGAATAACAGTACGCTGACCCTCTTTCGTGCATGTCAATGGTAGGGCGATCATCTTTTAACTGCAATTATGACGTCATATTTTTTGTCTACAGTGTGATGGAACGAACATGACAGTCTTAACTTCCTTATCGACCATTTCAACAAGTTACAATACAAAGACATGGTTTTTCTAATTTATATTCAACTTTTAATGTTTTCATTTGAATCTCCCTCGTACAAAGAAGTAACCAACACTTCATCCCCGGCGGCAGTTTCTGCTACGGGACATGTAAAAAGAGACTCACATTGAGCCATTTTGACTAAAGATGTTCGATTGCATCATTCGTTTCGTCGAATTATATGCTTTTCCGTATGTCATTGATCCTCTTGTCGCTCCACTTACACATAGAACTATCCTCGAAACGACACAGTCAACCAGAAACCCTCTACGTTCAATTTATTCCAATTGTATTTAATACTATCAACTGAACCAACTCTATGACTGAGTAGTCAGTGAAGTAACATTTACAAACATACGCAAGACCATGCCAGATTTAAAATTACACAAATAAAACACTAGCACAGTCAAGTCGACTGTTTAAATCAATGCCAAGCCAAACACTTCAATTTTAATTGTTCAACGCCCAAGGCTATAGCTACGTTATCTTCTGATAGCTAGATATGTTATTAAAGAAACAGCCAATAGAGTAAAGCGAAATCCCTTGTTGATATTATAGTCGTGAATGACGTGTAATAAAGTTCACTAAGACATTAGAATTCCGGTTTTCAATAAGGAAGGTAAGTGTTAGATATCGGTTAGCCAAAATCGTTTCTTTCGTTCTGTAAATCTATCTGGTCAGTAAGTAGAAGGTGTCGTCCAATGTGTTCATTGGTGTGCCTTTCGGACTTTCATTTGTCTATTAGA
Organism: Ariolimax columbianus; assembly: GCA_036924085.1. Classification (NCBI taxonomy): domain Eukaryota; kingdom Metazoa; phylum Mollusca; class Gastropoda; order Stylommatophora; family Arionidae; genus Ariolimax; species Ariolimax columbianus. Next base: position 62,548,774 of record JAVGWX010000004.1, read on the forward strand.
AGTAAGTGTGTTGAATACTTCGTTTTGGGAATGTGCAGTTCTGGAGCTTCGTGTCTGCAAGTTCCACCGCGATGACATTTAGCCTACACAGATGTATAGGGTCTGAACACCACTTTTGATGGTGGTGCTATTACACGCTAAGCAGACATTGAGTGACGATGTGAGACTGGGGGTAGCCGGCTATCCCTTCTAGCTGGTATATATGGTTTGAGACGTCTTTGTAGGAGATCTCAGTTTTTGTGAGGGAGGTTTGAATCGGTAAGTGATTCCATTCAACGATGCTTTGCTTCTTCTAAAAACAAATAATTTAGGTATCCTTTAGAAGCTGGGTAGACTAGATCTTACCCACCAGCAGCACTGATCCGATTTTTTGTTTGTGATGGACAAGTGATCTTACATCTTTGCTCTTTTAATGCTTTGTTAAATTGAACAGAAGCGACATCATTACACGAATGTCTCACTCCTCTATTTCATGTGTTACAATTTAGGTTTTGTTACAAAAAATCCATTTAATATAATATAATGTAACATAACATATTACAGTATATTACAATATAATATAATGTAATATAAAGTAATGTAATGCAATGCAATTAAATGCAATGTACTGTAATATGACGTCATGTGATTAATGTAATGTTATGCAATGTAATTAAAATAATATAATGTAATACAAAATAATATGATTTGGAGATTGCAGTAGTAATGTGATGTAAAATAGGTGTGATGTGATGTAACATAATGTAATATAGTATACTTTAATGCAATGCAATACAAGATGTATGCTCACTGTAGTGGCCAAGCACTTGCTTTTTCACGTCACAGGTGCTGGGTAAACTCCCAAGATCGTCACGCTCCAGTCGACCCTGCTGTAAGGTGGCAAACGACTAAGGAAGTACAAAACAGCGTGCAGAGAAACTGTCCACTCTACCACGTACAAGCTCTGGCTTTGTATGCTGAAGTCTCTAACAACTTCACTCTCCGACAGTAGTGTAGCTGCTATGGGATAAAACTTTACTTTACTTACTTTAATATAATTTAATGTAATGCAATATAATGTAATGCGATGTAACATAATATGGTGAAATATAATTTAGTGTATTATATTTTTAAATAACATACCGTGAAATTACAATATATTGCAATCCAATGTATTATTATTATTATTATTATTATTATTGAATGGTTGATTGATTGATTGGCATCCTATCAGTCTCGAGAGACAACGGACTTCAAGCTAGAGATGGGACAGTCAGTTGTTGACGTAGCTTTCGCCGCAAACGGTTTTAGTCTGCATCTTGACACATCCTGTCTTTCCCTGCATGAAGACCAACACACAAAGTCTGTCTCCAGCCGGGTCTGTCTTTGGTAAGTTCCTCCCAGTTTCAGGTGTTCATATCCAACGCCTTCAGGTCACGCTTGCAAACATCTTTGTAGCGGAGGAAGGGTTTACCTTATTAATGCTTGCCCGTTGTAATCACCCCATATTTTGTTGGTATTCGCCCATCCTCCATTCTGCACACGTGACTGTATTATTGCTATAATTATTATTCATCTTGTAGCAAGCCCTTCGCTGGACGACGATTCCATGACAGAAAGAAACTCGATTTCTTGTCAAATCTCCAGTAATGCTCCATGTCACGCACAAGCATTAATTGGTATCTTGGTGCCAACGCCTTCTTGGTCTGCCTCTGACCATTTTCACGGCATCATACCTTGCATTACAGTTCTCCGAAGACCTCTGTGCCTTTTAATGTGGTCAAAGTATTTCAATTTTCTCCGAAATTTTGGAACCAATGAACCAGTTCTTGTCTATGCCCAAAACTTGTCGAATATCTGCATTCTTCTATTTTTTGGAACATAGTTCTAAGGCCCTTTCTATAACATTATAAAACGAAGGACTGGATTCTCTTCCACAAAGTTTGAGTATATGAGTATCTTATCTTATCCTATCTTATCTTATCTTATCTGTCTAATTAAAAATGTACCCAAATTATTTGTAACTTCCCCAGGCCTAGTAAGCCGATGAAGTTTAAATTACCCCCTATGGATAGAAGACCGTCTTCGGCTAACCTGGAACATACATTAACATATATATATCTATGTATATAATTATATATATATATATATAAATATATTTACATATATATATATATATATATATATATATATATATATATGTACACACACAATGGTATCCACGGCAGGTACGCACAATCTCATATCCTGCTTCATACAACCACTACTGTGTACCGTCAGCTAAACATATATAGCGGTTACACACACAGACCATGCGCTGTCACTTTTCCGCATGATGTAATGATCGTACGAAGCTGAACTTTGAGGTTGGCCGCATGTATTAGTTGTCTCGCCCTGTAGAAGTCTAATATTGGGTTGTCGCGGATGGTATAATGAGTATAGTCAATGTGTAGCATAGTGGTCGGATCCTGGGGCCACCAGATTGGAAGACACTTAAAATCGATACTTTCACTAAGTTAATGTCTTTACAGTTGTTGAGAAGATTCTGCAGTCTGTATACAACCAATGCGTTTTACTTCATTTGATCTAACAACTATGCACATCTAATCTTTGTTTAAAGCATTCATTGACTCGGCCTCCACTATTTCATGTGGCAATACATTTCAAGCATTCACCTCACTTTTACTGGAGAGGAAGATTAACGTCTGGTCAGGCACAGCATACTCGTCAGACATGTTAGTCAGGGTAAGGCAAAATATACTGACCAAGACCCTCGTCTCGGCTTCCTCGAAGCCATACTTGGTAACGGGTTATTTTCATAGTAACCTGGCACACGAGAAGAGGGATCGACCTGATCCCCGTAGTAGTGAACAACAGGCAGATAAAGCCAAGCATAGCACAGTCGCCTGGAGGACCTCGGTTCACCTTCATCCGAACCCTCGAGGAAAGCTATTGCAACTAAACGTGCTTTTTAGGGCGCAGAAAAGAGTAAACCTACTCATTGCGGGCATTCGAAACAACATCAAACACTCTCTGACTAAAAAAATGTTTCCTAGTAGACAGATGTATGCAATGTTACAAACGAGCATTGTTTGTACAAACGAAAGGACTTAAAATACATTTTTTAGTGCGTCATTCGCTATAATGAAACATGATTGTCATGCCTAATTCAACTGCTTTAGTTGAAAACATATTCTTCTTCGTTCTTCTCATTTTTGCGTGTTCGTCCTGAAATGAACGTTGCAACCACAGGAAGCTGCGATATCTGCGCATTCGAACTGTCACATTCGGTTTCAGCTGGCTGTTTTAGGGATACCGGGTTTGTCCTATCCCCCTATATATGAAAAGCCTAAGCATAGTAATGTGCAGAAGTCGTGACGTACACAACAGACGTCCGTAACAAGTTGCCTGTCTGTGATCTTTCAATTCATATCTTTGTTCTTACCTCGCCAGAACGTTTTAATAATTTAAACGTGTTTAGTATAATTTAGGCTAGTCTATATTTAATGGAAGTCGTCATTGACGATGCCTTATCATTGTGGTGCCCCAGGACGATGCACAACTTCGAAATGATTGGATAAGATTACGACTCAAAGCAGGGACAACTTCACTTAAACTGATAATTCCAGTGTGAGTAAAATGTTTTAACATATTTATTTGGTCAATTCATTTCAAAGTAATTATAGAAAAAGTGTATTTACTTGACTGGGCAGTCAACAGTTTTACAATTCGGTAAATTCACTGTGGGTGACATGAATAGAATAAACAAATACAGGAAAATGTGGACAGCTCCAGTAACGAAATAGGGGATAGATAGATCCAATTCTGTAAAGGAGGCACGCTTTAATGTATGCAACTTTTATTTATTGTTTTTTAGGAAGAGGGCTTAAGGCATCCGAAAACATTTGTAGGTTGTGTAGATTGGCAAAAGACAAATGAATTTAGGAAAAATGTTAGAAAGGTAAAGGTTGTGCACAATAAGAAAGGTCGACCTATGTTATTGAAGAAATGGGAAGCGGGCGGTTAGACTGAAAATAGAGATGGCAAATTATATTTGATGAGAAAGATATTTCAAAAGAAGTGGTCACAATATGTCAATAAACTATTCCATGAAAACAGAGTGCACAAGGCACAGGTACAGAATAATAAAGGACCAGAAATAGTAAAACAAGAAGTGAAGAAAACATATAATTTTCAGGCATATGATGACACAGTGACCAGAAGTAAAGAATATGGATCATTAGAAATGTACATTTTATTCGTCCTTAATGTATGATGCGGCTGAAACGTGTACAGTGAATAGATAGTTAAAGAGGAGAGTTGATGCCTTTGGAACCTTAGACAAAGAACGTTGGAGATCCATTGCAGCCGACCTTCTTAAATAAGTTTTGTAACTGGCTGGACAAATGGAGAGCTAGCAAGTATACAGCACTAGTTTTGACCAGATAAACATTTAATTCTTTAAGACACACAACACATGCAGTATTAGATCTGACCTCATATTGTGCAGAACAGTTGGGATTTTCATATATTTTAACAAGTAAAATTCAAACAGATGCCCTGGAACGTAGGTTTCGCCAACTTGCTGGCTCGCAGTACTTCATTTCTTTGCGACATATCTTTGAGACAGAAAGCAAACTTCGTTTGCAGAGTACTAACCCTCTGAAAATAATTTCAGCAAAGTATGGAGAATTTCATGTTGATGTAGATCAAAATGAAGTTGGTGAGTTTAGCAAAGATGTTAGAGATGAATCACTTCCTTTCTGTAAGGGAAAAACAATTGTTACTGATGATGATTTGCAGAATGGCATTGATTTAATCCCTATTTTAACATATGTCGCAGGATATTGTTTATTTTCAACTATAACAAAAATGAAAAGCACTTTCTGTAAGTTGTACTTGAAAGTTGATAATATTAATATGGATGTCACACAAAGACAAAACAAGCTAACACAAATGGTGTTCTGTAAGTAGGACTTGACATTTGATAATATTGAAATGGATGTTACACAAAGTCAATATGAGATAATACAAAAAGTGGATAGAGAAGATCTTCTGTATCCTCAACCTGATATACTTGATATTGTAATACATACATATATTGTCATCCAAAAACATTTTTCTGTTAATTCCGAAAGAATATTTTTAAATGTAATCAATAAACGGCATCTTGTAATTACCCTTGTAGCGAAACTACTCAGCGAAAAAAAATATGTATAAGCGGAGATCGTGGAGAAGGGCGGCGTATTGACTTAGTCACAAAATATATAAACATGGCAGCCCCAAATACATTTATTAAGAACTATTGGAAAAGAACACATGATACAAAGAATGAACATGCACAGAAACGAAAGCTTAAAACTGTGATACATGTGAATTAATCCATATGTATTTCTGATAAGCAGCTCTCAATCAAACTATAAATATGCTGTGGACATGTTGCTTATGCTAAGAATTACCACACAAGAGCTTTTACGAGTTTGATCTAGTTTTCAATTTGTCATTGTGTTTTAAAACCATTACCTTCAACTACCTGTGTTGTAAAATAAAACTAAAGTAATTGCAATTACAAAGCTTGGTCTTATGTGTTATTGTTGTTAAACTTAACTTAACATCTTTATACTGGTTTAGAAGACCCTGCAGAGTCTATATACAACCAGTTACATTTACATCACCTTGCTCTAAAATCTATGCGCATCCAGTTTATTCTTAAATGCATTAACTGTCCCTGCCTCCACTACCTCCCCTGGCAATGCATTCCAAGCAGACACCACTCTCTGACTAAAAAAATATTTCCTAATATCTAACCTGGACCTCTCTTTAGTCAGCTTGTAGCTATGCCCTCGTGTTATTGTAGGTGGCTGTATTTTAAAAAAACTTGTTATAGTCTAATTTATCGATTCCTCTGATCATCTTATAAACCTGTATTAAGTCACCACGAATTCTTCTCTCTTCGAGACACTGTAGGCCGGTTTTTCTGAGTCGTTCCTCATAACTGTAATTCTGGAATCCCACTATCATCTTTGTCGCTCTTTTTTGTATTCTTTCTAGCATGTTTATGTCCCCTCTATGATAAGGACTCCACACCTGTACACAGTACTCCAATCTAGGTCTAACTAAAGCTTTATACAGTTTGACGATCACTTCCTTGCTCCTATGTTTAATATTTCTTTTTATCATACCTAACATTGCATTTGCCTTTTTCACTGCTACCTTAACTTGCTCACTCACCTTTCCTGTATGATCTATTATAACCCCTAGGTCCCTTTCCTTATCTATCTTTCTAATATTGTTTTCTCCTATTCTGTAATTATGTTCCATATTGGATCTACCCATGTGGATGACTGTACATTTATCTACATTAAACTCCATTTGCCAGCTTACAGACCATTCTCGAATTTTATCTAAATCCGACATCAATATATCCACTTCCGCTTTAGATGAGACACTACTGCATAGTTTTGTGTCATCAGCAAATTTTGCAATCATGGATCTCATATCAATGTCCAAATCATTTATATATATCAAGAACAAAAATTGGTCCCAAAACCGAGCCCTGTGGCACACCACTTTTCACTTCACTCCACTCAGAGTACTCCTTATTTATGCCCACCCTCTGCCTTCTTCCCGTTAACCAATTTTCAATCCATTTGGCAACTTCGCCAGCTATTCCATGTGATTTTAACTTTCGAAATAATCTTTGATGAGGTACTATATCAAAGGCCTTTGGAAAGTCTAGATAAATAACATCCACTGGCTCCCCTTTATCTATGATTTTAGTAACCTCCTCCATGAATTCTAATAGATTTGTTAAGCATGATCTCCCTCTAGTAAACCCATGCTGACTATTTCTAATTAGATTAAATTTTTCTAAATGCATTACAATGTTTTCTTTGATTATTGACTCTAACAATTTACAGACTATGCTCGTTAAACTCACCGGTCTATAATTTGCCGGATCTGATTTTTTGCCTTTTTTGAATAAGGGGATCACTCCTGCATCTTTCCAATCCCGTGGAACAATCCCTTTTGTAAGTGATTGAGAACATAATATAGCCAATGGTTTTGCTAGTTGGTTTCTAATTTCATACAGCAATTTTGGGTGAAAACCATCTTGACCTGGACATTTATTCACTTTCAACCCCTCCAATTTTTTAAAAACCATTTCCTCTGTAATACAGATTGATCTTAATCCCGCTGTATCCATGTCTCTTTGAAAAATATATATAGGCTCTGGGATCTCGGAGCAGTTCTCCTTTGTGAAGACTGTGCCAAAGTACTGATTGAGCAGATTAGCAGCCTCCCTATTCTCACTTATTATTTTTTCTGTACTGTCTATGAGAGGGCCTACTTTGTCTGTCGTTCTTTGTGTATTTCTAACATAAGAAAAGAAGCTTTTACTGTCAGTCTTGATCCTCTGAGCAAGTTTTTTTTCAAAGTCTATTTTTGCTGTTTTATTCGCTTTCTGAGATATGTTCTGCTTGTCCAAATATTTTACATATGTTTCTTTTGATTTACCTGCCTCTATATATTTTTGCCATGCTTTATTTTTTGCTCTTCTACATTTCACTACAAATCTAGTTATCCACTTTTTTACGCTTGGGGTTTACCTCCCTACATGGAACACATTCCTCTTTTATCGTTTCTAGAACTGTTTTAAAACTTTCCCACTCCTGTTCAACATCTGTTCCTACAATAATATCTTTCCAGATTATGTGGTTCGCTGCCTCTTTCATCCTCTTAACATCTGCCTTAGAGTAGTCGTATGTTCGCGTGTTTATGTTTACTTCTTTCCCTGCAATAAGATCCCAACGGATGATTTGATGGTCACTTGAGCCAAACAGTTCCCCAACGGTAACGTTTTCAATCATATTTTCCTCTGTGGTAAAAACTAGGTCGAGTATGTTTTTGCCTCTGGTGGCTGCTTCTACATGTTGAATTAAAAAATTGTCAGTTATGCACGTAACAAAAGGTTTTGACTCTACAAGTGCTTCTGCCATATCCCATTTTATTTCTGGATAGTTGAAATCTCCCATTAATAATAATTTCCCTTTACTTGCCTTTGCTATACTACTTATCAGCTCCTCATCTTCCTCTTTTTGACTTGATGGACATCTATAGCACACTCCAATCACTGTTTTTTCACCCCCACTTTCTATTTCTCCCCATACACTTTCATTTTTGTTACCACATGATAAATAATCTTTGATCGTTATATTAACAGAATTTATACAGTATAATAAAACGCCACCTCCCTTAGTCTTGTCTCCAATTATCCTATCTTTCCTTAACATTGTATATCCCTCAATTTCAAGTTCACTATCTGCAATCTCCTCATATGTCCATGATTCTGTTAACCCTATTATATCTGGTTTTTCTTCTTCTACATACAGTTCCAATTCTTCTCTTTTATTTACTATGCTTCTCACATTTGCATAAAAACATTTTAGTTTGTAATGTTGTTGGTTTTCCTCTTTTTGCTTCTGCTTTATCATTTTAGTGTTTGCTTTTCTACTATGTATTTCACACTTCCCTGACACCAAATTACCCCTTTGACTACATCCTCTATAGCACCCTATTGTAGGCCTATCTTTAGTCTCATACTTCATAGGCCTTACTAGTTTAAATTTCTGACACAATGATAGAACATATACTTTGCTACAACATGCTGTCCTATCTCATTTAGATGTAAACCTCCCCTATCTAACATTTTACTTTTGTCTACTTTAACATCAATAAATTCCTTTCCCATGTCCGCACACATCACCTGTAACCTAAGGTTGATACCTATTATTTTGCTATCTAGATAGTCTGACCCATCTGCTCTGTCTAAAATGCCCATCATTGTGACCTTTCTAAACTTTTTTTCCTTAAGTGTTCTCATAAAACTTTTATATTTATCCATAATTATTTCTGTACCATCTCTCTTTACATTATTTGTACCTGCCAATACTACCACATGACTGTTTCCTTTGTCATCTAACCTCTTTATTCTCCCCTCTATGTCCTCTATTTTTGCTCCCCCAATATCCATTCTTTCAAACATGTTGTGTTGTTTAGACAAATGTCTGCCAACCTCTCTCACCATTGAATCTCCTACTACCAAAACTGACCCCTCACCTATATGTGCATACTTCTCTCCAAAGCTCTCTGCCCTGTGAGCTGTTTCCTCACTCAAATCTCCCTTACTTCCTTGACTACACCTTGACTGCAGCTTCTTTAAAATTTCCTCCATTTTCACTTGTTTCCCTTCTATTTCCATCTGCCTCTTTTCTATCTCCTCTAATCTCTTCTCATTTTCCCTTATATTGCACTCCATTTGTGCCTGCCTCTCTTCAACTCTACATATCCTACATAAAACGGTTCCTTCATCTTCCAACGTTGTAGTAATACTAACATTTTCGCCACACATATCACATAATCTGACTTGGCCTTTCCTCGCAGCAGTTCGTCTCGTCTTAGTGGCCATACTAATTTTGCTATTTATTTCCGTTAGCCAATAAGTTATATCAATACCTAATAAAATGTATACTTCTTAAAGCAACGCCAAAAAAGGAACAAACAAATGTCGCTGGTATTTACCTTTCTACAAAGTATCAAAACGACTAGGCCTAGTGTTACTTGAGTGTTACTACCGCTCACTGTTCCACGCTATTTAATTCTGTCAAGTCACTAACTATCTGTTATAACAAGGCCACTATATTTGAAAATACGTATGCTACAATAAAATACAATCACAACTATGTTATTATTACACAAATTAATTTTCAACACTAATACTTATCTGAAACGTTATAAATCTCTGTTCTGTCAATTCAAACCAACCACCATCTTGAACAACCGGAAACACGAATTGTTATTTGCATTCATCCAATGGTTTCAAACGTTGCAGTCTGAAGACCAGATTTTATGTTTAATTATGGACAAGATTCATATTCAAGTTGCTCTTGATATCAAGATTATCAAATGGGACGGCGTATGCTAGTGGATAAGTGACACGGCTCACAATCCAAAGGTGTTGGGTTCGATCCCCATCACTTCCCGGACGGGGAAGAAAACCCTTAGTAGATGCAGGAGGAAGCAGACCCTTACATGAATGCATGCTGAAGTCGGATACACTGGGCCGAGAGGCGCAAAATAAAAACCATAGTGCAACGTACACCGCCTTGGGGAATAGAGAAATAAGTCAAATGCAATTTTTTTTTTTCAATTTCAAGATTTTCAAAATTATTTTTCCTTACAAATTGAGTAATTTTCCATATCAACTTTGTTTAATGCAAGCTGCCACTGAAACCATCCCAAGAGGGGCAAGGAAAAATTATAAGCCCTATTGGAATGATGATTTGCAGAAAGCGTAAGACGCAGTCACAAATGCTAGGAACATGGCAGATCGAGAACAATCTATGGAGGCAAATATCGCCCTCAAAGCCACCCCGGCGAAATACAAATACACTCTAAACCAAACAGCAAGAGAAAGCTGGAAAAACAAAACAGAAAGCCTCAATTTAGACAAAGAAGGGAACAAACAATAGAAGCTAGTCAGAGCCATAAATGTAGAAACTCCATCAAACAAACAAATTACAATTAAACAGGGTGACAACATGCTCAATGGAAAAAAAGCAGCAAACGCCTTTGATGAACATTATGCCAGAGCAAACCATATTGATGTCCCAGCAGATAGGCATACAGACATTAGTGAAGAGCAAAAGGGGCACGACAACATCAATATGGCACCAGAAGAGCATATGATGGCAAAATTAACAATGAATGAAATGGAAGAGGCCATGAGAACATTAAAGAAAAGGAAATCTCCCGGAAAAGAGGGGATAACAAACGAAAAGCTAATGGGGCTGGGCCCAAACAGCAAAGAGGAAACTGCTATCGGTCCTGAACCAAAGCTGGAAAAGGGGTATTGTACCCCAGGCATGGAAAGACGCAGTACTTGTACCAGTACCAAAGAAAGGAAAAGACAAAACATGGAACGTATTTTAAACACCAGACTGATGTGGCATCTGGAAGAAAAACACATACTAATTCCACAGCAAGCAGGCTTTAGCCAGCACAGATCCACTGAGGATCAGGTCATCTTCATAGCCCAGGAAATAGAAGATGCCTACCAGGAGCAAAAACACACAGTAGCGGTGTGGGTGGACCTAGAAAAGGCATTTGACAAAGTCTGGAAAGAGGGACTTAATAGTCAAGCTAAGAAAAAGTGAAGTTTGTGGGAAAATGTACAAATGGATTAGTCACTACCTCAAAAACAGAAACCGACATATAAAGATCCTTTCACGAACGTAGAAATACGTTAGAGAGTTAAAGACGCTATTGGTCCATTTGAAGATCTGTTCACAGCTATCAAAAGATGGCTTGGTGCGGGCACGTCGCGAGGTCTAACGGAATTACTAACTCGATACTCTTTGGTTCCTTACCGGGACAGATAGGGCGAGGACGTCCAAGGAAGAGATGGGTGGACAACATCACTGAGTGGTCAGGCCTTCGTCCCGGTGAGATACGACAGGCAGCGACAGACAGAGAAGGATGGAGTGGGATTTTGGGAGTGTCTTCATGTGTGCCCCAACGACATGATGGGTTACGGGATGAACTGAACCGAACCGACTTCCTCACAAACTAGATACTTGAAATTGAGGGGACAGTTTCTACTAGTCTTGATCTTGATCTTGTTTACAATTTCCTGAGGGTAGATGCGGGTCCCAACTACGTGTCCAGCGGACACTGACTTAGGCCACGGAAGTCCAGGACATGGTAAGTCCTGCTCTAGATGCGTCACGGATGTTGTATGTAGCAAGGGAGTCTGAGCAACGATTTGGGGTTTTTTCCTGTGATCTATTTTTATCAATGGGGTACCAGATCACCATCGCCGTGCTCGATCAACCATATTTTTAGTCGCAACATGTGAGCTGCCCATCTATCGTTTAACTTGTCTGCATAGATTACCGCATCATTTACAAAGGACAATCAATTGTCGTATGTTGGAATTGTGAAGCTGTTGTATACGTTGGTTTCAGAGAGGGATTCCGACCAAGCGTTTCTCAAGAGAGGATTGGGTCACTCTTAATGCGTCCGCTAGTAATTTTGTTAGTCTCTGCTGTTACAGCCTATTAATCCACAACATTTTAACACGGATCCTGGACAGGTTATTCAGATGCCTGTAACGAAAAAAACACGGTCATTTTTAAATATTTGCTTGAATCAATAGCGACACCAGCAACTTCAAATCGCATTCAAACAAGCACACGCGTTCATTGAGTAGAAGATCACGAACTATCCGAAGAAAACATTAAAGATAACGCAAGAAATCGACATGAACGACAATCATTTTGAAAGATTATAGTCGACAATTAATGTTGACCAACACCAATAGATAAACAAAATAGTAAAAGTTAGTAAACTAAAGAAAATCCAAAATAAAGCAATGACATTTGTTTTCCAAAACAACAAAACAATCTTTTAGTTTAAATTAAAGATTGTACTAAATTTTTTTATATTGACTTGTTTTAAAATTAGTTTAGCCAAAGAACCAACAATCATTGCACACGGTTTAACCCATACGTGCTCTGATCTTCTTCAAATTTTCGGAGATTCCCAGCACAATGCACGAACTGCGTAATACTGGCGAGTCATTCCGTAGTAGATTCGGTGGATTGTTAACATATTTTAAATTTTGCCAGGGCAGCGGCCGTTAAGCATACTCTTTTCGATTTCCAACTGGCGAGGGATTTTTGACCAGGGCGACACTGCACACGAGTGTCCAATTTCTACTACGCAGAGATCTAGGGAAATACCAGAAAATCCACGTGAAAACATCCCGGTCTCCACCGGGATTTGAACCCGCGACTTCCAGCACCTCGAGGCCACTCAATCCCCAAATTTTAAAATTAATCTGACATTTCTAATTTGTGGGTGAATTTAAAGCTATTACGATAGTTGAACACTGCTGTCGGATATAATGTTTTGAACATTTCATCGCATTGCTGTTGTTGAATTCCCACAATGAGTAAGTCTATTCTTGTGTGGGCCGTGAACAGGGCAGGGCGTTAAGTGGCTAGTTACAGTAGCGTTCCTCCATCTCAAACGTGCCTATGAAGGTGGACCGAGGTCCTCCTGGCGATTGTGCTATGCTTGGCTTTATCTGTGTGTCGCTCATTACTACGGAGATCACGTCGATTACCCTCCTCGTTAGCCAGATTGCACATTAAAACAAGTTTCCAGAGAGAACTGCATGAGAGTGAGGTGGGGGTCTTGAGTAGAATATTTCGTCTGACCCTGACAAACATTGTCTGATAAGTATGTCTTGCCTGGCAGAAGTTAGTCTCCTTTCCCCATTGTATTGTTTTGAGCTTCAGTGTTTTCTGATCAGGTGATCAATTACAAGATAGAATTACATCAGCGGTTTGACTTTTTGAAGACCTCTCGGCAACTGTCAAAAGAAGGAAACTCACTCTGTATGGTCACATATCGAGATAAAAAAAAAGCCCAGCAAATACGACCCTGCACGGAAAGGGACAAGGTAGACGACGAAGAGGCCAAAATGTGGGAGGACAATTTAAAAGAATGGACCAATTTCCGACCAGAAGAAGCACATACAGCGACCGCTTACAGGAAGGGTGGCGTGGTGTTGTGAGGATGTCTTCATGTGTGCCTCAGCGACCTCACTGTTTAACGGATCACCTGGCCAGATCATCTCATACACAGCCAGCTTAGGGAGCTAAGAGCAGCAAGGATAAGTTCAAACATGCTGATCAAGACAAAAACTCCCGACTATGATCGTGCTTCCTGGAAACAGGCTGTTTCAAAGAGGTTGGCAAACATTGTGAGGATCGACACTGTAAGATGTGAGCTCACTGAGGAGCAACGCATTACACTACAGCCATGAGGAGTTCGATGCACCTTCTCAAGTGCTTCAAGATGTAAACAGAGTCACTACAACCCTCTACCAAAGAAACGTCGACGAGAGCCTAATTAAATCAAGTATGTGTGGCGTTTTCAACAACAACCCAGCCATTTTGCCTCACTTTGTTGTAAGTTAGATACCAAATTTCCATGTCGAGAGCCTAATTAAATCAAGTATGTGTGGCGTTTTCAACAACAACCCAGCCATTTTGCCTCACTTTGTTGTAAGTTAGATACCAAATTTTCATGTCGAGAGCCTTATTAAGTCAAGTATGTGTGGCGTTTTCAACAACAACCCAGCCATTTTGCCTCACTTTGTTGTAAGTTAGATACCAAATTTTCATGACGAGAGTCTAATTAAGTCAAGTATGTGTGGCGTTTTCAACAACAAACCAGCCATTTTGCCTCACTTTGTAGTAAGTTAGATACCAAATTTTCATGTCGAGAGCCTAATTAAGTCAAGTATGTGTGTCGTTTTCAACAACAAACCAGCCATTTTGCCTCACTTTGTAGTAAGTTAGATACCAAATTTTCAACTCTGTAGACTCGAGATGATCCTCTCACATAATCCTAAAACACGTCATGTGTGTGGCTGAATGATGTGGGCATTGTAAACAAAAATGAAAATACTAAATGAGTGATCCGCCGGAGTCTTTGTGTATGACAAAGACAACAATAGCCCCATTGTCCCATATAGAGCATGTCGTAAGAGGCAACTAACTGTCAGATATAGATAGTATAACACCGATCATGGTTAGGTGGATTATTTAGAGCAGCATAGATGACGCCTAACAGGTACATGGTCTATTTTGCACTAGTGTATGGGTCTATTAAGGTGGATTTGCACATCGGTTAACCACACTCCGCTGCAATTGTTCCAACGTAGCTGAGTAATGAGCTGATCGAGCCTTGCCCGCTAAGCACGAAACTTTCAACCTGACAGCACCCAGCTCACGCAGAGCTGTGACCTGCACAGTGACATCCGCCCATGTAGAAGTACACGTCGACTAAGACTTGGACAGTAAATGATTAGCTGTTTGACAACTTTCTTATTATTATCGTTGCATTTCCTAAATCATATGACCATATATATATATATATATATATATATATATATATATATATATATATATATATATACATATATATATATCATATATCATATGGGATCAAGATGCGGAGTAGCGCATCAGCTGCAGTGATCAGCGACCCATAGCTGACTGCTAGCGTCAGGGCAAGCGAACCATAGCTGCCAAGACCCTTCTACACCTCCACGCGGTGATCCTGGATAACAGCTTGCAGCAAGGAAGACTGGCTAAGGAGATGTGATTGAAGAGGGAATGCTAACCCGGTACTAAAAAGAAATGCTTGCTGAAGTCGGATGTGTTGGACCGAAAGGTGCAAATATCACAGTCAAGATGTAAACTACGACACAACGCATTCCGTTCTCTGGACTACATTCTGCTTCTTAAGCACTTTCAGGGTTTGGTAGCGGGAGATTGAGAACGAACGAAGCCAAGCCAATCCAAGCCACGCCATATATCATATATTCATATGACGATGTGTACACCATTTACAACAAGGTCCACCTACACCAGAATGCTCGACATGTGAGGACAGCTACTACAACCCGCTATTTAACATCCTGTTCATGACGCACACAAGGGTAAACTTACTCAGTGTCGGCATTAAACAACAACAAAAGCAAGATCAATGAAGCAGTCACTAGAATAATACATAAGAAGGGGTGGGGTGTTGGGGGGTTGGTGGGGTGAAAGCAGGAGTTGGCTAACAATAGTACTACTATAATGTTCCAAACATTTCTTATAAGCTAACCTACGGTGGCTAGGCTTGCGACAAGCAGCGTGATGATGTTTTATTATTACTTCATATTCCACTGCTGCAAGAGAGTACGTCATATCTTTGGTATATGCTGACGGTAAAGGTAAAAGCTGCTATTCTTGTTATATGTTTCATACAGAGTCAAAAGGCGACACAAAATCTTGAAAGAGTCGCGATTGAGTTATGTACCCTTTAAGTTTTGGCGTGAGAAGGTACGCGTTTGAACTTTTTTGTCACCTTTTTTGTACTTGGTTATTTTTAGGACAGATAAAAATGCTATATTGGCGCTTATTTCCAATGACGAAATATGCTCTGGGAGTAGACAGCTTAGGCATTAGTGCCCTTTGCCCCGACAGTTGCGATGCAGTTTGCATACTAGATGTTTTAGTGTAAATTAAATCATTAAAAACACCCGAGTTAACATTAGACCACTGTACACCATGTCGTGAAAGATGACTACGTAGTTTTGTGCATGGGGCTAGCAACTTCTTCATGGTAAAACTACTGTTAATAAAACTACAACTGCAAATATTCAGAAACAGACTTCCATTAGAGGTGTTATTTGCAGTGGTTCTGCTATGCTTTACTTGGAGCAAAATATGATAATCATAAAATGCATAAAAAAACGTCTTTATATTACCAGCTCGAACTCGTTGCTCGTTATCTTGTGACCAGTATCATAATAGCTATACCACCCATTTCTCTCTCTAATGGTAATGTAAAGATCCATATTTCTCGTCTATGTGGCATATTGAAAATATGGCGCTATGCCAAACAATTTTTTGACCAATGGAGTGGTCAACCTTAAATCGGCCGCCTTCACTTTCCCAGACGATTGTGGTACTAAAATATTGAGGCTGGATGGAACCCGGTGTCCATTCTGGGATCATAAAAAATTCCCGCTCCAACTGGTAACCGAACCTGATCACTCAACTTGGATGTCGGCGCACCAACCCTTCCCCTACCTCGGCATCCTTGTCTATTAGAATATATAATAATTGGGAAGAAGGAGAAATCGATCTCTAGATAACTTAATATTTATCGCAGTAGAAAATATCTCGAGAAGCAAGTGTGAACACCATTATGCTAGTGGCTGAATTGATTTTTTCTCTTTACAATTCCACGAATGTTCCGTACAACTGAAGAGCCATATCACGTGCATATGTTCTTGCGGTAGTTCTCCAGAAAAAAAAGGGGAATAAATGCGAGAGTGTGCGTGAAAACATAAATTTTATCTACAGGGTGTGACATTTCACAGCAAATGAAATGCATCCTTTATATATAAAGAGTTTTCAGCACGTGGCCTTTGAGTCAAACCTTATCTCGTGGCCCTCCTTTGAAGAGTATTGCAGTTTGAGATAACATTTGGTTAAAATTGCAAGAAAATTGTAGCATATTCAATTTCATGTTTCCTAAAAGCAACACAATAAAGATTAATATTTACAAAAACGACTACAACTGAATGTACAGATTGCGGCTAAAAAATACACATTAATTTAAATAAATAATTCCAATGGTACAACAAAGAGGTACAATAAAGATACTACTACCTTTCAACCCAAAAATCATTAGCAAATGCCTTTACAGAGTTCACTGCTGTGGGTCCACTGACACAATTGTTTGAATGTGACATTTTAAGGATGAAAATAGTGTTCATATCGCCTTTGATCCATTAAAATTGAATTCATCTTTGGTGCATGGACTTAGCTTCGTAAAGCCATTGGTTTAATTACTTAATATCACGCAGCCCTTGCTTCATTAACTTGACTTAATAATGTATTTGGTCCATTAACTTGACTTTATAGTGTTTTTGGTTCATTAACTTGACATAATAGTGACAATGATTCAAAAACTTGATACATTAACGTGGCTATCTTTAGCTCATAAACTTTACTGAATATTGACCATATGTTGTTTTAGGCTGATTAACTTGTCTTCGTGCAACTATTGGGTCATGATCTTGACTGTATGCAATTCTTGTTCAATTAACATATAAATTCAAGCGTTCCTCAAGAAGTCATGCTATCAAGAACCCTGCTTACATTTTACTGGAGAACAAAAGGCTATATTGAATCATATACAAGCTGTGTTCCACCAACAGGAATCAACTGAAGGTCAATTCTCCGACATTGTTCAGGAAATGAAAGATGCTTTCAAGGCCACAAAAAAAAAAAAAACCATTCTATGGGTGATTTGGGTAGATCTATAAATATCATTCGATAAAGTCTGAAAAGAGAAACCAAAGTCAAGCTGCGTAAGTGCCAAGTTTGTGGGAAAATGTAAAAATGGATCTGACACTATCTATAGAACAGCTAGGGTCCAAGGAATGACTAACAGAACGCTTACTCTAGAATAAGGAGTGCACCAAGGCGGAGTCTTGTCACCAACATTGTTCCTCAGATAAGTAAATGACAAAACAGAGAATTTACCAAAAAATGCACTAGTTCTATTTTTTCTAATGACTTAACTTTGTGTGCATCCGCAGAAACAAATCACAACAGCAAACATTCTGAGGAGACAGAACGTTCTAATATCTTTGTAGAAGTGGTCAGAAACATGGTTAACCAAGATACACGAGGAAGAAACCACTTATACAGACTTGACCTTCTTAACCAAACTACCGAGTTCCTATTTAAGGCTGAATGAAAGAATGCTTCAACTGGATGAAAACCACAACTATTTGGTAAAACCCTTTGAAAGACTTTGGACACAAACTGAGCAATACCAGATTCGATCGCGGAAACGAATGACCATCATGATAAAACAAGCTGTACACTGGATATGTGCGACCAGTCTCAGAATAAGGCATTCCGGCTTGGGCACTTTCAGCGAAATCAGAATTTGACACACTCAATAGAGTTCAGACTCAAGCAATGAGAAACATAACATGAAGTATAAAGTCCATACCAATTAAAGAACTAGAAATGATTACGAACCTACGACCAATGGAAGACGTCAGAGACAGGAGGACCCAACAAAAAGTGAAGAAATTCAGAAGATTGATTGATCACAAAATTTACCAGAGAATAAATGTCCTTGAAAAAAAAAAGTTTAAAACGGAGCAACTTTGTGGCATCAGTTACAGAGAAGTAGAGAACAGATTATAGGACTGGCTCAGCACAAATAACACCGATTCTCAAGTATTCACATATATTACGGTCCTGGAGAAAAGAGCGCTTTCTAGATATGATAGATAGCGTGCATGGCATTGTGAAATAGGACATCCAGTCAGTCATAGAAAAAAAGTAACAACTGACAAATATATATAGAAACTCTTCCTAGAAATAGATGGACCCAGGTGTAAACAGATGGTTCAACAATAAATGCAGCTACGAATGGTGGGGGTGGAATCTTCATCAATCTACGTAACAACACTGAAGGAAGGTTTTCAGTGGCAGCCGGGAAATGTTCAAGTGACTTTAGAGCAGAGAATGAGACCTTTACAACTGCAGCAGAAGTACTTGTGATGAATGAAAACACAGAGAAACATGTGATACTTTTAATAGACGCACTATCTAGTATTGGAGCGCTTGGAACCCGAAAAAAATGGGAAGGAACGTTATAAACTTTGTTCCAGATTCGTGATACTGGTGATTCAGAAGATTTCTTCTCAATGCAACATACTTGACAATCAGGATGATGACATATTGGTAAGAGAAGGCAAAACGCTGTCTTAAATTAATATACCTCGAATGTACAACAATAGAAGAGGTCAGAAAGTATGTCAGGTGCCGTTACAAGAACACGTGGTTAGCGGAGCACCCAGGACGACAACAAAATTTCGCTTAGTACAAGCTAAACAGGTCCAAACAGGTGGTAATTTTCAGACTCCGTAATGGCAAAAACTGGTTAAGAATAACATATAATCAACAAATTCAAACTAGAACATTTCTATAAATGTGTCAGCAGAATTGATAAAATTACTTCTAAACATCTCCTGCAGAAATGTCCAACGTGCGAGATACAGAAAAGGCACTTTGGCCGTCTCCCGTCCCACTCTAAGACAAGCTCTATGGAGATATCGGTGAACCCTATGCGTACCACTGCTTTCTTTATTGATATTCAAGTTCACGTTGGAAAGCGTACGAAGAAGAAGAAGAAAAGAAGAAGAAGAAAAAGAAATGGATTAAGAATGATATTCATGGACAGTTCTTTTTCTTCTGCGTTCGTTCTCAATCTTCCGCTACTAAGTTATGAACATGGCTTTGAAAGAAGCAGGATGTAGTCCGGAGAATGGAACGCGTTGTATCGCTAGTTTACAGCTTGACTGCGACGATTGCACCTTTCGGTCCGACACATCCATCTTCGGCAGGTCATTCACATTTGAAACATCAACTATTATTTAGAATGCATTTATTATCTGTGGACTTTGTCTTTATAATTAATTTAATAATATACATTATATCTAGTAATCGACAGGACAATATTTTCATGTGGGAGAGGTGGGCTTGTCCTTTGTTTTATTATCATTTCGCTTCCTATTAAGCTTAGGCAAACGACTGCTGTTGATTCCTTATGGACGACTGCGCCAACGCATTGTATCTGCTCTTGCAGTCGTGGCTAATAAAGTAAGGTATTTAACAAGAAAAAAGTGTAGCTACATGAACAACCCTCTTTAGTTTTCTTCTGCATCATATCAAGAATGCTGGAGTGGGTCACTTCTATGCTTCGCATGATGTGCAGGAATGGTTTGATTTTTATGAATTTAAAAAATAATAAAGTTAAGCCTCCAGAAATAAAGATAAAACGGAATATTAAAGTAATATTATGGATTTTAAACAACATATACGAAACAAAATCTAAACGAAAGAACAAAACATACACATAGACATAGATAAAGGCACGAATTTAATCAGAGCAGTAACTCAAGACCTGCACTTACTGGTTCGGGGTGGAGTGGTGCGTGGGTGGAGTGCCTAGTGAAGTGGTTGGTGGCACGGTTCACAACCTAACATGCATTTGTTCGGATTCAGCAAGGTTATGATCATGTGTAAAATAAACCGCTTAAAAATGCGTGCTGAAGCCGGAAGCAGTGATCCTTAAGTCGTAAAACACTGAACAATCCACTCTACCCTAGGAATCAACGCGAACGATAAACACATTTACAGATTCCAATGTGCAGCATAGACCATTTTTCTTATCATTCTTTATGATCTTTGCGAGCATTTAATTTATCCTATTAAAAAAAAAAATGCATTTTCTTTCACATTTAATTTGAAAGGATGTAATCTTTCTATCCTTTGTCCTGTCTTAGAACTGCGCCTGATTACTGGCAACATTTAGGATCTTAATGCATTACATAGATTATCACAAACTCGGAGACACTGCAATCGATGATTAAGAAATACACAAACTGTGTGCACAAAGATGTGCTTGGATTCCGATGTTTAGATCGATTATATGATAGGGATTGGGGGTTGGGTGGGGTGGGGAGGGGGGAGAAGGGACCCCAGGGGGTTAAACATCACAAGAGTGTATAAACAGCAATCTACAAAGGCCATTAGTATCCATATTTGTCGGCATTATCTTCTTTTTCGTCATTCGATCTCAAATGCCCACATCTGTATCTCAAAGACTCACAATCGGCATCTCACAGGTCGTTAAACGCGTTTTTATATTACATGGATTACAGGGATGGTGTGCTGTCTGTTTTAGCACAGCTGATAAATGTTTAAAACATGTTCCACTAATGTGCTTATCTCTTCCACACAGACACGTGGATGGGTGTTTGATGTGAAGTTTGTTGAACAGAAAATATTTAAGTTTGGAGTGACTGGCGGGCAGTTACTTTTCTATAATCATGTGATCTGCTGCTTGTGGTTTTCCAGAATTACAGTAAGTAGAAAATATTCAGAAAAACCGACCTATTGTGTAAAGAAAAGAGAAGAATTCGAGTAGACTTAATACAGGTGTATAAGTTAATTCATGAAAAGGATAAATTAGACTTTAACAAGTTTTTAAAAAAAAATACAACCACCGTCACGAACAAGAGAGCACATCTACAAATATTTTTGTAGTCACAGAGTGCATGTTTTTAACGCATTACAACAGGCAATAGTGGAGGAAGGGTCAATTAATGCATTCAAGAATAGATTGGATTCGCATAGATTTAGATCCAGGAAATGTTAAGGAAACTAGTCGTATTCAGTCTTTGCAGAGTCATTTAAAACCAGTATAAAGACGTTAAGTTAAGTTTTGAGGAGATGTAGTCTGATTGCAGACACCGATAAAGTGGTATAGACTTCATAGTACGAGCCCACAGCTTGTTAATGATATGGGGTTGGCCTATTTTCTTCATTTCTGACTTTCCTTTTCTATCAGAGAGACAAATTCGATTTACGGCTGGGTCGTTTGGACCGTGCCGATAACGGGAATTGAACCTAGTTGTTGCCGTTGTTTTTGTTCGAAGCTACTTGTGCTAAGTTGAAATCATTCTTGATGACGTCTCTTTGGTGACTCTTGTTACATCCCAAGAATATGGACCTGGGTTCTCATTGTAGTGAGATCCGAGGCTCTTCTATAAGCTCACCATTATGGGGACTACAGTATTGATCCCCTAATCGTGGCGCAGCTTGTTTCCGGAAACAGGGGCAGTATTTTCAGGTGAATACGATTACCCTTCACTAGCGTTGAATCGACACCTCTGCCGTGCAAATCGAGGACTCAGCTACAAAGCTAATCATTGGCTCTCAAGGAGGGGCATTTGACCAATCATACTCAGGCCACCAACCGCAGACAGAAACTGAATACCTATGTGTTCTGCCTAATGTAAAAAAAGCGTCAATCAACTCTAAACAAATTAATTCCCCACTTCGCTTTCTTGTCGAGGTCTCTCCCAAGACTAATCTCCCAACCGTATCGTAAGTCCTGGACCTCCGTCGCCTTTCCTTATTTGAACATGTTGTCTGATTGGATCAGGTAGTTCCAGCTCACCAGATCCTCCTCAAGTCAGTTCATAGTGCTAAGTGTATCCAACCAGCAGGCTGGAAGCGAAGGAGAGACCGTCCTCGAAACATGTGGCTTCAACAGGTAGCAACTTCCTCACCTGCTGTTGCAGAGGTCAGACAGAGCGTTGTTTTGACTGACCATGGTGGCCTTTCGACCGATGCAATGGGCCTCTGATACCTAGGCGAATATTTATTTTATTTATCTTGTTGCCTGTGAATTCTAGTGCCACCAGGACAGCGTGCCGCATTGCAGGAAGCCCGTATAAGAGCACAATGTCGTTACAGTTCCTTTAGCAATGGTTACACTCGTGCCTAAACTTCTTTAGTTACCTTCTATGGCATACTTGGAAGTTTACAGTGGTTCTAGTATCTCTACCCCGGGTGCCACTCAGGCACTACATATTCAATATGAGGGTCAGTGTAGTCGAGAGGTAAGGCACGCGCTTCTCAATGAAAACGAAAACGGTGGACGATCGAATTCCGCAAGTTTTAAGCGACCTCTGGTCTAAAGGGAGGTAAGGGGGACGGCGTGGCCTAGTGGTTAAGTGGCACGGCTCACAACCAGAAGGTGCTGGGTTCGATCCCCATCACAGCACCGGCCGTTACCCCGGGGAAGCAAACCCTTAGAAAATGCAGGAGGAAGCAGACCCTTACATAAAATGCATGCTGAAGTCGGATGCACTGGGCCGACAGGCGCAAAATAAAAACCACAGTGTAACGCACACACGCCTTGGGGAATAGATAAATAAGGCGAACGCAAAAAAAAACACACAAAAAAACAAAAAAACAAAAAAAGGGAGGTAAGACCAGAGTTTCTGCATCCTGATTTAGCTCTTGTCGTCTCGAGTGATTGTCTTGTCACTGGTCCAATGGTAGCTCAAAACGAGATACAGAGGTTGATGAGCAGGGCAGTTTCTGCCTAAAAATGATAAGTGTTCAAAAAGAATCCGACCTTCGGTCCGGAAAAAAAATTACTCATCTGGAGGATTACAATTTTAATTCCCTTCAAAGTACTCACCTCAGGACTCCATATACTTCTCCCATCAGGACTGCCATTGTTGAAAGCATTTCAGGTAATGCCTCTTTGGGAATGGAGTACAGAATTCCGAATAAAGTCTTGTCGTGACTCAAATCCGTTACCTTTCATAACAATGTTCAGCCTGGGCCACAGCCAACAGTCCCAAGGAGCCATGTCGGGAGAATGGGAAGCCTGTCGAACCAGAGAAATATTGTTTTGCCAAGACAGCCTGACTCAGATGGGAAGAATGGGTGAATGTGTAGTCATGATGGAGCTGGCAGGTTACACTTGTATACAGGTCCGGTCTTTTACGTCGAACAGCTTCATGAAGGCGACAGATGACCTCCAGGTAGCAATCTTGGATGGCGAAACGACGGTTCTGTAAGACCAAGGTTCGTACTTGATCAATGATTTCATCATTTTGACATGTTGAGGGACTACCGGAACGTAATCCGGTCTCCAATGTTTGGCCATCTTTGAAGCGATTGTATCACTGCTTAATTTATGTGGCTTAGCTTGGCTTGGCTACGTTCGTTCTCAATCTCCCGCTACAAAACCCTGACACGAACCTAAGTAGCAGAATGTAGTCTAGAAAACGGAATGCGTTGTGTCGTAGTTTACAGCTTGACTGGGATATTTGCACCTTTCGGTCCAACACATCCAACGTTAGCAAGCATTTTTTGAGTACCGGGTTAGCATTCCCTCTTCGATCTCTTCTCCTTAGCTAGTCTGCTCTGTTGTAGCCTGTTATCCAGGATCACCGCGTGGAGGTGTAGAAGGGTCTTGGCAGCTCTGGTATGCTGGCCATGACGCTAGCAGTCAACTAACCGATGCAGCTCATGCGCTGCTCAGCATCCTGATCCCCTTAATTTATGTGATGCTAAAAGCATTGTCACAACGAGCAAGTTGAATCTTCAGAATACTTTCCACTCGGGTATTACCTAGCTTTACTAAAAATGATAATGCAACACCGCTGCTAATTCCTTGCTTCATATCGTGATGAATGTAAACCGGACGGATGCTCACCTCACACAACACTGAAAAGATGACTACCAGCGACAGACGTAATCTGCGAGTGAGAACAAAATCACGTATGGTCATTACTGTCCCCTATAATTCACTGTTGAAGGATAATACCAATGTTTTATTTGTTTCATCGGAATAAAATACGGTCGGATTATTTTTTAATACACCTTGTAAAATCCGAATACAGCGCAAGTTCCATCATAAGGACTAAAATAAAACGTCTGATGACGTTACCGTCTTCGAATGCGATGGCCAATTAACATTATACTATAGTTTACATATAAATAATAACGGTGCATGGTTCACCTAGCATGCCAACAAGCTGTGCCCTATTGTTACGAAAACAGTGAAGGAGCTTAGACAGACTTTATTTTCACGGAATGCTGATTGGAAACACTAGATGACTACATAATCATTTCGCAACGAAAATAGCAATACTACATGGTATTAGACAGTGGGAAAAAAGCCATATCTGAAATAATTGATAAGAAAACTAAGAAAGGCATTTTAAAGCTAGTAGATGGTATTTTTTATAAAAGGATAAAACAGCGATGAGACGTAAATAAACTATGTACTTGTATGGAGCTGTGTAGGCACGGAGGAAGAAGGAGAGGCGACGAACGTTTGGTCAGACAAACATACTGATCCGACTATGTTATTCAGATCCGGTGATATATACTGATCAAAACCCCCGTTTCACATTCTAGCAGTTTTCCCTGGAAACAGGCTAGTCCATGGCAGTCTGAATAACGAGATAATGATTGGCACAGTGATCCGTTAGTGATGAGTTAATTTAAGAGTCTTGGATTACACTATAGCGAGGAATACATCGGTCCATCGTCACAAGTGCGCCTCGGGATATGAGAACAGTCACTGTAACCCGACACCAAAGAAGATCGTCAAGAGTACCTAACTCAAGTACGAGGGTATTACCAACAATAACAACAAAAGCAACGACAATAACATCACAAAGAAAAGATGCAACATGGTGCAGAATTTCTTGATTATCAAGAGAAAGTAAAGTTCATTACAGAAACAGAATAAAAGACACGCGCCTGCAAACAGAATAAAAGACACGCGCCTACAAACAGTTAAAAGTGTAAATACAACGACAATAATACAGGTACCTGGCCATGCAATGAGAGACACAATGAAAAAGACTTCTTGAAATTACTTGAGGGTTTTCAAACGTTAACAATAGGGCCAATGCGGAGGATGATCAGATCGTAATAGATCATTTTATTAGTAAAATATGTTAATAAATAGTATCATATGAGTATTGCTTAGGGATATTCAATTGATCTGAACAGCAGCGGAGAAGATGCATGTGCTGAGAATGATTTAATGATAGCAAAGACGGCTATCCAACATCAGAACAGTCACGTCAAAACATGGAACAGGTGAAACAAATGAGATGCAAAGGTAAATGTTGTCCCATAGCAGATACTGCAATGGGATGTGAAGTGTGAGAGACTTCATTGAACGATGCTACATCGTGTTTGTTAAGTGAGGTGGACAGTTTAATTTTCTCTGCCATTCCTTCCATTTAAAAAGTAAATAGATTACATATTTATTGCTGGGTTAACTGGAAAGTGACGATACAGGAAATTTAGCAGCGTACCTTGAAACGTGAAAGATAGTGATCCCCACACATGACAACGGGATGCTCTAAACACATATATGATATCACAAAATGATCACATATTGACCAAAGATAAGAAATATAACCGACTAGAGTAATCCCGATTAGTGGTGCCGAAAACATCACAGAGGACAACATAGAAGAAAATAAAGAAACGCAAATAATCGACTAGAATCTAAAAAATGTGTAAGGAAGGAAGATATTGTACAAAAATTAGATAACAAAATTTAAGAATATCTAAGACAGTAAATAGAAAAAGTAAGAATGAATAGACCATCATACAATCATAAATAACGAATGCAATCAATAGCAAATGTAGAAACACACAATTCCAAGCAATGTAACGAAAGAAAACCAGCAACTTTAATGAAATGCTGAAGTGAAGTGTATAAACATATTAATAATAAATATTACAAGACATGATTAACGTTTAAAATGCAAGAATAATATATTACTTACCAAATATTGAGACGAAATACCAAAAGAGTAATCAACATCGCGAAAAAATAATCACGGAAAATAATGAAAAACACCAATCACGATATGCAAATACTAGCCTAGAGATTTAAAAAATAAAAATATCAAAGCAATGAGGTTACGAAGTGAGTGCTTTAATCCTACTTCAATCATTAATGACTTGAATGGATTCCCAAAGTTTAACGAGCACATAAGAAAAATAAGACGGAAAAAGTACTTCCTATGAATTCTCAACCAAATAGTCATTAAGAAACAATCAACTCTTATATCAAGAAACATGAATCATGTGAAACTTGATATAGGGCTAAAGAAATAGAAAAAGATGAACAGAACAACTTTAGAAATAAGTCACCAGGTACGGGCAGTATAACAACTTAACCAATACAAGTTTGTGGGAAGGAAGGGATGAAGTATCTAGACGTAATATTTACGAGAGCATGGACAAGAAGAAGAGCACTAGACGATTGACAATATGCTACTATAATACTAATCTTGTAAACAATGTAAGGCAATATATTAAACAAAATGATACACACTTTGGCATTGTCCTACCAAGGCAAACATAAAAAAGTTTTTATAAAATACATGAACAACGAATGTTGAACCTCGGCTGAGCAAAGCTAAATTTTGAATCGGTAAAGAAATGGAAAGTTCTGATGCTTTATTCACTTTTAGACAGTTAATCGAAAGAACAATACACATTTCGAACATTTAAAAATAACATTTATACGAAAGCAACATTATCTGCATCGCCATAACTATGACAACACTGTTTAGGGCCACGTTACATGCATGTGAAAATAATCTCTAATTAAATTACGGCTGAAACGTGGCGAATGCGAACATCAGACAGTAAAATGGCGGCTTACTTGGAAACACGGATGTAACCACGTACTGTGATTGAGTTCCTAAAGGCGGAAGGGCGTGTGCCAATGCACATGCATCTTTAAATGGCTGCGGTATATGGTGACTCCTATGTGGATGTTTGTAATGTCAGGAAGTGGACATGGACTTGACAATATTAGAGTACACTGAAATACAGTGATAGATATTAGATAATTTTAGAGCACTGTGAAATACAAAACAACATTGCAAAACGAACAGTTGATGAAATAGCATGCATTTTTGTAAAAACAATAGTAGTATAAATTGGGATTTGTACTTTTCAGAAATGCTGATCAACATTTACGTAGACAAAATATTCTCAGACGGCAGTCAAAATGGAACTAGACGTATAATTCAAACTCAATCCACAAACTAATCTTTACAGACGAACAAATCCTGAAATACGAGGACGTAAATAGAGTACAATATCAAATACTTTCACTTGATCCAGAAATAGATCGTCACTTTGGCAACATAGCTGCTACATTTGCTTGACTCACAACGAGTGTTTGGAATATACCAAAAACTGACAATTAAAACCAAGACCATGGTGAACGGTGCATGTGTTGTCAGCACACTTCTATATGGTAGTGAGACGTGGACAAAATGGGCCAAACAAGAACACAGGCTAAACAACATGGTGAACGGTGCATGTGTTGTCAGCACACTTCTATATGGTAGTGAGACTTGGACAAAATGTGCCAAACAAGAACACAGGCTAAACAACATGGTGAACGGTGCATGTGTTGTCAGCACACTTCTATATGGTAGTGAGACTTGGACAACAAATGCCAAACAAGAACACAGGCTTAACACCTTACATCTATGACACCTGCTATCCGTTCTTGGAATGACACGAAGGGACAGAGTGACTAATAAAGAGGTTTACTCTCGCACCGGTTTTCCAAGCATGTACACTCTCCTTAGACAGCGAACGCTAGGGTGGCTTGGTCATGTTTGTCGCATGGAAGATGGTCACAATCCAAAAAAATATCCTCTATGGACAATTGGCGGATGACAAAAAAAACAGTCGGCCGACCACAGCTGAGGTTCACAGAAGTGTATTAGCGTCATATTTTTTTTTTGCGTTCGCCTTATTTCGCTATTCCCAGAGGCGGTGTGCGTTGCACTGTGGTTTTTATTTTGCACCTGTCGGCCTAGTGCATCTGACTT
The DNA here is from genome assembly GCA_036924085.1 of Ariolimax columbianus. Classification (NCBI taxonomy): domain Eukaryota; kingdom Metazoa; phylum Mollusca; class Gastropoda; order Stylommatophora; family Arionidae; genus Ariolimax; species Ariolimax columbianus. The sequence continues at coordinate 62,577,674 of JAVGWX010000004.1, forward strand.
CAGCATGCATTTTATATAAGTGTCTGCTCCTCCTGCACGTTCTAAGGGTTTGCTTCCTCGGGTTAACGGCCGGTGCTGTGAGAGAGATCGAACCCAGCACTTTCGTATTGTGAGCCGCCGTGTCACTTATCCACAAGCCCACGCCGTCCCCCATTAGCGTGATATGAAAACCCTGGACATGAGTATGACATCCTGGGAAGACGAAGCAGCAGATCCTTGCAAATGTAAATATATCTTGAAGAACCACCTCACGCTGGGTGAAGAGAAGCTCTTACAATACAGATAAGGGAAACAACAACGTCCATTGAAAAAGACAAGAATGCATACTATGTATACATTTTGTTGGTTCTTATCACTCCCAGTTATACATTCAATAGTCAGTCATGAATGAAAGGGGCTACTGTTACTACTATTACTACTACTACTACTACTACTACTACTACTACTACTACTACTACTACTACCAACATTTCTACTACTACAACTTCTACTACTACAACTTCTACTACTATTGCTACTCCTACAGTTGCATATGGAAGGTATACTATAATGATTATTATGTCAAAAACGGTAACTGTGAAGATTAACAGATCACTGATTTACCATACGTTTGAACAATATAAACTTAAATAGATTCAAATTGTTTTACAGGGGGACGGCGTGGCCTAGTGGTTAAGTGGCACGGCTCACAACCAGAAGGTGCTGGGTTCGATCCCCATCACAGCACCGGCCGTTACCCCGGGGAAGCAAACCCTTAGAAAATGCAGGAGGAAGCAGACAATTACATAAAATGCATGCTGAAGTCGGATGCACTGGGCCGACAGGCGCAAAAGAAAAACCACAGTGTAAATCACACACGCCTTGGGGAATAGATAAATAAGGCGAACGAAAAAGAAAAAAAAAATTGTTTTACAGAAGATGAAGCTTGTTTAGAGTGAAGATTGTGGAGTCAGTTGTGAACGTGTAGAAATAAAGTTTCATTGTTGTTTTTTATTTTCAATTAGTGTCATAGTTAATTTGCTTGAAGTGAGAATATAGTTAGTGCAGACCCCTTGCACCATCTGCTATGGTCGGTTATCCAGCTAGATCGTCTACAATAACACAATAAAACACAATACAACAAAAGATCACATAACACAACATAACACAATAAAACGCAACATAACAAAATATAACATTACATAACATAACACGACACGTTGAAACATAGCACAACAAAACAATAAAATCAACAAACATAACACAATGAAACACAATACAACAAAATAACACAATAAAACATAACATAACTTAACATAACATACCATAAACTCAATGAACACAACAAAACATAACGTAACATAAGATAACACGATAAAAAGGCAACACAATATAACATAACATAACAAACAATAAAATACAGCCCCCCAAAACATAACATAACACAACACAATAAAAAGCAACATAACATAACATAATAAACAGACAACAAAATAAAGCACAAAATACAGAACGTAGCACAATCAAACACGACACAACAAAACAGAACATAACAACATAACACAACTCGGGCCTCGCAAACCCATCAAATGTCCCTCGACACTAATATGTTCTCATTCCGCGATACGCACGAATCTACGTCTCTTCGCCAAAAGCTAACGTGGTTTTTAACCGATGACAGCTTTGCTTATCCTTTCCTTTCTTTAACTTTGTACTTTAACATTTCTTATTTCCATGCCATCAGATAATATTCCACACCAAGTCTTGTAATGGAATTGCTGTCTCGTTCATTTTTTGTTGGTTAATGTAATTTTTTACACGATTCTTTGACCCCAAACAATTGAGCTACAACTAGAGAGACTAGGGAAGAATTTGATAAGCAAAGATAAGGAAATAACAAGGTAAGATCATTACTAACTGGGAAAGGATATAATATTACAATGGAGACAGACAAAGAGGCAGACAGAAATATGATGATGATGGAAAGATAGGTTGAAACAGATGAAGAGAGAATGAGAGAATGACAAAGAAATAGACAGAAAATGAAAGATAGTGAGACACAGACACGAATGGATGAGAGAGAGAGAGAGATACTAACAAAAAGACAGTGTGTCAAAGAATTCGTAAGAGAGAGATAAATAGATAAAGGTATTGATATACTGATAGATATAAAGAGTGAGGAATTTATAATAACACTGAATTAGGGGGAAGGAGTGACGGAGAGAGAGAGAGCGATTGATATAGAAAAATGTAAAGAAACGTTGTTGTTATGTCCATTCTTTCCGAAAAGACCACATTGTCATCTGTCAATCCTGGAGTGGGATGTAGGTGGCTAATAAACGAAAATGACCACATTGTCATCTGTCAATCCTGGAGTGAGATGTAGGTGGCTAAAAAACCAATCCGAGCCTGAAAGCGTCTGTCACACTGAGGGGAGAGAAACATTGTCTGACCGTCAGACTGAGGCAACTCGTCTCTTGCCTTTCGTGTCGCTCGTCTCCATGCAGCTTCCTTGGTTCTTGTCTGCTCCTTATGTGTCGTGCCAGAAGAGATTTGACTGCTCCAGGCAGAGCGATCAGCAGCAATCTTCTCCCAATTATCAGGGTCAATGGTGCATGCTTCAGTGAGGCTTTCAGAGTGTGTACCGTTTTCTTGGGCTATACAGCGAGCTAGCTAGACTGACTCGAGCTCGCCATAGAATATTGTCTCTGGAAGCGGCTCATCTGACATGCGGACAACATGGCCAGTCCATCTAAGCTTCCATTTGCACAGAGTTGTGTGGATGCTTGTCATGCCGGCCCGCGAAAGAACTATACATATATGATCCTATCTTGCCATGTTATGTTCAGCCGTTTACTTAGGCAGTCAGAGAGGGTCAAGCTTCTTCGCATGTCGACTGAACACAGTTTTATATAAAGAGATAGACATAGAAAGACTAAGTACTATGAATAAACATCCTGAAATAGATAAACAGAGAGTGATGGATGAAGTGACAAAGATAGTTTCAGAGTGAGAGAAAAAGAGGCAAAGGGAGAGACAAAGAGAGAGAAAAAAGTTTTTGACAAAGAGAGATATAGAAGGAAATAATATAGTGATACAGAAATTCAAAGTTTTATCGAGAGACAAAACAACAGATAGAAAAATAGAGCTATTTAGAGAAACAAAAAGCCAAAGTTAGAGAGAGAAACAAAAAGCCAAAGCTAGAGAGAGAAACAAAAAGCCAAAGTTAGAGAGAGAAACAAAAAGCCAAAGTTAGAGAGATAAACGGAAAGACTGAAGTTAGGTGAAAGTACAGAAAGATAGATTTAGTGACGCAGAAATATAGTTATAGAGATAAAGAAAAGGGCAGAGTTAGAGAGATAAATGGAGTTAAAAAGAGGAACAAAAATGCATCTAGAGCCACAAATATAAAGTTATACAGAGAAAAAAAAAGGGCAGAGAAATAGAAAGACGGAATTAGACAGAGCGATATTAGGATAAACTTAGAGAGCAAGAAAGATAAAGTTATTAAAAGAAACCAAATGGCAGTTGAAGAGAAATTCAGAAAGATATAGTTAGATTGAGGGACAAAAAGATATACTTACATAACGACAGAGAGATAGAAAACGAAACATGCACAGGCACAGAGGATCCCAGAGAGAGGGAGAGATGTTAGAGAGAGAGAGGGAGAGAAAGAGAGTATATATGTATGTATGAATGTATATATGCGCTGGGAGAACACGAACCAGATAGAGAACAAAACCGTATGTATGTGTCTTAATTGTACAAGACAGGGAAGGAGAGAGAGAGAGAGAGAAGGGAGAGAGAGAGAGAGAGAGAGAGAGAGGAAGCAACAGACAAAGGGAGAATAAATCCGTGTTTGGGACAACTGTATGTGCTTGATAGCAAGAGGCATATATCCTATGCATTCTACTCCGACTCATAGTTTCCTCAGCAGACCGTTGAAAACATGGCAAGTGATACGGAATTCGTCCAGAGTTGATCAGCGAGCGGTGATTCGGTTTCTAACAGCTGAACGATGTCAACATACGCAAAAGAAACAAATCAGCTTCCCGTTCGTATCGCAGCAAGGGGTTCAAACTCCATCCCGTACGTTCTTCCTTATGCTGGATGGTCAGCAACTGAGATACCCATTGTGAACACATCTTCTGATTCTTTAGTTTCTTGTTAATCACCATTTGATCTGTACCTAGCGACACAGCGAATTCCTCTGATAGCGAACGTAAGCTTCGGCGACGGTCCACTCGAATTGCTGCATCACTTTTGGAGATGGCATCTTATGACGCAACAATATGCGCCTGACTTGGTCACGAAAGATCTTTCGTTAACTCACGCCCTTCTTGAAATATCGTTGCACATACAGCTCAAGTGAAAACCTGCACATACAGCTCAAGTGAAAACCTGCACATACAGCTCAAGTGAAAACCTGCACATACAGCTCAAGTGAAAACCTGCATATACAGCTCAAGTGAAAACCTGCACATACAGCTCAAGTGAAAACCTGCACATACAGCTCAAGTGAAAACCTGCACATACAGCTCAAGTGAAAACCTGCACGTACAGCTCAAGTGAAAACCTGCACATACAGCTCAAGTGAAATCCTGCACATACAACTCAAGTGAAAACGATTTAGCTCGGACAGCTTAACTTGGTGATAATTTTCCTTTTGACGGTGTCGAAGGCTTTGGTCAGTTCGACAACAAAATCTGTCTACATTTCACAATGCTGCTTTTTTTATAATGTAAAACAGAATAAAGCATTCCGAAATTAAATGGGATGATGGCACATAGGTTGATTTAGAGGCTTGAACGTAGCAGATGAGTTATAGATAACTTGATAACGTGGATGCTATGAGAGAAAACATGCCATCGATCAGCTACGTAATGAACGCCGTGGATATAGACCTACATAACAAACACATACTTCGATGGGAGAATAATATAGCAATGTTTCTGAATGACTTACAACTTAACTTATGTCAAACGAAAGATAGCTAATAGGGTTGCGTAACCTTGAAATATCATTGAGGTACTAATGACTTAGGAGATTATGACATCTGTTTATATAAGAATAACTGATGACTTTATTACAGTTCGGTCAAGCAAATGGTAACTGACATGATGAAACAAACATTGGTCTAACGGGCAGCAGTGAATGAGCTGATATCTTCTGGATGCTTGCAACAGGGTCAGCGAATGACAGCCGATCAAGACCTTATTCCGCCTCCAAATGTCTGCCATGAAAACCATAAGTGCTAGTGTATTTTGGTTCAGAAAATATGGAAAGTAATGGGAAGGGAAACCCGGTACTCAGAAAAGACACGTCGGGCCGAAGAGAACATATATCACATGCTCTATGTACACTGCTACGAAACATCACAACGTCCTTGTCAAAACTAACGCCGAATAATAACATCAAATAATTTCTTCCGAATGGAAACCCGACTGCGGAAAGATCAAAGAAAGATTTATTATATATTAACACGACATCATATCGTCTCTCTGGGACCAAGGTGCTGATAAGCGCGTGTGCTGTAGCGGTCAGCGGCCCAATGCTGGCTGCTAGTGCCAGCGACCAACAGCTGCTAAGACCCTTCTCCGCCTTCACGTTGTAATCCTGGATAACTGAGTGCAACAGGGCAGACTGGCTAAGAAGAATGGATTGAAGAGGGTAGACTACCCAGTACCCAAAAATGACATGCTGAAGTCGGAAATGTTGGACCGAAAGGTGCAAATATCGCAGTCCAGCTGTAAACTACGACACAACGCATTCCATTCTCTGGACTACATCCTGCTATTTGCAACATCCTTTTCAGGGCTTGATAGCGGGAGTTTAAAAACGACTGACGAAGAAGAAGAAGATACATATATGATATGACATCATATTGTCTCTGGATGACTGATGGCATCACTACAGTTACATCACATGAAATATATCATATTTGATAGAATGCCGCCAACATCCTCCCTGAAGTCCTGATAATTAGTCCTGAAGGCAAAAATCCTGACCTAACTATATCTTTCTATTGTTAAACCCATCTTGGGAGGCTTATATAACGGAGGCTTAAATACAATATGATTCCAGTCGTCACGTAGTGTGTAGAGCAAGTTTTTATATTTATTGCCGTTAATGACTGAACATAAGCATTACTGGGGTTCGAGCCTTTGTTTTCAGACGAAGATACTAGTACCACAGGTTGCTCATAATATTACAACCACGCCATCGATGATCCAACTGATAGCACGAGGTAATTATTTGTATGGTTATCCTTTAAATCGATCTTTAAAAGAGGGAGACGGTATTCATTAATTTGATCAACGTCCAGAGCTGTGAGATGCGCTGTGTGAGAAGTGTAGCCGGATAGACAATGCGTGACCGAATCCGCAACAACATTCTGAGGCAGATACTGGGAACAAACCCCATTTAATGCCTACAGTAACGCCTACAGAACCAAGTGGTTTGGTCATTTTATCAGAAGGCATTACGACAAGCCTGCAGCGAGAGCATATCATATCGTCAACCTCGACATCGGCGAATCGAGGGTGTCTCTGGCACACTCAGAAAGTGACACTTAACTACAACACACGTTTCCCACCTGGCTACAACAAGAAATCTACGCATCCCGCAACGCTGTGAGGGCTCATCACAAGAGTAGTAATAATAATTATAATATTAACGTTAGCCTCGAATACACTGACACACTTTAAAAGCTGATTTGGGAAAAGGGTAAAAAGCATTAAAACCTACTAAAAATTATGACAAATGAATAAGAGCTACTTAAACAATAACATGACAAACAAACTAAAAACTCTAATGAGGTAAATCTAGGGCGGACATGATGTACTTAGTTAAGTCTCTATAGAGTTATCGTGCGGTCGTACGGCAAGCCAATCATCTGTCTTACAAATCGATTACAAGAAACTACAAAGTAAAGATCGATTGATCTTAAAGAGGACAAACTGGCACTGATTGCGGACGATGATTTATGAACGGCCGGTTAGCACAACAATAATAAGAAGTAAAAGGCCAGGGATCCAGACCCTCCGACCGACCCAAAGTTTGCTGGCATGACAATATAAGATAACCTCTGAGACACGAAAACTGGACTGGAATCAGGTCACAAGGCTGACCGCATAATCTGCCTTTCTCTCTGATTGATCTAATGAGACATGGTAGAAGAGAAAAAACTATAAATGATGTAGTATTTTATGTTCTTCTGTGTAATTTAAATAAACGTCAACAAAAGTATGGACACAATTAAAAACAAATGTATGCCGACTTAAAATATTGCGGATTAAATGGTGCGACTCTTTTTCTTTCTTTCTTTTTGCTTTTGTGTCCTGTTTGTGTCTTTCAGCGTCATGTTATAGAGTGATTTCTTGACGGACTCTGTGTAGATGGGAACCTTCACTGCTTCTGTTATTTCTGCTATCCATCTTTTGCTTGGGTGGCCATTGACATTGTATAAATTGCTTTCTGAAAATTACTACATGGTTTTTGGTGTATCACGTGGCCGAAACAATTGGTCTGTTGTCCCCTGATGAGGTATAGCACTGGTGTTGTACTTACTTGCCTCATAATTTCTTCGTTTCTGATTCTATTCATTCTTGTTACTCCAAGGATTATGCGTAGGCATTTCTTCTTTGGTGTTACCATGTGTCTTTTATCGTTGTTTGTTAATGTTCAATTTTGGCACTGATATGACATTGTGGGTAGGAATATTGTGTTGTATAGCGTTCTCTTTGTATCCATTGTCACGTGCTTACATTGTAATATCAGGCACATTTGCCTAAGGATTTGATTTGCTTTATTAAATCTGTTTTTATTTCGTTGTCGCCTTTGCCGTCTGCTGAGATTATGTTACCGAGGTAGGCGACATTTTTCACCTGTTTTACTTGTTAGTTTTGTATGCATTTAGTTGTTTCTATTTATTTTCTTGCAATGGTATTAACTTCGGTTTTGCTCATGTTGATATTCATACTATAATCCGTACAGACCTCATTAAGATTGCTGATAAGTTCCTGTAGTTGTTTTTCAGAGGCTGCAATTAGAGCTTGGGCATCAGCAAAGAGAAGTTATTTAAGTGATCACTGAAGTTGTTTCCCTTACTAATGTAGACTTTAAAAATTTTTTATTTTGCATATTGCCTCTAAATATGTGATAAACAGTAAAGGAGATGGTACACAACCTTGCCGTACACCGGATCTAACATGACATTTTTCGAAATATCCTGCTTTTGTTCTTATTCTACATTGTCTATTGACATAAAGACTTTTATATAGGTGGTTATAATGTTTATTTACTCTAAAACGTTATAATGTTGTCCACAGTTGGTATCTACTCACGCGATACAATGCCTTCTCTTGGTCCACGAAAGCAGCGTATAGTGACTGATCGTACCCTATTGTTTTCTCAGTTAGTTGTCTGAGTATAAAGATTACATCAATGCAGCGCTCCTGTTTTTCCTAAATTGCATCTGTGCTTAGCTAATCTATGGTTCTATGATTGGGCGTAGTCTTTCTTCCAGTATTTTCCAAAAAGATGTATCCAGTATGGCTAAGTAATGATATTCCTCTTTATTGTATTCTTTTTTGCTGACATTTTCTACCATATTTGGAGTATTGTTGAACTTCTCAGTCTTCTTGTATTTATTGCTTGGCTTGGTTTGACTTGGTTTGGCTTGGTTTGACTTGGTTTGGCTTGGCTTCGTTTGACTTGGTTTGGCTTGGCTTGGTTTAGCTTGACTTGGCTTGGCTTCGTTCGTTCGTTCTCAATCTCGCGCCAACAAACCCTGCACAGGGATTAAGTAGGAGAATGTTGGTGGTTCCACGCCATGCCTTGCAGTCCTTTGCGAGGTATTCCCATGAGTTTGCATTGATCTTGAAGTGTGTCAGAGATACTTTGAGGGAATCTTTGAAGGGCTTTTTCTTGGCAACTGACCACACGCATGCCCTCTTTCAGCTTACCATACATTAGTATTAGTTGTTTGGAGATGCTGTTGTCCGGCATACGCACGGCATGGCCAGCCCACCTAATCTGGGTCATCTGCGACAGTGTGTGGATATTCGGCATTTTTGCCTTCATGGGGATCTATGTGTCTGGTACTCTATCATGCCATTGTATTTAGAACATTCTACGGAGACAGCTTGCATGGAAGTGGTTTATTTTCCTAGTATGCCTGCTGTACACAATCAACAGTTCACTGGCATAAAGAAGATTTAAGAGCACTAAGGCTCTGTAGACTTTGTATAAGAATTTTGCATCAAGACTAAGACCCCTCCGATTCAAAATGCTGTTGCGCAGCGTCAGACTTTGTATTATAATTTTGCATCAAGACTAAGACCCCTCCGATTCAAAACGCTGTTGCGCAGCCTTCCAAAGGCAGAACTTGCCTTGGAGATTATGTTACTGACTAAAATGAGAGTTAACACTATAACACATCTCTTTACAATAAGCCTGTGACCCAGTATTTGCAGTGGCGATTTTAATAGCAACAGTTTTTATGTGACGGGATTGCCAGAATCCTCAAAAAATTACTGTTAAGACATGCTTGGAAGGTTTACAGTGTGTGTTATCTTGTCAACCCGTGTACTATATATATATTGACGTAATCATTAGGTGAAGCTAGTGATGCTAATAACGTTAAAGGTAGTGAACTGAAAGGAAGTGTTATGACAATGGCGCTCAAGCTGAATACACATGCCGGATACACATACTGGATACAGATTATGGATGCACATGCCAGATACACAGACCGGATACACATGCCGGATATAAATGCTGGATACACATGCCGGAGACACATAGTGGATACAGATGCTGGATACACATGTCGGATACACATGCCAGATATATATGTTGGATACACATGCCGGATACAGATGACGGATACACATGGCAGATACAGATGCCAGATACACACACCGGATACAGATACATATGCCGGATACACATGCCAGATACAGATACCGGATGCCGGAGACGTAGAAGATAGAAGAGATGTCCAAAGAGAAATGTTGGATTTCTCTGTGATAGAGAATATACTGAGGATTACGGACAAGACATCGATGATGACTAGTAAAATAAAGACGATTGTAGAGCAGATGGAGACGATGATAAAAACCAAGATTACTGATGACGCTGCAATTGTCACTCACGGTGTGCATGAACTCCAGAGATTGATATATCGCTTCGATCAACCGTGCAAAGATTTCTGTCTAACAATAAGCCCAGAGACAATTCTTCTTCTTCTTCTTTCTTTTCATCTTTTTAATATTAATAATCAGCCTCCTTGAGCGAATCCTTGTGGATTCCAGATTAATAGTTATGTTGGGAGAGAGGTGAGGAGTGGGACGGTTTCGGAGGTTTTAATTCCCAAAAGTCAAAAATCAGATAGGTGTCGGGCTCCAGAAACGATAACATGGAATTTAACAATGTTGACAAAGAATATGTGGAATAACGTCGAAAAGGATAAAGACGAGGACGGACAAGAGAAGTACCAGCAAATAGAAGATATAAACGATAACTTAAAAGATAAAAACGATTTCGAGGGAAGATAGTCGATGACAGAGAAGAAGATTACGATGCTGGAGAATATAGCAACCATTGAGAAGATGGGGGTGGGGAGGGGGTTCGGTGGGAAATGGAATGTAACGTCTGGTAAGGCAAGAAATAATGACCTGACATGTTAGTCAAGGTCAGGAAAAATATTTTGACAAAAACCCCCACCTCGACTTCCCGGCAGTTATCCCTGCAAACGGGATGTTGTACTTAGCATCCTCGCTAACGAGGCGGGTCATTGACGTGATCCTCGTATCAGTAGTGAACGACAGGCAGGTGAAGCCAAGCATAGCACAACCGTTTAAAGAACTCTGGCCCACCTTCACATACACCTTATATGGTTGTTATCCACCATAATATATGCTGTTGTGGTATCACTGAGTGGTCAAACCTTCGTCTCGGTGAAGCACGACTGACGGCAGCGGACAGAAAGATGGCTTGGGTTTGTAGGAGTGTCTTTAAGTGTGCCCCAACGACCTGATGGGTTACGGGGGGAACTGAACTGAACTGGTATTGGAGCTTAGATTTGATAATCTTGTTTTTTTGCACGTGAGATGTGGAAGTGCAATCGCGAGAGCAGAGAAAATAAATCAATAATGGTAAAGTAAAGAGACACACAAATGATAAAAAAAGTAAAAAGGCAACAGAGGAAGATTTAGTGTCACGACACCGAATTAACAATAATGTGACTTAACGATAACAATAGAATTTAGAGCAATGAAGATAACAATGTTTAAGAAATAAACCACCGGAGATCAAGAATGCATATCTGAACTGCAATCTCAATTGGGAAGCTCAAGAAACCAGCAATTACAAAAATGTTATGGAGAAATCATAAATCATATATGAGGAAAGCTTCTACAACCTGCCCCTTAAACGCCTTTACAAAAGAGTAAAATTACTCATTGTGAGCAATCACAACATCAATCCAGTAGATGAAAATAAAGTTCACGGAGAAGAACATGAGGAGAATGATTAAGCGACACGATAACGACATAGAAATGTTGATTTTGGTAATGAGAAAAAAATAAAGTAAAAAAATTCAGTTTAGAGGAGTAAAGATAAAATAAGCTGATAGGGATTAATGAGGACAACTCAACAGCAGTCTCAACTATGGCGCTAAAAAAAACACAGCAAAACGCCAAGAACGAATGAAGAATTCACAAACCTAGTCCTAACAGAGAATCGCCTGTGAGAAGCAAGTGAAGATTAAAAGAACAAAACGACGAATATAATTAAATAGGTCTGAATTATTAATGATGAAGATAAAAGAGTTCTACTGGTTAACCTAATGGATGACACATAAAAGGACAGAATAAAGATAGTAGAGGAAAAAAATCTCAAAGATAATGGCCAGAGAGAGAAAACACATCAAAACGAAACTTGATACAACATCTTTCTAATACATCTCTTCTAGTTTTCACGAAATGGTGCGAATAGAAGCACTTGCCACTTGCCAAGATCCATTTTAACGCTCTGTTCCCCAGAAATAGTTGCCTCGAATGAGATGATCATCGTTGCTAATGTACAACTTATTGATCTAATCTGGAACCTCTAATTGACGGAAATGTTTGACAACTTATTGATCTGATCTGGAACCTCTAATTGATGGAAATGTTTGACAACTTATTGATCTGAACTGGAACTTCTAATTGATGGAGATGTTTGACAACTTATTGATCTGATCTGGAACCTCTAATTGATGGAGATGTTTGACAACTTATTGATCTGATCTGGAACCTCTAATTGATGGAGATGTTTGACAACTTATTGATCTGATCTGGAACCTCTAATTGATGGAGATGTTTGACAACTTATTGATCTGATCTGGAACCTCTAATTGACGGAGATGTTTGTAGAGACTTGCAGAGATCAGGTGAACTGTTTGGGTCAGATGGAGTAGTTGATCAATGTCACTTATATTTTGTTACTTCTTGTTTTACACACATGCCATATCACTACGCTACTGGAAGACTCATAAGTGAACATCTATCAGCGAATGTTAAAGAATTTGAGTAATGTTCATTGAAGATCGCAAACAAAAATATAAATGTTCATCATCATCAAAACGTCGACTTAATGATAATTGATCTGTAACACTCTCGATTCCTGACCAGCGCCTCTCTCGTCTCTGCCACTGTCAACTACATATCCTCTTTAATCTCCCTTGTGCATATTCTCATTAGTTTGTTTCGATATCTTTTGCCAGGTACGATACCATCCCAGTATCAGTTCTCGGTTCTTAGTCGACCTGTACTTCTACATGGAAAGATGCCCTGTGCAGGTCCCAGATCTGGAATGAACTAGATACAGCGGGGAGAAGGGCTTCCTGCTTAGCGGCCTAGGCTTGAGCAGCTTAATACCCCGCTGCGGTTGGGTGGTTAACTGATGTGCGTGTTAATCTTAATAGACTCAAACACTAGAGCAAAGTAGACCCACATCCTGTTGGGCGCCATCTATGCTCCTCTAAACAAACCACCTAACCATGGCTAGTGTTATTCCATTCCACACAGTTAGTCGCCTCTTACGACATGCTCTCCGTGTGGCAGTGGTGCTATTCTTGTCCTTGTCATGCACAAAGACCCCGGCACACCACTCGTCCCTTCTATGGCCAGTATGATGTTAGATGTGGCCATATTAGTTTCCTAGGAATCAATGTGTTTACTAGCCAGTTCTGTTCCATATCCAGCTCCTGTATGATTTCTACGGTTTACTTTTTATATCCATGATTTTTGAGCATCCTCCTGTAGTATTTTAACTCGAAGAATTAAATCTTCTTCAGTAGAATTTGTGTTGTTGAACAACTCTCACGTCCATACTTTACCACCGTAAAAAAACAAGCCCTCGTGATCTTATTTATGTCATCGTGTAAGTGTTCCACCGCGTGTTTTTTTATTTTAATGAACAAATGTATGGGCATTCTTCTCTTTAATTTTGTTTTTTAAAATTTTGTTGCAATCTTCCTTGTTGTTTATAGTCGAGTCGAGATATTTAAAACTCGTGATATTCTAAACACTTTGCTTGTCTAGGATAAATTTAGGTCTGGTTTCTGCTTTGTTAGTGCTCATTGTCCTTATCTTTACGGCGTTTATCAATAAATTGTGTTCCTCGAAGACTCGTTTAACCGACCCGATCATCAGTTCCAGCACCGTGGCATCTATATATCTTAGTTCTGGTATTTCATTCCCGTCGATTGTGATGGGTGTCAAACTTATCATACTTTATCATTCTGAACTTTTCTCATTATGATTTGTGCATACATAACGAACAGATAAGGGGAGAGTATGCATTCTTGTTGCATTACCTTGCGCAACCTTGAACAAGTTCGATGTCTCTCACGCTAATCTGACCGTTGTTTATTATCTCCTATGCAATAATTTGATTAGTCAAATCACGTACGTCTGGCATGATATACCATGGCATTTCGTATTAGTTGGACTCGTGGTATAGTCTATTACACAGTTTCTTACATCGACATTGTACTATCTGCACTTTTCAATAATTTTTCGCAATGTTAAGGATGTTACTGAGAATGACTTGACAAGTCGTGAGGATGAGATGATGCTGCTAACGATAAGAAGAAGACGAAAGTAGAGAATGAAAAGACTAAAATGAAGAAGGAAAATAGATTACGGAGACTCCGCACAGGCCAGACTGAGGTATCATCTATTCAATAAACTGAGGATAGGTGGCACTGACAAATGCACCTGTGGTACAGGGAAAATGACCGTTGAACATCTGCTGCAAAATTGCCCGACATACGAGGACCAGAGAAAGCACATGTGGCCATCACCAGTGCCAACACTAGACAAGCTCTATGGCAGTGTCGACAGCCTCAGGATGACAGCTGCTTTCTTCAAACAAATTCAAGTTGACGTCTGACAGCGTACGAAGAAGAAGAAGAAGAAGAAGAAGAAGAAGAAGAAGACGAAGACGAAGAAGAAGAAGAAGAAGAAGAAAAAGAAGAAGAAGAAGAAGAAGAAGAAGACGAAGAAGAAGAAGAAGAAGAAGAAGATTACGGAGACTAAGATAAGGAGAAAGATTTAATGACTCGTGTTTGAGTTAGTAATAATGGCCACTGATAATGTAACAATAATGAACATCGAAAAACCCCACACATTAAAATAAGAAAATAAATGTAGAAATAACATATTGGAGATCCAAGAAGATTTCAACAGCAATCTCAGAAATGTCACCGAAGACGGTCTCAAAAAGAAATAAATGAAGAGCGACCACAGCAGTCTTGTTGTTCGCGCGGAATTCACAGTGGGAAAGAAGTAAATGTGTTTTTTAAAATTAGAAAAGGGGAAAAAAAAGAATAACCAACACGATTTTTAAAGAGTGCTACTGATAAGCGTAGAGCGATAAAGCAAAATGGATGTAGTGTCGAAACCCCACAAATTTTGGTTTTAAGAAAACCCATCATAACGATACTTGAGACAATATCTTTCTAATATATGTCTGCTAATTTCAGCAAAATGATACAAACAGAAAATCGTATCGCTTGCCAGGACATATTTTAGCGATGTTTTCCCCAGAAATAGTTTCCTTGCCGAAGATGATCGGGCTTGCTAATGTACAACTTATTGATCTGATCTGGAAACTCTAATTGACATAGATGTTTGCAGACTGACAGTTTTATCGAAACTGGCAGAGATTAGGTGAACTGTTTGATTCAGCTGGAGTAGTCGAAAATGTTACTTATAATTTGTCTACACTGAAGACATTCGAAATCATTGCTATACGGGATGACTCATAGGTGTTCAGTTGATTTCAGTAAAATGTGAAAAGTATCAATACAGATGGTTCAATGTAGATCATGAACAAATATTGTTAACGAAACAAATAAATGGTGACATATTGGGCAAGAAGCTATCGATACTGATGAATAAACGACTGCTATAAAAAAGTGGGATGACGAAAGGTAGATAGGTAGGCAGGCAGGTAGGTAGGTAGATAGGCAGGTAGGTAGCCCGATTTGGTGACAAGGGCAAGTGGTGCTTATCGTCCATGAGCGCGTAACGTGCCTGAGTTCCAGGTCGCGTGCAAAGACGATTGCCTTTCTAACTTGACCTAATCAAGTGGTGAATGGATGACATCGGAGGCCAGACCATGACGGAGAGAGTCCCTTCCAATCTCTGATGCCCGTGACCTACTTTAAGAACTGGTGAGCGCGTGAACTTACCTCGGCAACACGGTAACATGTCTAAATTAGGCAAATCGGCGACCATTTAAGAATGCGGAGTGTGTTCTCGAGGCCTATTTGTTTACTTACCTTCGTCGACTGAGATTCGGACATATAAGTCAACTTTAAGAATGTGTCTCTGGATGCGTATGTAGAAGGTTTCAGTGTTCTTCTGATCGCCCTGCAGAATTGTTCAGGTTTCGGAAACCGGACATCAGGATGGGAACGACACAGGCCATATCAATTTGTGCCCTGTTTTTCAGTAAAAGTCTCTGCTGGTTCAGATTCAATTCAGGGCGTTCAAAGATGTGGCAGTCAGACTGACTCTTCGAAGGATGTCCGGGTGGCTTTGTGTACCGGAGTCGTGTTTACTGCCGAAGGCATATACATTCCTCAGTGAAATTTATATGGTTGTTATCCACCATAATATATGCTGTTGTGTTATCACTGAGTGGTCAAACCTTCGTCCCAGTGAGACAAGATTGACGGCAGCGGACAAAGAGATGGCTTGGGTTTGTAGGAGTGTCTTTAAGTGTGCCCCAACGACCTGATGGGTTACGGGGGCAACTGAACTAAACTGGTATTGGAGCAAAGATTTGATAATCTTGTTTTTTGCACAAGAGATGTAGAAGTGCATTCTAGGTGCAATCGCGAGAGCAGAGAATATAAATAATAATGGTAAAGTAAAGAGACGCACAAAAAAAAAGCCAACAGAGGAAGATTTAGCGTGACGACACCGAATTACAATAAAGTGACTTAACGATAACAATAGAATTTAGAGCAATGAAGATAACAATGTTTAAGAAATAAACCACCGGAGATCAAGAATGCATATCCGAGCTCTTCTTCTTCTTCTTCTGCGTACACAGTCAGACAGTAACCATTATTTTCTCGAAAAAAGCGGCGGTCATCCTGAGACTCTCGCCACTACCATAGAGCTTGTCTTGCAGTTCCACTGGCAATGGCCACATCTGCTCTCTCTGATCCTCGTATGTCGGGCAGTTCTGCAGCAGATGTTCAGTGGTCATTTTACCAGTACCGCACGGGCATTCGTCGGTACACCCTATCTTCAATTTGTTGAAAAGGTGGTACCTCAGTCTGTTGTGGCCAGTGCGAAGTCTGAAGACAACGACCTGCTCTCTTCGGTTCAACTGGTAATAGGCATCGTTTTTGGTGTAACCAGTATGTTCGGTTTCCCATTTGGACATGTACCTGGCTTTGATAAGCCGTTTTGACTCTTCGTACGTCATACTGGTATCTGTTTGTGGTAGCCTTGCACCTTCTTTTGCCAGTCTGTCTGCCTCCTCGTTGCCTTGGATGTTGCAGTGTGCCGGAACCCACTGTACCACTACCCTTTTTGGTGCGGACTGCTGGCACAGTTTGCAGAGTGCTGCTCTTAAGTCATTAAGCTCAGTGTTTTTCTGGCTTTTTAGCGCTGTGACTACTTCGAGAGCATCTGTCAGCAGGACTATATGGCTCTCATTTTCACTGTGTGTTACCATTTCTTCCACTGCCGCCCTCAGTGCCTCTGCCTCTGCTCTGAAATTGCTTGTGTACTTACCAGTAGCGAATGACAGTGTTATTTTTCTGCCATTTGGTAGGTTCAGGAATGCTCCTGCCCCTCCGTTCTGTGTAGTGTTTGTTACAGAACCGTCGGTGTATGCATGGGTCCAGTCCATGCTTGGGTAGCTTTTCGTTATGAAGCTTAGGGTAGTGTCTCTCCTTTCTTTTTCACTCTGGCAGTTTTTGTTTGCAATACCTGGTATATTTTCTACCACCTCTGGAAATATATCCTGCCTCCAAGTAGGTTTTCGTACAGTAGTGATGGGTTTTGGTGTTGTTAGTGCGTTTATGGGATCTTCGTGCATCTTTGCTTTGGCTATTTCTGCAAAGTTTCTCCGCTTTAGTTTCCCATTTCCCAAATTGTTTAGTCTCTGGTACATTGGATGGTCCGTCAGTCTTCGGAGTTTCTCTGACTGCAGCTGGGCTCTGCAGTCTCTTCTATCGGTCATGGATTGCAGTTTTGTAATCTTTTCAAGTTCTACAATTGGCGTTGACTTCATGCCACCTATTATAATTCTCATGGCTTGGTTTTGAAGTTTGTTAACTTTATCGAAGTTCGCCTTCGCTGCTGTTGTCCATGCCGCAATGCCATACTCGAGAACTGGTCTCACTCTTCCAGTGTACAGTTTCTTTAGTATGCCTTCGTCTGCTCCCCAGCTTGTGCCAGCAAGTTTCCTCATGATCGCTATTCTTTCTCTGGCTTTCATTCGGTTTCTCTCAATCTGACTTTTCCATGTCATGCGCCGATCAAATGTGACTCCCAGATAGGTTGGGTTGTCGTTTGGCTGCAGGATTTTGCCATTTAGGCTTAATTTGGTACTTTGGGGTTTTAATGAGAGCGAGAATATTGTGCACGTGGTTTTCTCCTCGTTTATTTTGACCAGCCATGAGTTCGCCCACTCTTCCAGCGATGTTAGGGCCGTTTGCATCCGATTTCTTGCTATGGTGAGATTCTTTTCAGAGGTCCACATAGCCAGATCGTCTGCAAACATTGAGCTATGGACTCTTCTTGGTATATTCTCTGTAATATCGTTTATATATACCAGGAAGAGTGTGGGTGACAATACTCCCCCTTGGGGTACTCCCTGCTCGAGTGTCACCTTTTTGCTCATCTGCCCTTGTACTTGGACTCTGGCCGTTCTTTGTTTGAGGTAGTGGTTGATCCACTTGTACATCTTCCCACAGACATCACTTCTTCTTAGCTTGACTCTAAGTCCATCCTTCCAGACTTTGTCAAATGCCTTTTCCAGATCCACCCAAACAGCTACTGTGTGTTTCTGTGCCTGGTAGGCATCTTCTATCTCCTGGGCTATGAGGATGACCTGGTCCTCAGTGGATCTGTGCTGTCTAAAGCCGGCTTGCTGTGGAATTAGTATTCGTTTTTCTTCCAGATGCCACATCAGTCTGGTGTTTATCATCCGTTCCATCAGCTTGCCGACACAGCTCAGTAGGCTTATGGGCCTGTATCCATTTGGATCTGTTTTGTCCTTTCCTGTTTTTGGTACTGGTACCAGTATTGCATCTTTCCATGCCTGGGGTACAATACCCCTTTTCCAGCTTTGGTTCAGGACTGATAGTAGTTTCTTCTTCGCTGTTTGGCCCAGCCCCATCAGCATTTCGTTTGTTATCTCGTCTTTTCCGGGAGATTTCCTTTTCTTTAGTGTTCTCATAGCCTCTTCCATTTCGCGCATTGTTAGTTTGGCCATCATGTGCTCTTCAGGAGCCGTATTTATGTTTTCGTGTCCCTTTAGCTCTTCGCTAATGTCTGTATGCTTATCTGCAGGGACCTCGATGTGGTTTGCTCTGGCATAGTGATCGACAAAGGCGTTTGCGGCTTTCTTACCTGTGATCAAGTTCTCGCCCTGCTTGATAGTAATTTGTTTATTTGACGGGGTTTCGTCATTCATGGCTCTGACTAGCTTCCATAGCTTGTTCCCTTCTTTGTCCAGGTTTAGACTTTCCGTTTTATTTTTCCAACTTTCTCTTGCTGTTTGCTCAAGAAACCAGCAATATTAAAATGACAAAATCATAAATGAAATCTTTTTGTTCCCATAAATTTAGCTGGAAATTGAACGTAGAGATAAATACAGAATACGAAAATGAATGTGGAATACTTGTAAAGCAATTGAACAATCATGATAATAATTGTAAAGAACGACACATATGTTAGACAATAAAAATTACAGCAAAGTATCGAAAGATAAAAGACATTGTAATGATATTTGAAACAACATGTGTCTAATAAAAAAAGATTGGTTAGATTCAGCGAAATGATGCAAATAGAAACACGAATCGCTTGCCAGGAGGAATTGTAACAGTTTTCATTAGAAATAGATGCCTCGAAGAAGAATATTATCCAAGCTAATGTAAGTTTGCAACTTATTGATCTGGGAATCTAGAATATCTAATTTGACATATATGTGTGTAGAAACTGCAGTTTTCTCTACATTGGCGCAGATCAGTTGAGCTGTTTGGTTCACTTGGAATAGCTGGTTGTTGTTGATGTCGTTGTTGTTGTTATTGTTGTTGAATGTCTTCAACGAGTAAGATTACTCATCTGCATGCCATGAAAAGAGCGTTAAGTAGATGGTTGCAGTATCTTTCATCCCAAGCGTGCATATGGAGGTGGGCCGAGGTCCTCCATGCGGTTGTGCTATACTTGGGTTCATCTACCTATCGCTCACTACCACAGGGATCATGTCAATGCCCCACCTCGTTAGCCAGAATGCCACGAAAGAGCCTGTTTCCCAGAGAATTGCGTGATGGTGAGTTGGGTATCTTGGTCAGTATATTTTGTCCGACTAGTTTAGTTTTTCCTGACAGAGGCTAGTCTCCCCTTACCTTCTGCCTTGCACAAAAAACGTATTGGCTTTGTTGTTTACAATGGTTTTTGTTTTCTTAGCTTTAAACGAATAACGTTTTTCTCACCCTTTCTTGTGTCAAAAAAAGTAATTAATTTATTGTTTAAAAAAAAATCAAATACTTCTAATTTTCATTTTCTATATTGTCGATTATTGTGAAATCTGTAATTAACTATTGATTTATACGCGTCCCATTAACACAATCGATGTCATTGTGTTACATAACGTGTTCGGTGGGTTCTTTTATAAGTTTCGATATTGGTGTTATTAGTTGTCAAAGGTTATTATGTTATTATGAAATGTTGTTTTTTATGTTGTTGGCGTTGTCCATTATATTTATTGATTCCTTAATGGTTTTTTAAATGCATTTTTTTCTACACGTACGATGTCTTCTATTGTTAGGAACAAATTATAATTGGTTGATGGTGGAAGAGGTTTCTATGACATTTTGAGTCCGAG
Source organism: Ariolimax columbianus (assembly GCA_036924085.1). Taxonomy (NCBI): domain Eukaryota; kingdom Metazoa; phylum Mollusca; class Gastropoda; order Stylommatophora; family Arionidae; genus Ariolimax; species Ariolimax columbianus. Next base: position 62,598,281 of record JAVGWX010000004.1, read on the forward strand.
AAGTTGGTTCAGTGTGGGAGAAGGAGAAGAGTCAGTTGCAGCCAATGTTCTACGGAAGACAAAAAGGAATGGCAAAGTATACTGATCCACTAACAAATATAGGTCCACGCAGCCTTATAAGGACACCATTTCTCTGTATCAGAATTGTATCCGAGTTGCCTCATAATGATACGTCTTGTCTTTATCAGAAATAGGTCCAAGTATCTTCTTAATGATACGTCTTCTCTTTACCAGAAATAGGTCCAAGTAGCCTCATAATGATACGTCTCTTTACCAGAAATAGGTCCAAGTAGCCTCATAATGATACGTCTTCTGTTAACCAGAAATAGATCCAAGTAGCTTCTTAATGATACGTCTTCTGTTTACCAGAAATAGGCCCAAGTAGCCTCATAATGACACGTCTTCTCTTTACCAGAAATATGTCTATGTAGCCTCATAATGATACGTCTTCTCTGTTTTAGAACTATGTGCTACCTGTGCTAAATACAGTATGCGAAATAACGAGAAGAAAAACAAGAATCTACGAGGTCATTAGAACACATGGGCCACCCAATATAGGTGTAAATGATGTTGCTCTTCAGCAGACCCATGAGTTCAAGTATTTGGGCAGCGTTTTACTTCTGCGGACGGTCGGATCAACAGGGAAATCAAGACTAAGTGTCAGAAAACATGTACGGTAACTTATCAGCTGTCACTACTGCTTAGGCACCAAAGCATTAGTTTGGCAACAAAGCACCGGTTGATATACCTAATATCTATGCCGACTCTGTGCTATAAATGCCAAACATGGTTTCTTCTCTAGGGGGATTGAGAGCAGAATTTCGACGTGTGAAATTGAGTGTTTGAGAAATATCACCGATTTTACCAGGACGACATTCGTAATATTGTTGGCACTACGTCTTGTGCAGACTACTTGCCCAGGCACTAAATACGTTGGTCTGGTCATCTCATGAGAATACACCCTCATCAAGAACTTCAACTGATGGCTTACAACGCCCGTAAATCTGGCTACAGGAAAAAAGGACTTCTCTGAGGTAGATTGATAGATGACATTTAGATGATTCTGCAACAACACAGGATAACAACGATTGACCTACGCAACTCACTTGGCGCAGGACAGACGAAGTAAGCTCAACACGTCGTTCAACAACATAAGTGGAAAAAGAACTAACTCTACCAGAGGGGAGTAAGACTAACGTCTGGTCAGGAAAAGTATACTGATCAGAAATGTTAGTTAGGGTCAGGAAAAACATACTGGCCAAGACCCACACCTCGGCTTCCTAGTATCCCTCTCTTGAAACGGGCTGTTTTCAAGGCAGCCTGGCTAACAAAGTGAAGAATTGACGAGATCCCCGTAGTAGCGACTGACACGCAGATGAAACCAAGCATAGCACAACCACCTGGAGGACACTGGTCCACCTTCATCAGCACGCTCAGGATGTGAGGAAAGCTACAGCAACCCATCCCTTAGCGTCCTTGTCAGGGCGTACACAAACAGTAAACGAACTCATTGTGGGCATTCGCAAACAAAAACAACAACTAACGAATTTTTAAGTGTGAATAGTAAGGTAGTTAAGTAAGGTAGTTGCTTTTGTTCTTGGACCCTGAATGGGAGCGGCGCGAGCTAGTGGTTAAGGGACACAGCTCACAAATGGAAGGTGTTGGGTTCGCTACCTATCACAACATTGGCTGTTATCCCGGGGATGCAAACCCTTAGAAAATGCACGAAAAAGCAGACCATATCATAAAATGAATGACGACGTCGGATGCACTAGGCCGACAGGCGCAAAATAAAGACATAGTGTGTTAAATAACGTGTTCAATGCGTTGTGTTGTCAGTTCCGTTATTGGTGTTATTAGTTGTCGAAATGTCATTATGAAATGTTTTTGATGTCATTGGCCTTGTCCATTGGGGAACATAAAAATAAGATTAAGCAAGAAACAAAACAAAAATTCGAAATGCATATAAGGCCATCACGGATTATCTCCATGGAGCCGATATATCGAGTTTCGACATTTTTACAGGCAACCAGTTGGACTGAGGCATCGGCTTTTGCGATTGTGCAATAAAATTTATATATTTTTCAATTACAAGGTCTTCACAAATTATTATGCTATTTCATGACGGAAGTTCATATTTTTTTGTGCGTTTGAAGAATTACAGTGCATTACTTGCGTTTTAAGTAAAAATCTTTTGCATTTTTCGTGCAATGGATTCATGAAAAAAAGTTGCTGTAGACGTGAATCAAGCCTTAGCCTTTTCAGCTAGACCAAAAAAGAGTTTCTATAATGCAAGCTTGAGAATGGTTATATTATGCGAGGCGTGTTCAGATGAAACGGCAACGAGTGAGCATACTAACGATGCGTATGATGACGTCACTTCTGGTGTAAACAGAACATACCAACCGTCAAGTTTGCAAAACTGTATTATCTTCCGATTCATAGTTTTCCAAGCAGAACGTTGAAAATATGGTGGGTGTGATACGAAATCCGTCCAGAGTTGATCAGCGAGCCGTGATTCGGTTTCTAGCAGCTGAAGGATGTCGACCAGTTGACACTCATCGCAGAATGCAGGCAGTGTATGGTGACAAAAGTGTCTTGAAGACAATAGTGAAGAACTGGACAACGATGTTTAAAGAAGGACGTGAGATAACAGAAGATCTTTCGAGACCAGGTCAGGTACATATTGTTGCACATTCCAATACAAAATACAAGACATAACGCAATGTATAAGGATATGTCAAATATTTATTACTCAACATAATCTTCATTAACTTGTACGGCTTTACGAAACAAGGGCATATATGCCTTGCCCCTACCAGATATATTCCTGACCATGTTTCCATTTCTTCGTTCATTTAATACCACCCTCTTCATCCTCAGAACGAGTTCCATTAGTACATTTTTAAGTGAACCAAAAATATGAAATCAGAGGAAGCCAGATTAGGACTATAGGGTAGATGGGGGAGTAAAGTCAAACCCAATTTGCTATTGGCTTCCGTGTTGTCAGACTTGTGTGATGACGTACATTGTCATGAAAGAAGAGCAGTTGTTTTGTTTATTTGTGAGGACAAACTTTGCGGAACCGTTGATTGCGTTTGGTCAGTGTCTTGATATAAGCTTGCGAATTGATTGTCTCTCCTCCTGGCATCACATTGACAAAAATCACAATTTCATTGTCCAAAAAGACAGTGTTCATGCCCTTTCCAGATGAAGAAGTTTTCTTGAATTTCCTTCTTCGTGGTGATTGGGGGTGATGCCTACTCCATTGACTGCCTTTTGTCTCAGGCTCAAAATGATGCGCCCATGTTTCGACTGTACAATATCAATAAATAGTACTTAAGAGTTTGTGAATATTCACAGCAGTGTCTTTCTATAACAATTCACTGTTTGCATTGCATGTTGTCCAGGAGCACCATTTTAACGGTTTGTTGTGGCTGGTCATTTGTCCGAATGTGGTGTCATTTCGTACACAAAATCAGCACATTCCAAATTTGAGGTGTGCAAAAGAGTATGTGTTATATCTTTATAACTAGCTAAATTAAATTATGTGGTGCATTACTTTCTGACCTTCGCTCGTATATATATATATATATATATATATATATATATATATATATATATATATATATATATATATATATATATATACATTTAAATGTATCAGGACAATATTTTTTGGACGGATGTTGCATATCTGAATTGGTGTTGATTGCGGATTTTATTTTTGAGCAATTTTTTAGACGTGTCTTCAGAAAAAAAATGGATATTGTGAAACCTACTGCACCTAACCAAGTGCAACTTTTAGAACAAATTCTTATGCTGATTACTCTAATAAAAATGTTCCATTTTAATAATTTATTGGCTTAGAACTGAACACTGCATTTTGGAACTGATTAAATATTTTTTTAATATTTTAAGAAAACTAAAGCTTTTGCAACTGTATTCCTTCTAACACAAATATCCACCCCCATGCGTAAAATGTTTGTATTCCATTGTGTTGGCATTCAAATATGAATGTCTCTTTGGCCTTCTATCACCCAGGTGTGCATAGCTCATCAACCAACCCTCGCCAAGCAGGTCTGTCCTGTTCAATCTTTTCCACTTCCTTCCAGCTTTTTTCTGTTTTCTTTACTTCCGCCTCCAGATCTCGTCTCAATGTATTCCTTGGCCTTCCTATGCCTTTCCTTCTCTGGGGGTTCCATGACAGGGATTGCCTGATGATACTGGTTTGGGGATTTCTTAATGTATGACCCATCTATATCTACTTTCATCCAAAGATTTCCTGTTCCAATGTACCTTGTCCTGCTCTCTCCCACAATCTGTCGTTTGTAACTTTGTCAAACCATTTTATACCAAGAATCTTTCTCAGGCATCTGTTGACAAAACCGTGCAGTCTCCTGTCATTGCCTTCAAATCTGAACATATTGGTATATAATTGTTGGTATATGAATGAGCCTTTCATCATCATCAAGTGCCTTGCTGGTTGGCGTTTGTGATCAAGACATCCATCTATTTCTATCACGTTTGTCGTTCACCAACTCTATTGTTGATTGTCGCCCATGCCATACTGTCAGGCTACTTGGAGAGAGATGGGCTCCGTCAGATGTGTAGCGGCCCTAGACTCACCGTTGTTGTATGGCGAGAGCTGGTACTACAAACTGCAATAACGGTGCCTCAAAAACCTTCTAGGTTATGGGACTTATGATGATGATGATACTATTCGGCATATCTTTAACTCACAAAAGGCAACCGGGGAATTCCAACCAAATTGTGATGATGTGAGGAAACCAAAAAGAAAGTTAGATGTAGTTTAGTTCATGGGTACGTACTAGATATAAACAATTCGTAACGGCAATTTATATGCGGAATACGTCATGAGAATGCACATATCTCAAAACGACAAAGTTCAAGGACAATTATTCTGACGACATCCATTCCGGCGACGTCATCAATTTAAAAAAATGTATTCTAACTACACTGATTTAATGTATTTCAGCTCTTGAGTATCTAAAACTTTCATTTGGCAGCACATAATCTGTAATAAATCAATAAGCACAGATTATAGGACAACAAAAGAAATACAAGGAAGAACTACTTGTAACAAAAATTAACATAGAGAAATTGCAAACACAACGATTTGCCATTAGGAGATTCATTATAGCTAAGGTTTTCTTTCTTTTTTCTTTTTTTTTAAAAACCGTTGCTAAAATAAAATGATTGTCTTCGTTAAGAATGTCGACAAATCATGTGCCAATCTTAGGTAATTCTGACCTAATCTAGTCTACGGCCCTATTGATGTTCAGCTGTTTATGAAAAAGCAAATGTGTTTAGACTAGGCCTATGTTAGTTTTCTTTCCATTTTGTCGTTAGGCGAAGGGAGCAGTTTGTCGTTTGCCCTGCGCCAAGAGCTTTTCGTCGGCCAAGGTGAGCCCTTGTCGTTGCACAATCACTCTAATGTCATCTATCGTCGGCCAAGGTGAGCTCATGTCGTTGCACAATCACTCTAATGTCATCTATCGTCGAACAAGCTGAGCTCATGTCGTTGCACAATCACTCTAATGTCATCTATCGTCGAACAAGGTGAGCTCATGTCGTTGCACAATCACTCTAATGTCATCTATCGTCGAACAAGGTGAGCTCATGTCGTTGCACAATCACTCTAATGTCATCTATCGTCGAACAAGGTGAGCTCATGTCGTTGCACAATCACTCTAATGTCATCTATCGTCGAACAAGGTGAGCTCATGTCGTTGCACAATCACTCTAATGTCATCTATCGTCGAACAAGGTGAGCTCATGTCGTTGCACAATCACTCTAATGTCATCTATCGTCGAACAAGGTGAGCTCATGTCGTTGCACAATCACTCTAATGTCATCTATCGTCGAACAAGGTGAGCTAATGTCGTTGCATAATCACTTTAATGTCATCTATCAATGTGCCTCGTGGCCACCCTCTTGCCCTATAACCAGGTCTACTAGCGATATAAACCATCAGTGGAAGTCGATAAAGACGCATTCTCATGAGATGACCAAACTAACGTATGTTGTGCCTAGAAATTTATTCTGCACAAGAAGTAGTGCCGACAATTACAGTGAATGCCAGCGATTTCCATTCTGTCTTTTCTGATAACACATGAACCTCCTTAAACACTACAGTTCAAACGTTGCGACCAAGTGTGACAATGGGAGCACAGAGACGGACTAAATAAGATGTTTGGCAGCTGTTGTTATTATGCCAAACTAAAAATCGGGTGTGTAAGCAGCGGTTACAGCTGATAATCCCCACAGATATGTTGTTGTTGTTGAATGCCTACAATGAGTTATTTTTCTCTTTTGGTGCGCCCTAAAATATATATTTAAGTGGCGGCTTGTCGTAGCTTTCCTCACTTCTGATGAAGGTAGACCGGGGTCGTCCACGTGGTTGTGCTATGCTTGGCTTCATCTGCGTGTCGCTCACTACTACGGGTATCACCTCGATCACTCACCTCATTCGCCAGGCTGTCATGAAAACAGCCCGTTCTCAGGAAGGGCTACAATGAAGCCGAGGTGAGAGTCTTGGCCAGTACGTTTTGCGTGACCCTGACTAACATGGTCTCGATTTCTTTGTCCGCCGGCAAAAAATAATTCACAAATACTTTAGCGCATGGATCTGTTGAAGGGCAATATCATTTACATGTGTGGTGTGATGCAGGTGTTCTGCTGGTCCTCAAAGTTTCTGTGTTTTATTTGTGTGTGGTTAATTCGTATATTGATTTAGTGAAGGTAGTCCAAAATGCTATCATGTGATTTAAAAAAGTATTTTTATCCTCGTACAACAGTCACAGATATGAAGGGACATATATCACGATCGGTTGGGCTGACCAAGACCGTCGTGCAAGGCACTGTGACTGGAAAGCGTGGGAGAGGGAGACCAAAAAAGAAATCGGATGACAATATAAAAGAGTGGAAGGGAAGGTCTATAGCTGAAACTAATACCCCAGCGAAAATTCGAGACGTATGTCGAGAACTGGTTTGACAAACTACAATAACGGTGCCTCAACGACCATCTAGGTTACGAGTCTGATGATGATGACAACAGACACTGACAATTTGCAAAGAGCGATTCGTGTATTGAGTTCGGTTCTACATTATATCTCACAATTTGACGGGTCAATGATGCCATTCAGTCCATGTAGATGCTGAACAACAGAATGGAAAACATACACCCCCTGTTTCACACCGGTAGTAATTTCAAAAGCATCTGTGGCGCCATCTGTCGTTCTGACGACATTTGCACTCGTACGATACAGTGTTCTGACATTATCAAGTAACTGGCCTTGTACAGTTTAATCTTCTAGTATTTTTCAAAGTGTAATCCTATCTATCCTATAAATCGGGTAAAATCAATAGTCTTTCTGTCACAATCCCTCTGAATGAAAATAGCGTTTTGATGACGGTTGTATTACAGTATTGAGAATACGGTTACAGTCCAACCAAAATTATGTTTCTAATGTCATCGGAAAGAAACGTTTGCTTTACACAGTGCGCGTGTTCCAGATGAACAATAATGTTATCCTGTTACAGAGGATTATGTGAAACCCTAGCGGCAAAAGGAAACGGAGTATACCCCGAGATATTTTATGCAGGACTATCACAAGGCAAGGTGCAACCAATGGGCTAGGAAACATGCAAGAACTACATAGATTGGAGGAGGACAGATTAAACTGGAAAATTGTGTGTTGTGCCTTATGCACTGTCTTTGGCGCCGAAAGACCACAGAGAGGGAGAGAGAGAGAGAGAGAGAGAGAGAGAGTGAGAGAGAGACAGAGAGAGAGAGCGAGAGAAAGAAAGAGATATATATAGAGAACAAAAACAGAGAGAGAGAAAGAGAGAGATAGAGAAAAATGAGAGTGTTGTATGCTGAGTATATCTTCAAATACAGTGTGCACTTTCAATGTGTTGTACACGTTTAAAGCTAGAACTATCAAATATAACAATATACACACAGAATATCAAAATAAACTTACCCCTTACTAAGAGTAAGTGTTCACTTTGTTTGCTAATGCTAAATATGTGTTTCTTCCAAATAACTGGGTTTTTAAATCACAACAATTTGAAGTATTTTAATCGATCAACGTAAATTTTCCAAACAACAATGACAACATTGTTGTGCACCTCTTGCCATAAATAAGTAATCCAACTGAGAAGAAATGGAATATCGACACTTCAAGGTTATTGTGTAATTTTGAACTGCTTTATTTATATATTTTTTTTGGTGACGTCTGGCAACGTAGACGGAGAAGAAGAAGATCATTGGCCGAGGACTGATGACGCAGCTTGGGAACATTAATCTTGGCGGTGTCTTTCAAGGTAGCAAACTAATTACATTCTCATTACTTTCAGTTCGTTCTTCCAGCGCCGCTCCATCGCTGGTTCATGATTATTGTTTCAGCCTCTATGATCCTTCGTCAAGCTGATTTGTAAGGTCATATTTCCTTTCACTTCTTCGTCAAGCTGCATTGTAAGGTCAGCTTTCCTTCCACTTCTTCGTCAAGCTGCATTGTAAGGTCAGCTTTCCTTTCACTTCGTCAAGCAGCATTGTAAGGTCAGCTTTCCTTTCATTTCGTCAAGCTGCATTGTAAGGTCAGCTTTTCTTTCACATTTTCGTCAAGCTGCATTGTAAGGTCAGCTTTCTTTTCACATTGTAGTCAAGCTGCATTGTAAGGTCCGCTTTCTTTTCACATTGTAGTCAAGCTGCTTTGTAAGGTCAGCTTTCCTGTCACCTTCATTGTTGTGTTGGTGTCTGTACAACGGCGGTCTTGTTGATTCTTGTTATGCCATCTTCTAGGGACATGATGTTGTTGTTCTAAAATGTCCACTCTTCTGTGCGCCCTGAAAAAGGCGTTAAATGGCGGGTTGCAATAGATTTTTCATATCACCAGCAGGCTGATGAAGGTGGACCGCGGGCCTCCAGGCAGTTGTGCAGTGCTTGGCTTTATCTGCGTGGGGCTCACTACTACAGGAATCACATCGATCACCATCTCGTCAGCCGGGCTGTCTTGAAAAGTCTGTTTCCAGGAAATGCTACATGGAAGAGAGTTTGTGGTCTTGGTCAGTGTATTGTGCCTGACAATGACGCGACGCCCTGGTCAGTATGTTGTGCCGGACTGGACTAGCGTCTCAGTTCTACAGCAACACGATATATTGTTACATTCTCACATTGGGGGAGACTGCAGGGGTTAAACAACTAATAAGTCAACATGTCCAGGATTCTGATGCTGTTATATATACCGGTGGATATGTGCTACTCTGTAAGAAAACTGGCAGGGGCGTCTCTGTTAGAGAGGTCAAGTCGTTGCTGAGAGGAGAGGGGCATACTTGACAACAACGTCAAGTACGTGCAGGCAAAATCGAGGCAGTGATTTCGGTTCTGAAGTGGCAATCTATGACCACTGTAAAGAGAGCTATAACATGATTGAATAGAAGACTTAGCTGTCTCAAACATCATGGTACTGTCGTGATAATTATGGGGTTTGGGGAAATGAAAGAGCTGACACCCTGGCCTCAGTAGCACTTGCATTGGCAATAGAGGGAGGCGACATTTTGGAGGTAACCAACGACCGGATTTTGGATGAAGACTCTGCAGTCGATGAACCAGCAATGCACAGATTACAGGATTTTGAATCAACCGCTTGTTCAGTACTTAGGGGCGCGCAAGAGGACAGAACAGGAGTGTGTACAGTTATCGGGCTACTGGAATCAACAGTATCTACACAGTCATTTTCAGAAGGGACTGAGCACTTTTAGGTCTGCCCGGAGTACAATATCGTCGAATCTTGACAGAACACATATTTAGCTGCAATGAATTATCTGATTTACAAATATATACATTTCTAAAGATGCATATTGTCTCACTGTCCGGACACTCTTCTAATCCCTAGTTAAATGTATTAAACACATTGCTATTCGTACAAAATACAAGACATATATATTGTTTTTAGAGATCTTTCAAACCTAGGCTTCACAACATCAAACTAAAATGCGATGGCACTAAAAGTAAAGTTGTGATAAAGACATGTATGGTGTAGATACCACAGCAGCGACAAAGAACAAACAATTACACTGAATGTATCACAAAATGAACAAAAACAGTCAGTGTACAATAAATAAAACGGTCAGCATATTAACCAAAGTGTGGCAAACAAATGTGTTAAGGAGGGTGTGTGCCATTTAGGATAATGTAGGCCAAACAAGTCATCAAAATAAATACACGAACAAATGAATTTAGCCTTTTCATTGTCGTTCAATCCAATCCTACTTAATGTTATGTCGGTCTGTCGGTCTGTCGGTCTGTCGGTCTGTCGGTCTGTCAATTAGCTAGTGGAACAATGACATGTTTCTTCTTCACAGCTTTCTTGTGGGGTTGTCATACTGCATTCTAACGAGGTATGCTTTTGACCTGCGTTCAACCGCGATTATAGGCAACATGATGTTTATGTCGCCACTACTTTATGGCGCAGTAACATGGACACTGAATAACAAGTGGGAAACTAGTATTGAAGTCTTAGAAATATGGGTATATAGAAGTGGTTACATTTCTTGGAAAGATACTAAAACAAATGAGGTATTGAAAAAGTTGAGGGTGAAAAAAGAATTGATTACTGAAATCAGGGTTAGACAGTTTCGTTATGTTGATCCTATAACAAGACATACCTCCTTGTTGAAGACCTTACTAGAGGGTAGGGTGGAAGACAGTCGTTCAAGAGGCAGACAATGTTTTAAGTGGATGCATAAGATGAGGAGATGGACTAAAAAAAAAGTCAGATTGCACTATTACGGCAAGAGATGGAGTACATGGAAGATTCATTGCAGCAGATCTTCGATGCGGAGATGGTCCCTGAACTGAACTGAACTGAACTGATGTTTATTTTCTTATTGAAGTTCAGTTTATTTGTAAAAGTGTGCTATGGGCGCAGTATTGTTCTTGATTTTACCTTCTTGTTTATGTCTGTAAATTTGTGTTTGTTAATGTTTTGTCTCCCTTTGGCGAGGAAAGCTACGTTGAACTACAAATTTACCATTTTTATTTTTTGTTGTTGTTCGAAGCTGCTCATGCCGACTTCAATTAACTCTTGACGATGTTTATTTGGCAAGAGGCTACAGCGTGTATTTTTACATTCAAATACTTACTTGAGAAGGTGTACCGAGATCCTCCTGGATTTAGTGCAATGCAAGGTTTGTCAGTAAGGGCATCACAAAGGTGGATTGTGTCGATTCCACCACGTTGGTCAGCCAGCTGTGGCATAGCCTGTTTGCAGGGAAATCATGGGGGTCTTGCTCAGTATATTTTTTCTGACCTTACGTTAACATTTTCTCTCTATTTATTTCGTTTATTTTGGGACGTTGTTGTGTCTGTAGACGTTTATTGTTTCAGTTTTACCTGAAGCGTGAGCATCGTATTGGCGGAATAATTAGTGTGTTTGTCTCTCACGGAAATCAGTTCTGGGTCGCGCGCCCGTCGTGGCATACTCCTCTACCTTGCTCTAAATGGCCAGCAGGCTTAATTTGAGGCAGATTTAGGTAATGAAGAAAGGAATTACTTACCGACTTTAGAAAAGTTAATGTCTTATCTTGTTTTATCCACTTGTGCTGTCAGGCGCCGTGGAGAGCCGTAGTTTTCTGTCCAGGGCCGATCGCGATGCTGAAGTAGTCGTCATTCCATGACGATTTATTATATTCGAAACATTTCCTATCCATTTAGTTCTTGTCTGCAACGGTTGCCAAAAACCGAACATCTTGATTTACAGGCGCACAGGGGTAGTTGGTCAGGATACTTTCTCATTAGGTGACCGAACCACTTAATTCTCTCTTCATCAATATATTCAGAGCAGGGTCTCGCTTCAACTATTCTTCTCACATCTTCATTGCGCATTCTGTGTCTCCTGGTTACGTTGAGTGTTTTCCGGAAGCATCTCATCTGACATGTCGTGATCTTTCTCTCTAGAGTTTTCGTTAAAGTCCATGTTTGGCACTGGTAACAGAGAGTTGGCATGAATATACTGTTGATCAGCATTCTTCTTGTAGACATGTTTATGTTTGGGTGGTTTTAATAAAGGTTACAGCTGATATTCAATTACATTTGCTTTTTGGCGCCTGTTATCAATCTCTTTATCTAAACCTCCATCCTGTGTGAAAACACTGCCCAAGTACTTGATCCCAATCTCTTTATCTAAACCTCCATCCTGTGTGAAAACACTGCCCAAGTACCTGATCCCAATCTCTTTATCTAAACCTCCATCCTGTGGGAAAACACTGCCCAAGTACCTGATCTCAATCTCTTTATCTAAACCTCCATCCTGTGTGAAAACACTGCCCAAGTACCTGATCCCAATCTCTTTATCTAAACCTCCATCCTGTGTGAAAACACTGCCCAAGTACCTGATCCCAATCTCTTTATCTAAACCTCCATCCTGTGTGAAAACACTGCCCAAGTACCTGATCCCAATCTCTTTATCTAAACCTCCATCCTGTGTGAAAACACTGCCCAAGTACCTGATCCCAATCTCTTTATCTAAACCTCCATCCTGTGTGAAAACACTGCCCAAGTACCTGATCCCAATCTCTTTATCTAAACCTCCATCCTGTGTGAAAACACTGCCCAAGTACTTGAACTCCTGCACTTGTTTGTTCTTGGCCCCGTTTACCATAATGCATGTTTTCAGGCGATCTGCTTTTCTGCATAGATTATGTCTTGGATGTGTTTATTCTCATACTTTATCTTTCACATACAGAGTTAAGCGCCGTCAGATGTTGCTGCAGATCATCTTCGCTCTCGTAAAGTAGGCATTGATCATCTGCAAAAATTAGTGCATTTATCTGATCAGCCTTTGTCTCCTCTGCATTTTTTGCAAATGCTCCAATTTGGCCTCCAGCGTTATTCTGTCCATATACGTGTTGAAGAGTAGGGGCGACAACACACACTCTTGTCTCACACCGGTTGTTATCTGCATTGTTTTAGTCTGTTGTTCTTACTATACTTTTGACATCGTTGGTACAGTGCTCCAATATTCAAAAGTAAAGTTGATACCCCATACAATGAATGGATTTAGAGCAACTTAATTGATGACAACTTAAACTCTATAACGAATTCATTCGTTTTAAAGATTGGTGTTCTTTCATAGAATTCAGAACTTGCAATGGTTGACTCAGAAGTCGAGAAAGAAGTTGGTAATAAAAAAAAAAAGATGGATGTATACCGTTCCACCTATATGCCTATCCTTTCTCGGGAAGGTGAGTTATGGGTTATGCAATGACCATGGCGCAGAAAACGCCAGCTTCAAACAGCAGAAATGAGTATTTAAGAAATATCGTCCAAATGGCTAGAACAGACCAGGTCCACAACCAGTCAAAACGATATGATCTTCAAACATAGCCTATGAAGATCAGTGAGGAATAATCTAAATTGCGATAGTTTGGCCATGTCTACTGAAATGGAAGGGACTGGTTGGTTGCCGCGACAGGAAGTCAAGAGCCAAAGGTACAGACCTCCAAGACCGCCCAGGGTTCACCCATCATTCGACAGTCTCCAAAGTACCCAAGACTGATCTGGAACCATGCCAAAACAAAAGACTGACGATAGAGACGTTCTCTCTGACAAACCTTTATCCCCGTGGTAGAAGAGGATCGACTAAAGTGAAGAGGTGAACAATATTATTGATATACCAAGGATTTGAAGCCATGGGAAAAGAGAAGAGTTGGAGAAACCAGAAAACAATTTGGAGAAGAGCAGTGGATAGTAAGGTCTAGACATTGAGTATAGTGATATACACAAGCAAACCGGTACGCTGACCACAGTCGAAGAAAATTACACAAAACAAACCTACATACACGCCTACACAGATGGGTTAGCAACAAATGCTTTCAATATTGGTGGCCCCAGTATATTTGTCTCATACCCTGAAAACCACTGCGAGCCGAGGAGTATTTGCACTGGTAAATTCTGCTCGAACTACGCTGAGACTCGAGCAATTGCACAATCTCTGAATATGAACTATAAAGTTATTGCCCATCGCTAAGCGATGATGGTCACAACATCAGACGGATGTGTCCTAATAATGTGATGTGCGCTGTATTTAGATTATAGTGAGGACGTGAATGCGCTGGTTATCAATCTGACTCTTATCTCGAGTCACTTTGGATCAGTTGCTGGACTATTAGTCGAGACGACTGGAGGTAACTCGATGGTCTTAGCTCCGTGAGACCAGGGATCGCTTAAAATTTGCGGGATTCGATCGCCCACCGTTTATGTTTAATACTGGGATAGGCGACTGCCTTAACCTTTTGACTACAGCGACCCCAAATATAACTTATAACAACACTTACAACCGCTACCTGGTTTTCACTTTTACAGATGTGGTATCTTTACTTCAAGTTTGCAAAAACGAACAATCACACATCAGATGAGTTAATAATGCATGGTCAAGTCACGTCATCCCGTAACAGGTGATGTCGTTGGGACACAAATGAAGATATCCACACAACCGCACGCCATCCCCTTCTGTTAGCGGACGTAGCCTATCCCTCCGCTAGTCAGAGATTGGTCCATTCTTTTATGGTGTCTTCCCATCTGTTTTTGAAACTACCTCTTCGTCGTCTGCCTTGCAACGTTTCGTGCAGGTTCGTTTTTGCCAAACTGTTTGATCCCAATATGTAGCCGTACCAAACGAGGTTCCGTCTATTTGACCGTTGCCAAGAGGTCTTCAAAAGGCCTTATTACTGATTTAATTCCAACTCGCAATTCCTCATTTGTAACTCTGTCATTGTATGTAACGTTTAGAAGTTTTCAGAAACATCTCATCGTTTAGAAGTCTTCAGAAACATCTCATCGTTTAGAAGTCTTCAGAAACATCTCATCGTTTAGAAGTCTTCAGAAACATCTCATCGCTTAGAAGTCTTCAGAAACATCTCATCGTTTAGAAGTCTTCCGAAACATCTCTTCGCTTAGAAGTCTTCAGAAACATCTCATCGTTTAGAAGTCTTCAGAAACATCTCATCGTTTCATCGTTTAGAAGTCTTCAGAAACATCTCATCGTTTAGAAGTCTTCAGAAACATCTCATCGTTTAGAAGTCTTCAGAAACATCTCATCTAAAAAGCATTCATAATCCGCTGTAAAGCGGCTGTAATGCATGGTATCTGTTAGAAAACGTACAGTTCTTCAATGACTAATTCCCCCTCCCCCCACCCACCCCTACCCCCCACTGTAGTGTACCGAATAGCAAGAAGGCAGATAGACATGCAAATCACGGAGGAGATTGTGAACAAGAAAACATTAAAATCACATACTATGAGAAAAAGAATGTATTCAGCCTTTCAGAAAAGAGCCTGACAAATCCAACGATTCTGCACCAGCATAGACAGATAACCATTCTTTGCCTCAGAATAGGACACTACATGAACAATAAACGCATGGACAAGCTCCGACTGTATGCATTCCCACAGTGCATCTGCGGACTAAATGACAACATTATTGAGCATATTTAACCTAATTGTTCCATCTTCAGATCAACGGTTCAATACTAGACTTAAAGTTAATACTGAGAAAAAGGGATGGCAAGCGTTATGTAACAGCGTATGTAATCAGAAGAAGAAGATGAAGAACAGGAAGATGACGACGACGAAGAAGACGAAGAAGGCATAGCAATCTGAAGTCAAATGGACAGAGCTTAAGAAAGCGGTCTCCGAACTGATCAAGAAAGCTCATCCGTTGAAATCCTATGTTCCTAAGGGAGCCATACTGACAAAGTCAAAATTGGTACTGCATTGACTACTGTTCTGTATTTTGATTTTATATTTATTAATATTAAAATATTCTGCACAACTGTATGACATGTTTCAGTGCCTTCTTTTTTCAAGCCACGGATAATCAGCTCTTCTACGTCAACTTTAATTTATCAAAAAGAAACCAGCCTTAGATTTTGAGAATCTCCATAGAATTCGTTAAGAAAGTGTATTAACATTTATCAAAAGTGCTTCTGTGCTCATCACAGATGGTCATCTGTCATATTATCAATTCTACAGTTTCCACCGACTGAAAGCTCATATTATTACAAGCCTCTATTTAACTTGTGCGTGACAAGAACAAGTATTGCCCCACTGCCCCACAGAGAACATGTAGCAAGAGGCGACTGTTTATGACTTGGCATTACATCGGACATGGCTAGGTGATTTGTTAAGTGCAGTATAGATGGCGCCTAACAGGGTGCGCGTCTATTTTGCTCTAGTGTTTGACTCTATTAAGATGGGCTGGCATATCGTTTAACCACACCTGTCGCAACGCAGTGGTGTAATAAGCTGATCGAGCCTTTTGATTTCACTACGTACAGAAAAACAAACATGTTCTATAACAAAGTTTTCAACTCGTTCTTCATGGGCATGAAACCAACATGACAACTGGGCCATCCACTTCTCTGCTGAGCTGGTGATATACTTTATTTTTTTAAAGAATAACTGCAAACCTTCTAGCCGCTCAAGTTTACTACAAATGACAGCAAGGTTTTAGCGGAAGAAGAAGACAAAGTAAAGATAGGTTGCTGGTGTTTAAATAACACTGCAGTGGCACGGATTGCAAATATCAGTTGACACACCAGTGCCGGGGGGGGGGGGGGGAGAGAACGGGCTCCTCCAGGTTAAATGCAGATGTTGACCCACCGTATCTTGGAGAGGAGATGGTCGCCGCCAGGTGAGTTCAAGCCTAAGAATCACGCATGAGGACAAAAACGAAATCTATTATACCGGATCGGTCGCAGCCCGGGTCAACGAGGACCGCGCCTGCCGTCCTACACCAGGGCGGAGGTGTTAAGTGTGCAACTGGTGATACCATAAGACGCAGAAGAGAGGATTTCACTCTGCGCACTTGGAATATTAGAACTCTAAGTGAAAGTGCAAAAATAAAAGAACTGACCCATGAGATGGATAGATACCACTGGAATGTGCTTGGGATTTGCGAAGCACGTTGGAAAAATTTCGGAAAATGCCACAGAAGAAGGTCACAAGTTATTTTACTGTGGAAGACCTGACAAACACCTTCATGGAGTCGGAATGCTGGTGCACAAAGACACAGCATGGTGTGTATTGGGTTCTCGGCCAGTATCATGCAGATTGCTCAGTACACGACTAAATGCAAAGCCCTTCAATATCACGGTGATACAATGCTATGCACCTACCTCAGATTATGAGGACAGCGAGATTGAAAGCTTCTACGAGGACTTGCAGGATTTGGTAAACGAGGTACCGAAGAAGGATATACTAGTGGTACAGGGAGATTGGAATGCCAAAATTGGCGAAGACATGGTACGTGACTGGAAAGGCACATGTGGAGCATATGGAAATGTGACCACGAACGATAGAGGACTGAGACTCCTGGAATTTGCGTTTTATAATAAGCTAATAGTAGCGAATACGCTAGGATCACATAATATGTCGAGACGGTGGACGTGGCACAGCCCAAATGATACGCTTCATAGTCAAATAGACTATATTCTGGTCCAAAGGAAATTCAGATCTAGCGTCAATAGCGCCCGGACAAGAAGTTTCCCAGGGGCCGATATAGGGAGCGACCACGACTTAGTGCCGATGACCATGCATCTCAGACTAAAGAAAGTTCTAAAAAGAGAGATAACTAGACTGAGATTTGACTTGGAGAAGTTGAAGTACCCGGATATAGTGGAGACATTTGGAGCAGTGATGGGGGGGGGGGGGGGGGGGGGGAAGATTCGCACCTCTCTTGGTTCTAAACGAGGAGGCAGATGTTGAGACGATAAATGAAGTCCTGAATTCGGCATTAATCTCCACGGCATCTGAGGTTCAAGTAGGTGCATGATTAAGAAGAAAGCATGGATCACTAGTGAAATACAGGATTTATGTGACAAGAGACGACAAATGCAGAGAGAGAAGAAAACACTAGATGGGATTCAGCAATATAGAGAGATAAATGGAAACATAAAGTCCAAGATGAAACAGGCCAAGGTGGAATGGATAACGACTCAGTGTGCAGATACCGAACACAATCTAGGAAGAAATGATGCCAAGGGGGCATATAAATTAGTCAAGGACTTAGTAAGGCATATACAAAGTCGAAATACAACGATTCAGGACAAGAGTGGGAAATGTCTCACAGAAGCTCAAGACATACATGAGCGCTGGACAGAGTACTGTTCGGAGCTATGTAAGCATGAAGGTCGAGGTGACCACAGAAATGCAATGTCTCCTGAAGTGAGTCTGATAGTGGAAAATCAACCGATAACAAGGGAAGAAGTATATGAAGGCGTGAAAATGTTGAAGAGAGGGAAGGCTGTAGGTGTGGATAATATCCCAGCAGAGCTCCTACAAGTGGGAGGTGAGGCAACAATTGATACCCTGACATACATCTGAAATAAAATTTGGCAGACAGGAGAGTGGCCCCCTAGCTGGACAAAATCAGTAATTGTACCCCTGCCTAAATCAGGAAACCTAAATATGTGTCAGAACTATTGAACAATCAGTCTGATAAGTCATCCAAGTAAAGTTCTCGTGAGAATAATACTTAACAGACTGAAACCACAGGCAGAGAATATCATTGCCGAAGAACAAGCGGGCTTTCGAGCGGGAAGGAGTACCATCGAGCAGATATTTAATCTTCGGCTAATGAATGAGAAGTACTCAGAGTATCAACAACAGCTCTACATGCCTTCATTGACTTTAGAAAGGCGTTTGACGGAGTGTGGCATGCGGCGCTATGGTCAACAATGACGCATTATAAGTTCAACAGTGATATTGTGAGGGTAATCGCAAACCTTTATGAGCAGGCGACAAGCGCAGTCTCGGTAGAGGGAACGCTAGGCGATTGGTTCCGTACGACGGTGGGTGTGAGACAGGGACGTATACTCTCCCCAACACTCTTCAATATATTCTTGGAGATAATAATGGAAACGACCTTAAAAGGACATGTTGGCACGATTAAAATAGGTGACAGGCTTATCACAAACTTCCGATTTGCTGATGATATTGATGTATTGGCAGGCACAGAAAGGGAACTCCATGAGTTGATTGGTAGCTTGAATAGAGCGGCCCTGAGTTTTGGTATTGAAATAAATGCAGATAAAACAAAGCTCATGACCAATAATATAGCAGGATTTAAATCTGTAATAGAGGCAAATGGGCAAGAACTTGAGGTGGTAAAACGTTTCAAATACCTGGGATCAGGGATCAGTGAAGAGGGATCGAAGCCAGAGGTAATTGCAAGAATAGCACAAACAACAGCGGCGATGACTCGGCTGAAACCAGATGGCAAGACAAGCGGCTCGCCCTCGGCATAAAAGTTAGACTAATGCGTTCTTTGGTGCTATCAATATTTATGTATGCCTGCGAGACCAGGACCATTACAGCAGATATCCAGAACAGAATACATGCAATGGAAATGAGGTGCTATAGAAAACTCCTAAATGTTACATATAAAGATCGTGTCACGAACGTAGAAATACGACAGAGAGTTGAAGATGTTATTGGTCCTTTTGAAGATCTGTTCACAGCTATCAAAATACGAAAGATGACCTGGTACGGGCACGTCGCGAGGTCCAACGGAATTACCAACTCGATACACTTTGGTTCCGTACCGGTACAGAGAGGGCGAGGACGTTCAAGGAAGAGATGGGTGGACAACATCACTGAGTGGTCAGGCCTTCGTCCCGATGAGATACGACAGGCGGCGACAGACAGAGAGGGATGGCGTGGGATTTTGTGAGTGTCTTCATGTGTGCCCCAATGACCTGATGGGTTACAGGATGAATTGATCTGAACTGAACATCAGTGTGCCCTGTGAACAGCTGTTCAGTTCTATCCTATCAGATGTCTTCCATCATAGCGATCTTTTCTTCTTCTTCCTTCTTGTTTTGTAGCTGTCCTACTGGCTTTGCCAAGAGACGTCGCAGAGAGGCGCGATGTGTAGATTTATTGCAGAGTCAGGTTGGAGGCTGGTGTTGTTGTTAGGTGTAACATCACGAGAGTGTTACACCCTCCAACCATTAACTTCGAGGTCAGCCCCCACCCCCCCCCCCCCCCACCTTTGCTCGTGGACTGATGAACTACATATGATATTCTCTAGCTGCAGGCTGGTCATAATGCATTCTCACATAATGACCAAATCTCTTGATATTTGGGGCGTCAATGTAGACACTTACTGGGTTTGTCGCCACTATCAATCCCAGAGTACTGTTACGGATTCGGTCACGGATTGTTTTTCCGGCTGCACATCTAACACAGAGCATCTCACAGCTCTGGATATTAATCTTATGCTTTTCTAATAAGGACACAGATTGACATTGCTAACACAATGTAGAAATAAACAGCTCATTTAAAACCCTCCTCTTAGTTTTTTATTTGTTTTTTGTTGTTGTTGCATTTGCCTTATTTTCTCTAATCCCCAAAGGCGGTGTGCATTGCACTCTGGTTTTTATTTTGCGCATAACTGCCCAGTGCATCCGAATTCAGCATGCATTTTATGTAAGGGCCTGCTTCATCCTGCATTTTCTAAGGGTTTGCTTCCCGGGGGTAACGGCCGGCGCTGTGATAAGGATCAAACCCAGCACCCTCTGATTGTGAGCCGTGTCACTTAACCACTTTTGATAAAAGATGACCTGGTGATGTATAAGCAATTATGTAATTTTATCTATATAAATTATGAATAAAATGAAACACACCCCTGTTGTTCACCACTCAGCACTGGAAATCAATTTATAAAACGGGCATTTGTTCGTACTGCACCTGTGCTGTTTACGTACAATGCACGAATGTGATCAAGTAACTGACATTCCACCCCTTATTACTCCATTACCTCCCATAATTGTTCCACTTTTTACTTACTCCCTCAATTCACCTTACCCAAAGCAAGGGGCAATAACTCAAAATAACCTATGAAATCATATAGGATTGCATACTCTGTTATTAAAATGTTATGAACAGCGTGTGGTTTGTGATTTTGGTTATAATGGTGTGACCAGGCAGTGCTAAAGACACGCAGAATTATACAACAAGACAGTTAGTTGTGATGACATGATTGTGTGAAAGTGGCCAAATATTCGTACTATTTTTGGAAGTTGGAGCGCGTTTTTACTATTGAATGTGAAAAATCAACTAAAACAAACAATTGTATTTATTTCTGCAAATGCAGAGTAGACACATAAGTAAGATTAGAATAAGTGATAGTACATATTGCAAAGTTAATGAAGCAGAAGTATGACTACTTTAAGTCGAATCCTTAATAATGTCATGATTGTGCTTTGACAACACATAATGGAGTTTTCTTTGTCCGTTTAACTGAGAAAGTGAATATTAAAAAAAGGATGCAATTAATCAATTCAAACAGCATTTATTTTTTGCAATTTATTTGAGATAACATATTTGTTTTTTTTCATAATTGTTTATTATAAGAACAAGTTTCCTGTTTGAAGATTTTCTTTAGGCGCCAGTACAAAGTTTACCTCATTTAATGCAGTGATAATGTTACACCCAACAGATAAAAAATAAATTCTACACCCAAATTACGCAAATAACATTAATAATGTCGTTAAACTACTTTTGCGTTGTTCCTATATATACTGTGTTTTAATAATTAATTGACAGAATAAAAACGATCTCATATTTCATGGCCAACATATGTCCAATAATAAAGTCAATCTATCATACACAAATATTAGCGTAAAGAAAGTTTGAGAGCTATGTAGTAGCAGTAGCACCTTTTCAGTCATGTCTGACTATAGGTTGATGCGATTTATAAGTAGCAACTCTCTACTGAGTTTTTGGTTTTTCTATCCTTTCGGCGTTGTCTCTTCACTTCCCTGTGTTTGTATGAGCGTTTCTTCGCCCAACCTGAGGTGACTCTTCATGTTGCATGTCTTTTTGGATCGTTCTGCAGCGTTGTCTTCCTATCCAAAGCTTTCATGTTTCTCCAACATACGTCTTTGAACCGCAGATGTGGTCGGCCAGCTAAAAACCAAAATCAGGGAAGTTACTGTCAAATAGTTGATATTTGCTAATGACGCTGCAAATGTCCATCACATTCAGAGATGTGTAACACATACAATACAAACTTTACTGACAAGAGTATATGAAACGTCAGATTATGTATTATATTGGTAGGAATGTCCCATGACCCTTCACATACAATGACTTTTGAAACTATTGTGTGTTCACGAATGGAAAAACCTGCAGTAGTTGTAAGTCTTTGACAGATTTTAATTCTTAAATTTGATTTATAATTTCCGTGATCTTCTACGCATACTACTGTAGAAAGTCTTCTACATTTACATGAATTAGCGATGAGTCAAGTTGACCTTGTTGACATTTATATATATATATATTTATTTATTTACACAAAACATGTTCAAAAAGTATCCGACCTTTATTTTTTTTCCGCGGAATCAAAAAAAGCATAAGTGTTGTCTTTCGGCAATGAGGTATAGGTGGACGTCATGCGCATGAGTGACATTTTTTCCCGCCCACAGATTTCGTCAGTGGCTAGTAGTCAGCCTTTCAGTGTTGAGTGCATCAGTGGCTATTAGTCAGCCCTTCAGTGTTGAGTGCATCAGTGGCTAGTAGTCAGCCTTTCAGTATTGAGTGCATCAGTGGCTATTAGTCAGCCCTTCAGTGTTGAGTGCATCAGTGGCTAGTAGTCAGCCTTTCAGTGTTGAGTGCATCAGTGGCTAGTAGTCAGCCTTTCAGTGTTGAGTGCATCAGTGGCTAGTAGTCAGCCTTTCAGTGTTGAGTGCATCAGTGGCTAGTAGTCAGCCTTTCAGTGTTGAGTGCATCAGTGGCTATTAGTCAGCCTTTCAGTGTTGAGTGCATCAGTGGCTAGTAGTCAGCCTTTCAGTGTTGAGTGCATCAGTGGCTAGTAGTCAGCCTTTCAATGTTGAGTGCATCAGTGGCTAGTAGTCAGCCTTTCAGTTTTGAGTGCATCAGTGGCTAGTAGTCAGCCTTTCAATGTTGAGTGCATTAGTGGCTAGTAGTCAGCCTTTCAGTGTTGAGTGCATCAGTGGCTAGTAGTCAGCCTTTCAGTGTTGAGTGCATCAGTGGCTAGTAGTCAGCCTTTCAGTGTTGAGTGCATCAGTGGCTAGTAGTCAGCCTTTCAGTGTTGAGTGCATCAGTGGCTAGTAGTCAGCCTTTCAGTGTTGAGTGCAGCAAGCACCCGTCGGGGTTTAATTCACCATGCAATGGCGGGAAGAGGTGAACAGCGGTGTTGCATCACATTTTACCAAAAGTTAAACGATACCCAAATGGAAACCATTCGGAAGCTTATGCATGCCTTCGTTAACGATGCCATGAGCATCACACAAATTAAGTAGTGGAGCAATCGCTTCAAATATGGCCGATGGGGACGGCGTGGGCTAGTGGTTAAGTGACACGGCTCACAACTGGAAGGTGCTGTGGTTGATCCCGATGACAGCACCGGCTGTTACTCCGGGGAAGCAACCCTTAGAAATCGCAGGAGGAAGCCGACCATTTCCATAAAAAGAATTCTGAAGTCGGATGCACTGGGCCGAATGGCGCAAAATAAAAACCCCACCGCAACGCACACCGCCTTAGGGAATAGAGAAATAAGGCGAACACCAACAACAAAAAAATTATAAAATTGGCTGTACATCGATGGAGAGCAGGTCACAATCCCTCAACAAGCCAAAATGATGAAGTCATTGACCAATTTAGTACTTTGGTCTTACATAACCGTCGTGTCCTCATCCTAGGACGTACCGATAAGTAGAGGATAAGAATTGGTTCGATACACTTCATTTTGCGCCAGGATTTGGCTGAGCAGAGAGTGTCCGCAAAATTCGTGCCGAATCTGCAAACGATGCAATAGAGGCACCTTCATCTAACAGGCGCACAGAACATGGTGGACTGTGCCAACGGCGTTCTTGGCTACCTGAATACTGCGATCATTGCTTCTTCCAATTTTTGGATGTTCGCCAAGCTCAATATTCGACCTCAAAGGGACCCGATTTGAGTGAGTCAAGAGAAGACGTTATGCGGATTGTGACGATCCAGCTGTGATTCTTCCAACAATTGTGGGACCGCTGGAAGATGTGTGTGGAGTCCCAAAGAGATTTTATTGAAGGGGATTAGGGTTTCAAGCTAAGGTGAGCAATGTGATGTGTTGAGCCCAAAGGTCTGGTACTTTTTGAACACATCTCGTTTATATATAAATAGTTTTGAATAACGGTGAAGATCGTGATTTTGTCGTGTGAATTTTTTGGTAAAAATGTCACTGATCTCTGGGTAGTGAGATCTGACCCCTGTTCTCTGGGTAGTGAGATCGAACCCTTGTTCACTGGGTAGTGAGATCGGACCCCTGTTCTCTGGGTAATGAGATTGGACCCCTGTTCTCTGGGTAGCGAGATCGGACCCCTGTTCTCTGGGTAGTGAGATCGGACCCCTGATCTCTGGGTAGTGACATCGGACCCCTAATCTCTGGATAGTGACATCGGACCCCTGATCTCTGGGTAGTGACAGGACTCCTGTTCTCTGGGTAGTGAGATCGAATTCCCGTTTTTAGTGTCAAGAATGTTAAAAATACCTTAGCAGTTTATAAATCGAAAAGAGGAGGCATAACTGCCGCTGCCTGGACAAAAATTCTAGTTAATAAGCTACCCAAATTATTAGTATCTTCCCCTAGTCCTAGTAAACCGCAGGAAGTTGTCAAATACCTAGTACGTATAGCCGAAGCATATGGATACATGGCAACATACATTAACATGCTTGTTTGAATACCAGGATTCCAAGTATTTCAAGTAAGTAATCCGAGAGATAATATTATTAAATATCTATTGCAGGATATGTCTTACTTCCACGTAACTTCGCTTATTCGACACACAGATAAGGAATAGTTCATCAATTAAAGTGTCAAATCGGGGTCATCGATTCAAAAATGTTTGAAACTTTTACATCGTATACACACGAATTTAAGTAACAATACGCACAGACGACTGAATAGAAAAGAAATTCGACGTCATTGTGTCGCTGTTTCCGTGCTTCAAGCAAGTCCTGGACATCTATCTTGTCATTTCTCACGTCTCTTATCCCTAAGGGGACGGCGTGTGCTAGTGGTTAAGTGACACCCTCACAATCCGAAGGTGCTGGGTTCGCTCCCCAATCACACAACCCGCCGTTACTCCGAGGAAGAACCCCTTTAAAAAATGCAGGAGGAAGCAGACCTTTATATAAAGTGAAATAAAAACACAGTGCAAAGTACACCACCTTGGGGAATAGTGAAATAAGGCAAACGAAACAAAATAAAAAGAAAAAAGAAAAAAAAAGTTCCTTGACACACAGTTAGTCGCCTCTTACGACATGCTCTCTGTGGGGGCAGTGGTACTTTTTCTACACAAAACACATAGGCGGACCTCACGGGATCTTGGAAGAGGTCCATTGCCGCACTGGGACACACGAACCCCAGTGACACCACTGCATAATTGGGTGGATGAGATAAGTCGATGATAGTCTGAATCCCACTTGGTCGTGTATCTATTACTCGTAAACCGCTTGAACTCTTCTCAAGTTGTGCGTTGCATGCGTCAGGGTGAGGTAGCTTTACATCACCTTGTGATAACCTGCCAGTCTCTTCGCTGAGTGAGACGTACCTACGAGTGAGACTCACTGTGTCATATCTTTGTTTTAACCTGTGGCATTGTTTTCTGTGTATGCAGCTTAACTCATGAATACTAAATATGCGTGATCGAGAAGTTTCAGATTCATTTCAGCTGAAAGCATTGCCAGATGTAGCACTACTATCACGTGTCATGCCGGCTGGTATTAAAACAGCAATGTATATCTACTACCATCACGGTCTTTGTTCCAATTGCTAAAGTTCACTTAGAAGTGTTGTATGGCGTTTTTCCATTGCAATCGACACGCACTGTAAATATTAGGTGTCTACGTTACATACAATATAAAAGTACAGAATGCGTGTCCTCGTGATCACAGACCAACATCAACATATTATGGCCAGTCGATTTGCAAATGCGATTATGTATCTGCACTACTTGATCCGGTGACTATTAATATAAGTAACAAGCCTCTTACAGTATAGACTGACTCTAGCGTAATGCGACCTTGGAATACCAACTCTGCACTGAGATTTATGTTTTCCTTTGTCCGTTGTCGTTTGTCTTTACCGTTGGGCAGGCTGCTTAATGTCCATACTAATGTGACTATTTATGTCCGTATTAGTGTGACTATTTATGTTCATACTAATGTGACTATTTATGTCCGTACTAATGTGACTATTTATGTCCGTATTAATGTGACTATTTATGTTCATACTAATGTGACTATTTATGTTCATACTAATAGGACTATTTATGTTCATATTAATGTGACTATTTATGTTCATATTAATGTGACTATTTATGTCCATACTAATGTGACTATTTATGTCCATACTAATGTGACTATTTATGTCCATACTAATGTGACTCTTCAAAGTGCGCTGCCTCTTGGATCGGTGTGCAGCTTCGTCTTGCCAGGAAGCGAAACGCATGTTCAATGACTTAATGTTTCGTTTACACGCGTCTTTGGAGAACTGAGACGCTAGTTTATTCAGCCAGAACATACTAACCGCAGTAGCGAGTGCCACGCAGATGAAGCCAATCATAGCACAACTGCTGGAAGGACTGCGATCTATCTTCATCAGCATGCTCGTTAAGAGAGGAACGCTACTACAACCCGCAACTAAATGTTCTTTTCAGAACGCACAACCTTTTGTCACCATACACTGCCTGCATTCTGCGATGAATGTCAACTGGTCGACATCCTTCAGCTGTTAGAAACCGAATCACCGCTGACAGATCAACTCTGGACTGATTCCATATCACAGCCGCCATGTTTAAACGGTTTGCTGGGGAAACTTTGAGTCGGAGTATAAGGAATCTTTGCAAACATGACTGTAGGTATGTGCTGTTTTTCAACAGTAGTGACGTCAATATGCGCATCGAATGTAAGTTCACTTGGTGAAGTTAGTTCCGGTTTCATTTGAACACGCCTAGAATATTATGTTGTTAATGGTCAGTTATGCTTTTTCTTCCGCATTTCATCTTTTATCACTTTTTAAAACCAATTTGCGTTCTGTTACAGAGTGCTCTCACTTTTGTTCATAACATGACAGCAACATGGATGAATATGTTGTTCTACTTATATACTGCCATAATTATAACAGGGCACCAACATAACGACAAAAGTGAAAATCTTTAGAGCCTGTGTTTTTTCCTGTCGCAGCATATGGCTGCGAATCATGGACAATTACAAAAAAACATTTAGACAAAGAATCGAATCCTTCAATTCACAATTTTACAGAAAGATCCTCAGAATTCCCCGGATAGAAAGAAAAACAAATGTAGACATTCGGCAAGAGTTGAACATAGAGGAGAACTGGTTTATCAATTCCATTTTGGCCAGAAAATATAAATACTTTGGTTACATAAAGAGACACAACGGTCTTGAGAGAACAGTGATGGAAGATATGGTGTCAGGTAAATGATGTAGGGGTAGACCAAGAAGACGATGGCACCAAGATATCCAGGAATGCCTGGGTATGGCTGAGACTTAAGTTTTGACAAGGGAAAGACTTTCTTTAATACAGACTGTGATGGGAGTGACGTTCTATATAAGGACATACTAAATTATGATGATTTATAGACTTACTCTATGTGTTGTGGGCACCACGTCATACATCATTTTTAAGATGTTCAGACACGTGGATTATGTTGCCTTGCCATTCCCCCTTAACATGTCATCCATATTGCATGTTGCCAGAATGATTAGGCTGATTGTTATGTGTTCTGCGTCTTGTGTTGCTTCACAGTCGCACGTCTCATGTTCCCTGAATCACCATCTCTTTACGTTCTTCTGCACCGTGATACACCAATTCGAAGTCTATGTAGTGATATTTAATTTCCACAAAACAAGTGGTGTCCCTAGGCAGGTTCCTCCTCTAGCTTGATCCAGGATACCTGCATCAGTTTATTCCATATCCCGATGCGGTTCGTTCTGAGACAAGTCTGAAGTGAAGGTGTTGACTGTACGAAACTTCGGCTAGATTTTAGTCTTGTGTCCTTCTCCTGGTGTCCAAATAAAGGGTGGCTTGATTGGTTTATCTGTTTCACTCGTTCAATTTCTGATAGGCGACTTCTTCGTGTCTGATGTAGTTCTACGTCGATTGTTGGGTCTATTGTTTCATTTGGAGTAGGTCTAATCACACTGTAACTATCCACCTGATCTCCTTAATTCTTGTATCAACCAGTATGACATGTGCACATATGTTTCAAGTTGGCCGGACGTACTCAGCCACGGAGAAGCACACGGCAAGCACTTATGATCGGAGAACATCTGACTATGCTCCCCATGTAGTCCAGTTATTTTTCGGATCATTCTTGCATGTATCTTTCGTTTTGTTTCATGGCAGAAAATTGCATTTGCGCGAGGACCACTTTCATTCGGTGCATCGTCTTTAGTTTTCTTTATTGTTCATATCTTTTTCTTCTTCCTTTTTCTTCTTCGTACGCTGTCCGACGTCTACTTGAATTTGTTCAAATAAAGCAGAGGTCATCATGAGGCTGTTGACAATGCCATATAGCTTGTCTGGTAGTGGCACTGGTGATGGCCACAAATGCTTTTTATGTTCCTCGTATGTAGGACAATTTTGCGGCAGATGTTCAAGGGTAATTTTCTCAGTACCAATAGGTGCATTCAGCAGTATATTGTTCAAAAGATTCTTAAAACATCTCCATATCCGTCTACTTAAACCGTTGAATTTTTTTTTTTGTAGCAGCAGTATTTTTGCGTATGTAGTTTTAGCGTTGATTAACATTTTTAATTTACGCTTCTGCATTGTTTCTTTAACTGTCCATATATTTCTTGGTCTGCATCTTGCTCGGAAGCCATGATGCCATAGTCTCAAGCGACATGAAGGTTTGGAGACATTCCTGGCTTTCGACCAAACAACGACTGTATGTCTGTTAATATATATCATGCATACGTTTGTTAACACTTTGTATCAGTTGTCTTAGTTTCTCAATAACTAATAAAGTGAGCTTTACAGTCCTTCACATGCATCTCGTTTCACGTGTGATCTTTATTTCTTGCGTTTCAGGACAGGAGACTACCATTTGGTCAAGCATAACATATTGATAAGATACTGTCAGTCATGGTCAGGTAAAACGTACTGACTAAGACCCCATCTTATTTCCACATAGGTTTTCCTGAAACAGTCTCTTTCATGGCAGTCTGGCTAAAGAAGTGTAGATCGACTTGATTACCGGCGTAGTGAATAACACGCAGATGAATCCAGCCGTAACATAAAAACAGCCTGCAGGACCAATTACACCTTCATCAGCACTTTTGGGATGTGAGGAAAGTTACTGCAACCCACCACGTAACGCCCTTATCAGTGAGCACTGAAATGTAAAGTGGGCATTCATTCAAGACCATTTCTTGTGTCTTGGTCAGGGTGTTTTTTTCTTCTGCTGCGTTCATTCTCAATCTCCCGCTGCCAAGTTCTGAACAGGGTTTTACAAGTCGCAGGATGTAGTTAGGAGAACGGAATGCGTTGTGTGGCTTGTTTACAGCTTGACTGCGATATTTGCACCTTTCGGTAGAAGTCAGGGTGTTTACCGCTGTTAACATACAGTTGGCAGGAATATACTGTTGAGCATTCGTCTTTTTAGTATCTATATTGTAATTTGTGGATGCTTTAGTAATGCTAATACCTAGAGTATCACAACGTTTGCATTTTGATTTGCCGGTTTTTATCTCTATGCCCATTTGATGGCGTATGTGAACACGCTTTCCATATCTCTCATTATGTTGACTTTCATTACTTGAAAATTTGCTGTGCCAATTGTTATATTACACTAGTTTGATATACCTGCTTTGCCGGGGAATTCAGATGTCCTTCACCGTCGGGAACGATAATTAAGGCATTCATCATCATCATAATAACAATAGACCAAAAGTGGTCACCCCAAAATGCACAGGAAACAGAACATAATATCACTTCTACTCTAACCGTCTTGTATGGCACATATTGTTATTACCTTTACAAATGAAGTTCAGATCTCTGGATAAAGGTTGCTGTAATTGATTCAAGGCTCCCAAACAGCTGAGTGTGACGTGTCGTGTCCGTGGTCAATAAGCAGTTGACAAAGCATGTAACAGTCGTTCAGGATATTTTCTGATGTCCGAACTGCTTGTTTGCACAAATAGTTCTTATGGAGCAAATTTTAGCATGTGTAAGTTACCATTCAGTCAGTTATGTCTCGTTTTTATGCGAAACTGGGCCGCTTGCTCCACTCGGCCAAGTTCGACACGTCTGACTCTATTCTGATGTCACAGACTCGGGAACTCACAGAAACGCAGAAAGCAGAACATAGTGGGTTCACATAGAAATTACCAGATGAAATCAAATGCGCAATTTTCACATCCGTTTAACTCACTGTTAGAGGGCTTAAACGTTAAATAAAACTGGAACGGAAAGTCGCAGAGGGCTAAAAATGATTGCGTTGACCTGAGAATTTCAAACTGAATGATCTTTGAAAATGTCACATCGCTAGATCTAACCGTCCTTGAGTTTTTAGCAAGACGGACAAACAAATACACGTATTTTATTCTTCTAATAAAGATTTCTCGCTTGCTTCATTTTAGAACATGGACTTATAATCCTTCATTAAAAAATGTCATTATCCACCGACTCAGCAGACCGTTGAAAACATGGCGGGTGTGATACGTAATCCGTCCAGAGTTGATAAGCGAGAGGTGATTCGGTTTCTAACAGCTGAAGGATGTCGATCAGTTGACATTCGTCGCAGAATGCAGGCAGTGTATGGTGACAAGAGTGTGGTGAACGTAAGCTTCGACGACGTTCCACCCGAATGCTGCATGAATTTTGGCAATGGCATCTTCTAACGCAACAAAATGCGCCTAACCTGGTCTCGGAAGATCATTCGTTAATTCCCGTCCTTCTTTAAACATCGTTGTCCAGTTCTTCACTGTTGTCTTCGACACACTTTCATAACATGACAGCAACATGAATGAATATGTTGTTCTACTTATGTACTGCCATAATTATGCGGAGCACCAAGAAAACGACAGAAAGTGAGTCTTGAGAGCCTGTCTTTTTTCTATCGCAAAATATGGCTGCGAATGATGGACGATTACCAAAACTTCTAGACAAAGAATCGAATCCTTTTATTTAAAATGTTACAGAAAGATCCTCAGAGTATCCAGGACAAGAAAAAACAACAAATATAGACATTTGGCAAGAGTTGAACATAGAGGAAATCTCTTAAAACGGCACACCGCTAGATCTTACCGCCCTATAACTTTAGCAAGACGGACAAACACACGTATTTTATTCTTCTACTATGAATTTCTCACTTGCTATATTTTAGAACATGCACTTATAATTTTACATACAATTAAGGCTGTAGTCAGTGTAAAATATATATCGTTACGTGTAGGCCTTCATCAGGACAGCTTTAATTTAGTTTTAACAATATTTACAGGTCTGTTCATATACCGAGCTAGGAAGAAAATATACATGAAACCTACATTACGCTCTAAAAGTCTTCGCCAGGGTCAACAAATAACAAAACAATAGGCTAACAGATCATAGAGTTAAAGAAGAAGACACACAATAGATAAACGAACACATGAATGGGTATAAAACTGTACATACCTATATACCACATGGGTATACGTCAAAGGTAGTAAAGCGATTGAATATTCTTTGTTGTCGGAGAGACATATCTGAAGTTTCCATGAACGGTCTGGTTTGTGTAGTAAATGTCCACGACTCACTTTTAGATGACAGCTAAATGTAAGCATCACCTAGCTATATTTAGCTCATCTATCAATAAGTAGTTTTGTAATATTCTAAAATAAAGTTTAGAAAGTCCCTGCACCTTAACTCAACTTACCGCCCTTTACACTTAATTAGAAGATTCAGCAGAGTCTGTATACAAGCAGTTTCTTGAAGGGTAGTTTAACCAATGTTCGAGTCCATCTTAATACTCAAACACTATAGAGCTAAGAAGACTCGCAGCCAGGTAGGCGCTATCTATATGCTGCTCATAACAAATCATATAGGGTACACATCATTTTGGGCATATTTTTAGGAATAATTTCTTTTAAATGTTGTCCTGGCAGCGGCCGTCAAGTATACACTTTTCGATTTCCGACTGTCAAGAGATTTTTAAAGTGCCCGACCCTGTACACGGAAGTCCGATCTCGATACCGAAAGATCAGGTAAATTTGTACCCGAAGATCCACGTGAACAAATCCAGGTATCAGTCGTGATTTGAACCCGCGATCTCCGACACCTGAGGCAGACACCTCCATACTACTGAGTCCTCAGTTTAATTTCACCATCAAAATGCACCACATCTCACGGGGTTGGGTATTAGTCTCCTCGACAGCATTCTATTTTTCACATGTGTTGTTATTGTTTTGTTTTACCATCTATCCAACAAAATATGTCATCACCGCCGTCAATCTATGGACGACTAGCGTTTGACGGGAATTTATCGGTTAAGCACTCGTGATATTTAGTGATCTACCCACTCTTAAAACGTGTTTGTACTTCAATTTTTAAAATATATTTGAGGCGTATTCAAATGAAACCGGACAACACTGCAACAAGTGAACATACATGCGATGCGCATGATGACGTCACTTATGTTGCAAACAGCACATATTAACCGTTATGTTTGCAAAATTGTGTTATCCTCCGACTCATAGTTTACTCATCAGACCGTTGAAAACATGGCGGGTGTGATACGGATTCCGTCCAGAGTTGATCAGCGAGCGGTGATTCGGTTTCTAACAGCAGAAGTATGTCAATCCGTTGATATTCATCGCAGAATGCAAACAGTGTACGGTGACAAAAGTGTGTCAAAGACAACAGTAAAGAACTAGACAACGATGTTTAAAGAAGGGCGTGACTTAACGAAAGACCAGGACAGGCGCACATTGTTGCGTTAACTCACGTCCTTCTTTAAACATCGTTGTCCATCTCTTCACTGTTATCTTCGGCACACGTTTGTCACCATACACTCCCTACAAAATGTGATGAACGTCAACTGGTCGACATCCTTCAGATGTTAGAAACCGAATCACCGCTCGCTGATCAACTCTGGACGGATTCTGCATCACACCCGCCATGTTCTCAACGGCCTGATGAGTAAACTATGAGTCAGAGGATAATGACATTTTGCAAACTTGACGGATAGTATGTGCTGTTTACACCAGAAGTGACTCCATCAGGCGCATCGTACTTGTGTTCCCTTGTTGCAGTTTGGTCCGGTTTCATTTGAACACGCCTCGAATTAAAGTGTTCAACATCTC
This sequence comes from Ariolimax columbianus, assembly GCA_036924085.1. NCBI lineage: Eukaryota > Metazoa > Mollusca > Gastropoda > Stylommatophora > Arionidae > Ariolimax > Ariolimax columbianus. The sequence continues at coordinate 62,631,685 of JAVGWX010000004.1, forward strand.
AATCTCAGAGGACAGAATTAGGGCAGGTTACTGGGACTAAAGCCGCTTGCAGACATTTTCGACGAGGAATGAGTCGCAATACTGTAGACTTGTTTGATTATAAGCATCTGTTAGAAACGTGATTGCATTATTCCTTTACCTATATTCTTCTTCTTCTTCTTCGTACGCAGTCAGACAGTAACCATTATTTTTTCGAAAAAAGTGGCGGTCATCCTGAGGCTCTCGCCACTGCCATAGAGCTTGTCTTGCAGTTCCACTGGTAATGGCCACATCCCTTTACCTATATAAATGTTAACTTTACAACTGTTGTATATTGGTTTAGAAGGCTTTGCAAAGTCTGTGCTCAACGTAATTTTAAAATTAAAAAATGCATCCATTAAATTTTTTATACGTAACTCACGCTGCCTAACTATTTTCTGTGGCAAAGTATTCCAAGTATTCTAGATTCTCTGGCAAAAATAAATAATTTATAATATCTGATCTGAACTTTTCTTTAATTAATGTGTAGCTGTGTCCTATTGTTCTTGTAGACTGCTGCACTTTGAAAAAAAACTTGTTCCAGCGTAAGTTATTCTCTCCTTTGATTATTTTTTAACGTATTAAATCACTTCGAATTCTTCTCTTTTCTAGAAGCGGTATGCCTGTGTTTCGGAGTCTTTTCTAGTATCGATAATTCCGGAAACCCATTATCAGTTTTTTCGCTCTTCTTTGTAGCCTTTCCATCATGTTTATATCCTCTCTACGAAAAGGACTCCACGCCTGAACACAATACTCCAATCTCGGTGTAACTAATTACTTTTACAGTTTGACCTTCATTGTTCCTATGTTATAGTTTCCTTTAATCATACCTAACATTGCATTTGCATATTCTACTGCTCTCTCTGTCTGCTCACTCACATTACGTGTGTTATCTATTATCACCCCTAGGTAATTTTACTTTTATATGTGTCCTTACCCTGTATGTACACAGATGGCACAGCTACATCAATTTTATGGAGATCGCTCTTTCTGACATAACCTGAAATTAGCGTCAGGGCCAGCGACTCGGATCTGCCAAGATCCTTCTCCACATCCACGTGGCGATCCTGGATAATAGGTTGCAACAGGGTAGACTGGCTAAGGACAAGGCGATCCTGGATAACAAGCTACAACAGGGCAGATTGGCAAAGGACAGGTTGATCCTGGATAACAGGCTGCAACAGGGCAGACTGACTAAGGACAAGGCGATCCTGGATAAGAGGCTGCAACAGGGCAGATTCACTAAGGTCAAGGTGATCCTGGATAACAGGATGCAACAGGGTAGACTGGCTAAGGACAAGGCGATCCTGGATAACAGGCTACAATAGGGCAGATTGGCAAAGGACAAGGTGATCCTGGATAACAGGCTGCAACAGGGCAGACTGACTAAGGACAAGGCGATCCTGGATAACAGGCTGCAACAGGGCAGACTGACTAAGGACAAGGCGATCCTGGATAAGAGGCTGCAACAGGGCAGATTCGCTAAGGTCAAGGTGATCCTGGATAACAGGATGCAACAGGGCAGACTGGCTAAGGACAAGGTGATCCTGGATAACAAGATGCAACAGGGCAGACTGGCTATGGACAAGGTGATCCTGGATAACAGGCTGTAGCAGGGCAGACTGGCTAAGGACAAGGTGATCCTGGATAACAGGCTGCTACAGGCCAGACTGGCTAAGGACAAGAGATCGAAGACGAAAAAACTAACCCAGTACTAAGAAATGACGTGCTGAAGTCGGATATGTCGAACCGAAAGGTAAAAATATCGCAATAAAGCTGTAAACTACAAAACAAGGCATTCAAACTTCGCAATGCAACCTGCAAATCCCTTTTCAGAGCTTGGCAGTGAGAGTTTCAGAACGAACAAAAAACAAGAAGAAGAATGTTATATTTGTTAAGCATTCACCGTTGCTATTTTACTTTTGTTTATGTGTCTGTAAATCATTTAACTGGTCTTATCTATTTTGTTTTTATTCACATTTTGTTTCTGAAATACTTAGATTTTGTGTATATGTAATGTGAGTGTACTCGTCACTAATCTATGGCACGAATGATTGAATGAACAGGATGAAAATATAATATATGCATTGAAGACGTGGGTTCATAGAGGATTTGTCGATGTCTCATGGAAAGAATCGAAAACAAATTTGAAAATGTTATAGTTAAAGAGAAAATTGCTGTCAGAAATCAGTTTCAGACAGTTGGAATAGTTTTATATAACAAGATATTCCACGCTGGTGAAGACCACACTAGAGGGTGTGGTGGAAGGCAGTCGCGCGAGATGTAGACAACGTTATAATTGGTCTGATAACATCAAGTGATAGACTGGAAAGAGCCTGTCAGATTGAACTTTCAAATCAAGAGATAGAGTATGCTGGAGATTCATTGCAGTCGACCTTCGTTAAGTATATGACACCTGAACTGAACTGAGATTTTGTCCTTCAGACATGAACTCATTTCTTGTCATGCTGTTATCAAGGCCTATTACCACTCACGTTGAGGTTATTGTGGTCAAGAGGTAAGGCACTTGCCTCTTAAAGCGATGAACGAAAACGGTATGAGATAGAGCCCTGCATGTTTCAAGCAGCTACTGGTCTCAAGAGATTGTGCCAGAGTGTCTGCATCCTGAAATACTTCCAGTCGTTTTGATTGATATCTTTCCACTGGTCCAAAGTAGCGCGAGACCAGAGAGTGAGGTCGATGACCAGCACAGTTTCTTCCTCACTATAATCTAAATGCAAAGCAAGTTACATCATCAAGTGAGAACCGTCTGCTGATGTCGCAATCATTGCTTGCGATGGGCAACTAACTTGAGGATCACATTATACGATTTAGCAGGCCGTGTATTTGAGAACGTATTTGGCGCCAGGTCTGACAAGGACAGTAATCTGACATATAAGAAGCCCCTTTTTATAGTTCTTCTGCGTTCAGGTATTTGGTCATGCTAGATCTGTAGTCGCTAGGAAGAAGTTCATTTTCTTAACTAGGCATGGACGACAGCCGCACCTAACTTCTTCCTCAGCTCTGATCCCTCTGACCAGGCTTGGCGTTGTAGCTCTTTTTGGGGCTGAGCAGTTTTGTAGGACAGGTTAAGTGCCTGGATTTCGGTTGTACATGAACACTTGTTTTTGTTAGTTTGCTTAAACCGTTCTCATTGGCTTTTTCCGTCTCGTAATTGTGCTTTGAAAAATAGGTATGTAGCTACGGTCCATGACGGTAACGAATGTGACTCGTAAGACCAATTCGAGCAGAGAAGCATCTTCCACAGTGTGTGCAAGGAAAGTCAGGGCCGTTTACGTCATCGCATGGTGTAGCGTGTCTTCTCAAACGCCGAGTCTTTAGCCTATCAGTAATCAGTATCTCCTTTTTCTGTATTGCATACGTAATCCTGCCTCTCCATGTAACACGACCCATGGCGTCCTGTTCCCATGATTCGAAATCGATGCCTGCATCATTCATTTCCCGCTTCCATACATCGTTGTACTGAAGTAATGGCTGGCCTCAATATCTTTTCCCCAATTATAATTCCCTATAGTGAAGATATTTTCGTATTCTGCCATCATCCGTCCTCCGAATGTGTCCCAGCCATCGGAGCCTTCAATGACTAAGCATGGAAAGGATTGTGACAGTGTCTGTTCTCTTATACACCTCTGCGTTGGTGAACTTGTCTGCCACCAATCCCCCAGGATTCTTAACAAGTACCTAATGGGATAGCTTTTTAGCCGCCTCTCCTAGTGCATGCAGGTAGATCATGGCTCACTGCCATAAAGAAGGGTGCTGAGGACACAAGCCTGGTAAACAAGTGCCGTTAGAAATGACTTAATTATCTGCAGTGTATTTTTCTCGGGCGGCCAAGGATAGTGTGGTGGTGCCCTTGGAGGTGGTGCACTAGGTCAAATCTATCGTTATTATTCACCATTTCTGCCATTTGTTGTTGTAATGGCTCTCAACTTAGTTTTCACCTCTCGTTAGAGTAATCACAAGACGTTTCACAAGCTAAATTCTTCATTTAGTCTCTTCTTCACTTCAGCAGGAGTAATCACGGTCAGATGGAACAAACTGATCATAATCTTATCTGATGCCATCTGCTATTAGAAACGTCTCTGTTGAGCAATTTGGCCATTAAGGTTGGGACTGACACTGCAATCCTAATACAAATAATAATAGTATTTGCCCATCACTGGAGAAGATGGCGACAGCGTCATGCATATGTGTTTTCAGATGTGGCTGCATATGACTGTGTAGTTCGATACAAGTGCGACAGACTCTACCAGGCGTGGGGCACACGTCAACAGTGTTAATAATTTGGTAGTTTTGCATTCTGTTCTTTCGGACATCTCGCTATTACTGCGCACCATAAAGGTACTTTTTCAGCGTTTCAATCCCCGTGCATAATAGTAATGCTCTAGATTGAGTGGTTCGGAGCAAGCAGTTCCCATTCGGGTACATCAATGGAGAAATTGTTATAATAAACTGTGAGTGTGTGTGTGTGTTTTCTTCTGTCCCGCCGACGAGACGAGCTCTTGTATTTTATGAGCTCACATTACAAAAGTTGCCTAGGAAAGCGCTCATCGGACATATCTGACCATGGCTAACATTGTCTAATGTTGTTTTGTCTGACCCTGACTAACATTGTCTGATCAGTAAGTTTTGTTTGACCCTGACCAACATTGTCTGATCAGTATGTTGTTTTGTCTGACCCTTTCTAACATTGTCTGATCAGTACGTTTTGTTTTACCCTGACTAACATTGTCTGATCAGTATGTTTTGTCTGACCCTTTCTAATATTGTCTGATCAGTTTGTTGTTTTGTCTGACCCCGACTAACATTGTCTGATTAGAATGTTGTTTTGTCTGACCCTGACTAACAGTGTCTGATCAGTATGTTTTTGTCTTACACTGACTTAACAGTGTCTGATCAGCATGTTTTGCCTGACCCTGACTAACAGTGTCTGATCAGTATGTTGTTTTGTCTGACTCTGGCTAACATTGTCTGATTAGTATGTTTTTGTTTGACCCTGAGTAACATTGTCTGATTAGTATGTTTTGTTTGACCCTGACTAACATTGTCTGATCAGTATGTTTTGTCTGACCCTGACTAACATTGTCTGATCGGTATGTTTTGTTTGATGCCGACTAACATTGTCGGATCAGAATATAGTTTTTTCTGACCATGACTAACATTGTCTGATCAGTTTGTTGTTTTGTCTGATAATCGGTGTAAAACCACATGAAACATGAAGAAGTGTCGTTTCAAAATTTAAAAAAAAGCGAAACAAGTAAACAACTCAATGCACCCTATGTTTAGGCACCAGGTGCAGTGCACAAGACTGGAATCTAGATGACGTTTCTTACAGTTAACACAGCACTAACAGAATCATCCCGCGGGAGCCGCATTGACAAATGTTTAGAACCCGTAACCAGTGAGGTCGTTGGGGCACATACGAAGACATCCTCACAACTCCTCGCCACTCTTCTCTGTCAGCGGCCGCTGCCTGTGCCTCTTCTGGTCGGAGATTGGTCTATTCTTTTATGTTGTCCTCCCATCTCTTTCGGGACGGCCTCTTTGTCGTCTGCTTTATCCCTTTCCGTGCAGGGTCGTATTTGCAACTTCATTTCTTCTTCTTCTTCTTCTTCTTCTTCTTCTTCTTCTTCTTCTTCTTTTTCTTCGTACGCTGTCAGACGTCAACTTGAATTTGTTCAAAGAAAGCAGCTGTCATCCTGAGGCTGTGTCGACACTGCCATAGAGCTTGTGTTGCCACTGGTGATGGCCACATGTATGTCGGGCAATTTTGCAGCAGATGTTCAGCGGTCATTTTCCCTGTACCACAGGTGCATTCGCCAGTGCCACCTATCCTCAGTTTTTGAATAGATGGTACCTCAGTCTGTTGTAGCATGTGCGGAGTCTGAAGGCCACAACCTGGTCTTTTCTGTTCAACTGGTAGTAGGCATCATTTTTTTGTGTAGCCAGTATGTTCTGTTTCCCATTTGGCAATGTATCTGGCCCTAATAAACCTTTTGGACTCTTCGTAGGTCACACTAGAATCTGGTTGTGGTAGTCTTGCACCTTATTTTGCCAGTCTGTCTGCCTCCTTGTTGCCTTGGATGTTACAGTGGGATGGAAACCACTGTACCACTACTCTTTTTGTTGCGGACTGCTGGCATAGTTGACAGAGTACTGCTCTTAAATCATTCAGTTCAGTATTTTTCTGGCTATTTAGTGCTGTAACCACGGCCAGTGCATCTGTAAACAGGACTATCTGGCTTTCATTGCTTTCACCCGTCAGCATTGCTTTTACTGCAGCCTTCAGTGCCTCTGCTTCCACTCTGAAATTGCTTGAGAATTTTCCAGTTGCCTCTGACAGTGTTATTTTTCTACATTTGTTAGTCTCAGGAATACCCCTCCCCCTCCATTCTGTTACAGAACCGTCGGTGTATGCATGGGTCCAGTCCATGCTTGGGTAGTTTTCCGCTATGTACCTCAGGGTTATGTCTCTTCTTCCTTTTTTTCCGTCTGGCTGTTCTTGTTTCCAATACCTGGTATATTTTCTACCACCTCCGGAATGATATGCTTCTTCCATGTGGGTTTCCGTACAGTAGAGATGGGCTTTGGTGGTGTTATTGTGTTCATAGGGTCTTCGCTCATCTTTGCTTTGGCTATTTCTGCAAATTTCTCCGCTTTAGTTTCCCTTTTCCAAATCTATTTAGTCTCTGTTGCAATGGATGGTCTGTCGGTCTACTTAGTTTCTATGCTTGCTACTGGGCTCTGCATTCTCTTCTGTCGAGCAGGGATTGCAGGTTTGTAATCTTTTCAAGTTCTACAATTGGCGTTGACTTCATGCCTCCTGTTATAACTCTCATGGCTTGGTTTTGGAGTTTGTTAATTTTATCAAAGTTCGCCTTTGCTGCTGTTGCCCATGCCGCAATGCCATACTCGAGAACTGGTCTCATTCTTCCAGTGTACAGTTTCTTTAGTATTCTTTCGTCTGCTCCCCAACTTGTGCCAGCAAGTTTCCTCATGATTGCCATTCTTTGTCTGGCTCTCATTCGGTTTCTCTCGATCTGACTTTTTTATGCCATGCGCCAATCAAATGCGACGCCCAAGTAGGTTGGGTTGTCATTTGGCCGCAGATATTTGCCGTTAAGACTTACTTTGGTGTTCTGTGGTTTATTTCAAAGCGAGAATATCGTAGTTTTTTCTTCATTTATTTTGAACAGCCATGATTTCGCCCACTCCTCCAACGATGTTAGGGCCTGCTGCATCCGATTGTTTGCTACGGTGAGATTTTTTTCAGAGGTTCACATAGCCAGATCGTCTGCAAACATGGAGCTGTGGACTCTTCTTGGTATATTCTCTATGATGTTGTTTATATATACCAGAAAACGTTTGGGTGACAGTACTCCCCCTTGGGGTACTCCTAGCTCCAGTGTCACCTTTTTGCTCATCTGCCTTTGAACTTGAACTCTGGCTGTTCAGTTTTCGAGGTAGTGGCTGATCTATCTGTACATTTTTTCCAGATACTTCATTTCTTCGAATGTCTTCTCTAGATCCACCCAAACCGCTACTGTATGCTTTTTCTCTTGCTAAGCATCCTCTATTTCCTGTCTTATGGGAGTGATCTGGTCGTCAGTGGATCTGTGTTGTCTAAATCCCGCTTGCTGGGGAATTAATATGTATTTTTTCAGGTGCCACATCAGTCTTGTGTTTGTTATACGCTCCATCAGTTTACCTACACAGCTAAGTAGACAGATAGGCCTGTATCACTTTGGATCTGGTCTATCTTTTTCTTTCTTTGGTACTGGTATAAGTACAGCATCTTTCTATGCCTGCGGTACAATTTCCCTTTTCCAGCTTTGGTTCAGGACTGACAGTAACTTCCTCTTTGCTGTTTGGCCTAACCCCATCAGCATTTCATTTGTTACCCCATCTTTTCCGGGCGATTTCTTTTTCTTTAAAGTTCTCATGGCCTCATTCATTTCATTCATGGTTAGTTTTGCCATTATGTGCTCCTCTGGTGCAATTTTGATGTTGTCGTGGCTCTTTTGTTCTTCACTAATGTATGTATGCCTGTCCGTAGGGACATCAATGTGGTTTGCACTGGCATTATGTTCTATAAAGGCGTTTGCTGATTTTTTTTCCGGTTAGCATGTTGTCAACCTGCTTGATGGTAATTTGTTTATTTGATGGTGTTCATCATTCATGGCTCTGACTAAATTCCATAGTTTGTTCCCTTCTTTAACGAGATTGAGGCTTTCTGGTTTTTTTCCAACTGTCTCTTGTTATTTGGTTTAGTGTTCTTTTGTATTTCGCAGTGATGGCCTTGAGGGCGATATTTGCTTCCATAGATTGCTCTCTCTCTGCCATGTTCCTAGCATTTGAGACTTCATCCTCAGTTTTCTGCAGTTAATTATTCCAATATGGCTTGTAGTTTTTCCTTGCCCTTCTTGGGATGGTCTCGGTGGCTGCTTGCAGTATTGCTTTGCTTAGGCTTTCCACCATAGGTTTCATATTATTATTTCGTATGTTGATAGTTTCACACAGTCCACCTGTCAGCATTGCAAATCTGTCCCCGTCGGCTCGTCTGTAGTTCCAACGTGGCAGCGGTTTTATTTCCTGAGGGCCTACTTCCATATCAATGTCTAGCCTAATTGTCCTGTGGTCGCTACCTGCCAATTGGTCGAGCACCTGACGATCTATTTTGTGGTGAATATCCCCCGTGGAGAAAGCCAAGTCTGGAGTGGAGGTGGTATGCCATGTTCTGGAATAGAAACTAGGGCTGTCCTCCGGCCTATTGATAAAATAGAGATTTGTGTCAATCTATCAGTCTTCCACTTCATCCCCTCTGCTGTCTGAGTCTGAATATCTCCATCTCTCCGAGTGACTGTTGAAGTCTCCAACTACTAGGCAGCTGGAGTCCCTGATTTCAATACTCGAGAGCGAAAGGTCTTTGTTGGGTGGGCCATACAGGTTGAACATACGGATTTTCGTTTTTTGTGTCATTATGTCGACTCCTACAATTTCTGCTTGTCCGGTGTGATTTACTGATACTGCGCTACTTGGTATGCAGTTACGTGTCAGTATCAGAACCCCTCTTTTGTGACCTTCTCTATCAAGTCGGAAGGTCTGGTATCCTCTGATTGAGAATCTGTGGTTGTTGTTGAAGTGTGTTTCTTGGATGCATGCCACGTCTATCTCACCTTCGTACAGGCGATTTGTTAGAGAAACCTTTTTTGTTAATGACTCCCTTCGCATTCCACTGTAGTATTCTGAGGGTCTTGGGTTTTCGGTCAATAGCTCTTGCCCTATGTCCTTGTACCTTGATTCCACACCACATGGGTGGGTGACCACCAGTAGCATCAGGTGGGCCCATTCGAGGCGTGGGGCCCGGCATTCTCTCTGCCTGGCGGGACTCCACATGATGAGCACCATACTGTCTTCTTTTAAATTGTGACGTCCTCATACAGCGATTTACGTTGCACTGTTTCGTTAAGCCTGTGGCCCAGTGCATCTGATTTCAACAGGCGTTTCTGTAATGTTGCCCTTCTTTGCCTTTAGCTGTCCCCAGCCCATCTGCAAGGCAGCAGTTGTTTGAGGTCCGAGTTGTCTCTCTTAGGAAAGTTGTCTAGCAGGACTATCAAGTCTTCCCCACTCGTGTCGAAAGGGTGTGATGATGATGATGATATGATGGACTTATGTACTAGTTTTTCAAGTATCCAAGAAGAGAGGCAGTCCAGTGTGTCTGTGTCCCAGGATCTTCACGTCCTGCCAGAGACGTAGTATATACATGTGAGTGGGGTATCTCCTTGCTCCCCTTTAGTATTCTCGGCTCCTTTTCAGTGATGGTACGCCTAGCATTCCTCGCCACCTGGGAGGTTGTCACAAAGGGGCAGAGGTGCAATGTCCGGTGGCCTGCATCTCTTATGCGTCCATTGGTACGACTGATAGAAGACAAAAGTAAAGAGCGAGGCAAGAGTGCATTTAGCCGGGAAACAAGCCTGGTCATGCACGGAGATGTTGTTCGTCTGGGGTGCGAATATCTCATGATCGAGGGCTGAGTCCCAACAGTTTGCAGTGAGGTGGCTGCTCTACTGCTTGCGACACCCCGACCGAGAACTAAGTCGTCTATAAATGATTTCATACCTCCACGCCGCGTGGGGTGAATATCGGACAGGTCCTCGCCCGCTTTGATCGGCGGGACGGCAGAGACCTCTTTCTGCGGCTCGACCAGGTTGGGCTGAGACGCGTGCCCCAGGTCCCAACCACATCGTTGCCTCCCGTCGCAGTGGTGCTAAGAATATCGCAATTCCATTTGCTCTCGATGTGTGACCGTACCAAGCGAGTATCCTTCTAGACTAAATAGAACCGGTTTATCACGATCCATGAAAAACTCGAGAGATGAGTATGCAAAGATAGTGAGATATGCGAGTGTGGAGCAAGGCAAGACCCAGACCACCTGCTAATCTGCCTAAAACTTTTGGAAATATGCAGTATAGATTACATGTTGTTGTGGAATGATAAGGTAATCCACGCGGCTGACGGGGTGCACGGGACACGTGATGAGTGTGAGGTTTCATAAATGTTTCAATGAGAACAAATTAAAGCATAAGAGAGATAATGAAAACAAAGATTTTGAATAAAATTAAAGATCCGCTGGAAAACAAGGAACGTTGTACTTGGGAATAGTTTAGCAACGTTAGAAGAAAGGACACACGATGATGATGAAAGATATTGAGATATATTTAGTATTATATTGTAAGAAGATACGCGAAGAAAATAAGAAGATACGCCAGAGATGACTCTTGGAAACATGGCGAGCAACTCACTCCCATATTCCGAAATCGCCCTAGAGACTGTTTTCAAAAGTATCAAGCCGATACCATTTAGAAACGAGAGCTCCAATCCTACTATAGCCATCAATGACAAGCATGGCTTTCATTTTTCAATGAACTCAGCAGAAGATCTGTGAAATCAATACTTTCAAGAACTTTTCAACCCTGTTACCTCCTTGGGGAATTCCGTTTTTATACCACGCAACCCAGATCATGTAGAACCTGACATTTTTATTCAAGAAGTTAAGAGAGTTATAAAGAATAGTCCCATGAAAGTGTCACCAGGCATTGCCGGCGAAACAACGCAGGCGATTCATACATGTGGAAATTAGCGTAACTCTGGCCATAGAGACTCTTTACAAACGCATGGAAAGACATACTTGTACCAGACGAATGGCAGCAAGATATAATCGTGTCAATTTGGAAGAAAAAGGGTGACAAAAGGAACTGTCACGTATATAGGGATGTATCGATTTGTAGGCACACTGCTAAAATATATGTGAAGATCCTAAAACAGAGAATAAGACCTAATGTTGAACCTTAACTGTCCCCAGTTCAATTTGGATTTCGCATGGGTTTAGGTTTGAACACGGACGCCTCTATGAACATTAAGGCAATTAAGCAAAAGATCAATAGAATACAACCAAAATTTATACACAAAATTGCACCAGAGACAGGCAAATTGAGACATCTGGAGTAGAACAGAACTCAAAACGTGAATGACACTTTGCAGATGATCAGTGTTTTTTGTACGACAATGAAAATAAACTGCAAAATTACATGAACTCGCTTGCGACAACCTGTGCTAAATATAAAATGCGAATTAACAAAGAAGAAAACAGAAACTATGAGGATCAGCAGAACACCTGGGCCACTCAACATAAGTATACATTATATTACCCTTTAACAGGCTCATGCGTTCAGGTATTTGGACAGTTTTTTTTTTGATAGACGGCAAAATCGGCAATGAAATTGAGACTATGTGTCAGAAAGCATCTGCGGTAACTTATTATCTGTCATCACTGCTTAGGCACCCGAGTATTAGTTTGGCAACAAAGCAAAACCTGACAAAAAGTATATTTATTCCTACTCTGTGCTACCAGTGCCAAACAAGGCCTCTGTTCAAGAAGAGTGAGAGCAGATTTTCGACAAATCAAATGAAGTGTTTGAGGAAGGTCTTCGGTGTTTCCAGGAAGGACAGAATGCGAGACGCAGTATGGTCGGCACTTGGTCTTGTGTAGAATACATTTCTAGGCATAAAATGCGCTGGTTTGGTATGCTCATGAGAATTCACGCTCATCAACTTCCACTGATGGTTTGCAACACTAGTTGATCTCGCTACAGGGCAAGAAGACAGTCACGAGGCATGCGGATTGATGACATTAGAGTGATTGTGCTCACATTGATCGACGCAAATCACGTGACGCAAGACAGACGACGAAAGTTTCCAACGCCGATTAACGGCATAAGTGGAAAGAAAACTATTAAAGCTTTGTAATCGTTTCGGCTGTTCCATTTTCGTTTATGTTTCCACAACACACAGCCCGTATAGGTTTATTATTTTATATTCCAGCCTTACATTATTGTCATTCCCCATTGGAAGTTTGTCCATCACAAGTGATGAAGACCACTCTCTTTGTTCAGCTGTGTGGACAGTCGTATCTCTTGCTGTGTCCGCTGAAATGGGTGACTTGCGCGGAGATTTGGATTAAAGTGAGGAAGAAACTGCGCCTTTTGTCAACCTCACTCACAGAGCCTAAGCTACCTTTTGCCAGTGGCAAGACATTCATCAAGACGACTGGAGATTGCATAGGATGCAGATTTTGCCTCAGGGTTATCACCGAAGTCTTTCCGTAAACATGTAACCCGCAGGGTAGAAAGGTGGGAAGGCATCTAACGCAGTTTGTCGTGCCTTTTCGATAACCACAAGAGGTCGTATGGACAACACTCAGCGTGTGAGTGAGTCTGGCATCTCTCCCCAGCTGTATTCAGTTCATCATAGTAGCATCTAAAATTCCCACACGCCATATTCGTGAAGGTGAACCGGCAGAACTAACTCGTGAGATACGACACAGGTATAACTAGTTTAAGCGTAGCGCCATTCAGTCGGCGTCCAGACTAGGATAAACGGATGGAAGAAATCACAAAAAAGAACGAAATAACAAGTCCAGACGGAAAACAACTCCACGTATCCGTGAACACCAGTGTAAGTCGTCGACTAGTGTGAATTCCAGGCAAATCCGTGGTCTGGCGGCATCCATAATGATCCAAAACAGTAGAGAAATGTAGACTCGCAGCCAGTTACGGCGCCATCTTTGCCAGATTTTATTATTGAGTGACACTCCAAATGGTGGTACACTTTGATTGAGGTACAGCAGCGAGTTTACAGCCAATATCAAAACTCCCCCTTGACAAACAGAAATGGGAATGTTAATAAAAAATCTTAAGTATTTCAATTAAATCAATAATAAACCAATATTGGTTTTTCAGCACACATTGACATGGAACATCAAATAAAAGATAACATGAACTCCATATCTTCTTTAGGATGTTGCGTAGCAATTTACAGGCAGGCTGCGATATCTGTAACCTTTCAGCCCAACACATCCGGTTTCAACTGGCTTTTTGAGTATCGGGTTTGCCTTCCCACTGCGATCTCTATCCTCTTAGCTAAACTACTCTAGTGCAGCCTGTTTACAAGCCCGTCACTTGGTCAATTCTAGTGCAAGCAGACAGCTATGAGTCACTGGTTGCTGTCAGCTCATTCATACAGACCAACCAAAGGTAACATGTGAAACAGAATATCTTAAATACGAAACCTTTTATCCATAGCTAAGCATGACAGAACACAAATAACTATCACCACCAAGACATCTAGGGAAAACTATTACCGTCTATATCAATTTTGAGGAAACAACTGTTTTCTGTTTCTATGAATCGACGTAACTGCACTCCTGGCATACCCATAGGTGCTCAATCTCTCTCCTCAAATGACGTAAGGTATGGATGCTGATGGTCCCTGTAGCTCGCTGGTTGTACACTCTCCTGCGCCGTCCTCTCATGCGCCCCACTCCGCTCGAGCCTCGTTTAATGTCAAAACTTTGCAGTTTGTGGATTGCTGATTCATCTATTGCGGTGTCTTCATCCAGCAGGTGGTCATTGATTGATTTCAAAATGTCACTTCTATCCATCACTAAAGTGCCCATGATGGGAGCTTGTGAAGCCAAGATGTCAGCTCTTTCATAACTAACTGTATTTACCGTTTTCATTATTGATGTTTTATTTTGTGTATTTGTTTAAGACGTTTTACCTGTTGGCCTGGATCTCATTTTTATTGGGAGAGCGTCACTGAATAAATGCTATTTTTCATATTTTGCTCAAAATACTTTTTATTATACATTCTGACTGATTTTGGGACTCAGTTGTCTCGAGGTAAGGTGTCCTATTCGGGGTGATGGAGGTCGAGTGTTGGCGTGCCCGATACGTCGCTCAAATCACGGTGAAAACATATATTTTTTCACGTGGATTCTCTTGTAAAAATCCCCCTGATTTCTTGGTAGTTGCATCGGACTCAAGTGGTCAGTGTCGAGGACGTTAAAAATCACTTTGCAGTTTGAAATCGTAAAGAGTAAGCTTAACGGCCGCTGTCCAGACAAAATTCAAAGTCCTAGTTAAAAATCTACCCAAATTATTTGTATATATACCTTCCCCCCAGGCCTAGTAAGGCGCAGGAAGTTTGAAATACCCACTACGGACATTCGGCTACCTGACAACAGACATTCACATGCCTGTTTGAATACCAGGATTCCAAGTATTCCAAGATATTGGTGCAATTATTATCCGTGTCTTAGTTCTTGCAATGGTGTGATGTGTGTGTACGTGTATGTAAGTGTCAATGCTTGTGTGGGTGCATATATATATATATATATATATATATATATATATATATATATATATATATATATATATATATATATATATATATATATATAAGGGTTCGCTGTATTTGAAAGGAGCTTGAATCTCAAGAAACGAACGAACGATACGAAAGGACTTAGATTTTCCACAAGTTGTAATGGATGAATGTCCAGCACCCCGTCATATTGGACAATGACGTAAAAACTTTTCGATCATGTTCACATAAAAGAACATTTGCCAGTTATAAAACGATAAAAGTAGGCTGTTAGTAGCTGTCTGCACAATGTTATAAAAGTAATGAAATGTTTACCAAACGCGCAACCTGTCATGTCCGATCCCTAGTAAGCCACAGAAAACAAAAATTGCCACAAAATAGAACTTACTTTCGATAGCTTACGGCCACCTCGCTGTGGGTATACATCTGTTTGAATACTATAACTCCAGGTTGTGTATACAGACGATTGGGTTTTTCTAAAGGGGAATCTTCTTCTTCTTCTTCTGCGTACACAGTCAGACAGTAATCATTATTTTTTCGAAAAAAGCGGCGGTCATCCTGAGACTCTCGCCACTGCCATAGAGCTTGTCTTGCAGTTCCACTGGCAATGGCCACATCTGCTCTCTCTGATCCCCGTATGTCGGGCAGTTCTGCAGCAGATGTTCAGTGGTCATTTTACCAGTACCGCACGGGCATTCGTCGGTACACCCTATCTTCAATTTGTTGAATAGGTGGTACCTCAGTCTGTTGTGGCCAGTGCGAAGTCTGAAGACAACGACCTGCTCTCTTCGGTTCAACTGGTAATAGGCATCGTTTTTGGTGTAACCAGTATGTTCGGTTTCCCATTTGGTCATGTACCTGGCTTTGATAAGCCGTTTTGACTCTTCGTACGTCATACTGGTATCTGTTTGTGGTAGCCTTGCACCTTCTTTTGCCAGTCTGTCTGCCTCCTCGTTGCCTTGGATGTTGCAGTGTGACGGAACCCACTGTACCACTACCCTTTTTGGTGCGGACAGCTGGCACAGTTTGCAGAGTGCTGCTCTTAAGTCATTAAGCTCAGTGTTTTTCTGGCTTTTTAGCGCTGTGACTACGGCGAGAGCATCTGTCAGCAAGACTATATGGCTCTCATTTTCACTGTGTGTTGCCATTTCTTCCACTGCCGCCCTCAGTGCCTCTGCCTCCGCTCTGAAATTGCTTGTGTACTTACCAGTAGCGAATGACAGTGTTATTTTTCTGCCATTTGGTAGGTTCAGGAATGCTCCTGCCCCTCCGTTCTGTGTAGTGTTTGTTACAGAACCGTCGGTGTATGCATGGGTCCAGTCCATGCTTGGGTAGCTTTTCGTTATGAAGCTTAGGGTAGTGTCTCTCCTTTCTTTTTTAGTCTGGCAGTTTTTGTTTGCAATACCTGGTATATTTTCTACCACCTCTGGAAATATATCCTGCATCCAAGTAGGTTTTCGTACAGTAGTGATGGGTTTTGGTGTTGTTAGTGCGTTTATGGGATCTTCGTGCATCTTTGCTTTGGCTATTTCTGCAAAGTTTCTCCGCTTTAGTTTCCCAGTTCCCAAATTGTTTAGTCTCTGGTACATTGGGTGGTCCGTCAGTCTTCGGAGTTTCTCTGACTGCAGCTGGGCTCTGCAGTCTCTTCTGTCGGTCATGGATTGCAGTTTTGTAATCTTTTCAAGTTCTACAATTGGCGTTGACTTCATGCCACCTGTTATAATTCTCATGGCTTGGTTTTGAAGTTTGTTAACTTTATCGAAGTTCGCCTTCGCTGCTGTTGTCCATGCCGCGATGCCAAACTCGAGAACTGGTCTCACTCTTCCAGTGTACAGTTTCTTTAGTATGCCTTCGTCTGCTCCCCAGCTTGTGCCAGCAAGTTTCCTCATGATCGCCATTCTTTCTCTGGCTTTCATTCGGTTTCTCTCAATCTGACTTTTCCATGTCATGCGCCGATCAAATGTGACTCCCAGATAGGTTGGGTTGTCGTTTGGCTGCAGGATTTTGCCATTTAGGCTTAATTTGGTACTTTAGGGTTTTAATGAGAGCGAGAATATTGTGCACGTGGTTTTCTCCTCGTTTATTTTGACCAGCCATGAGTTCGCCCACTCTTCCAGCGATGTTAGGGCCGTCTGCATCCGATTTCTTGCTATGGTGAGATTCTTTTCAGAGGTCCACATAGCCAGATCGTCTGCAAACATTGAGCTATGGACTCTTCTTGGTATATTTTCTGTAATATCGTTTAGATATACCAGGAAGAGTGTGGGTGACAGTACTCCCCCTTGGGGTACTCCCTGCTCGAGTGTCACCTTTTTGCTCATCTGCCCTTGTACTTGGACTCTGGCCGTTCTTTGTTTGAGGTAGTGGTTGATCCACTTGTACATCTTCCCACAGACATCACTTCTTCTTAGCTTGACTCTAAGTCCATCCTTCCAGACTTTGTCAAATGCCTTTTCCAGATCCACCCAAACAGCTACTGTGTGTTTCTGTGCCTGGTAGGCATCATCTATCTCCTGGGCTATGAGGATGACCTGGTCCTCAGTGGATCTGTGCTGTCTAAAGCCGGCTTGCTGTGGAATTAGTATTCGTTTTTCTTCCAGATGCCACATCAGTCTGGTGTTTATCATCCGTTCCATCAGCTTGCCGACACAGCTCAGTAGGCTTATGGGCCTGTATCCATTTGGATCTGTTTTATCCTTTCCTGTTTTTGGTACTGGTACCAGTATTGCATCTTTCCTTGCCTGGGGTACAATACCCCTTTTCCAGCTTTGGTTCAGGACTGATAGTAGTTTTTTCTTCGCTGTTTGGCCCAGCCCCATCAGCATTTTGTTTGTTATCCCGTCTTTTCCGGGAGATTTCCTTTTCTTTAGTGTTCTCATAGCCTCTTCCATTTCGCGCATTGTTAGTTTGGCCATCATGTGCTCTTCAGGAGCCGTATTTATGTTTTCGTGTCCCTTTAGCTCTTCGCTAATGTCTGTATGCTTATCTGCAGGGACCTCGATGTGGTTTGCTCTGGCATAGTGATCGACAAAGGCGTTTGCGGCTTTCTTACCTGTGATCAAGTTCTCGCCCTGCTTGATAGTAATTTGTTTATTTGACGGGGTTTCGTCATTCATGGCTCTGACTAGCTTCCATAGCTTGTTCCCTTCTTTGTCCAGGTTTAAACCTTCCGTTTTATTTTTCCAACTTTCTCTTGCTGTTTGCTTGAGAGTGTGTTTGTACTTCGCCGCGGCGGCTTTGAGGGCGATGTTTGCCTCCACGGATTTTTCTCGTTCTGCCATGTTCCTAGCATTTGTTACTGCATCTTCCACTTTCTGTAACTCATCATTCCAGTAGGGCTTATAGTTTTTGCTAGCTCCTCTTGGGATGGTTTCAGTGGCGGCTTGCATTATTGCCTTGCTTAGGCTCTCTACCATGGGCTTCATTTTGGTGTTTCGTGTGTTGATGGTTTCACACAGCCCATCTGTCAGGATTGCAAATCTGTCCCAGTCGGCTCGTTTGTAATTCCAACGTGGGAGCGGTTTTGTTTCCTGTGGGCCTACTTCCATGTCAATGGTTAGCCTGATCGGCCTGTGGTCGCTACCTGCCAGTTGGTTTAGCACCTGGCGGTCTATTTTATAGTGTATGTCCTGTGTGGAGAAGGCCAAATCTGGAGTCGAGGTGGTATGCCATGTTCTTGAATAGAAGCTAGGGCTATCCTCCGGCCTATTGATTAGGGAGAGATTTGCATCTATCTCCCAATCTTCCACTTCGTCACCTCTGCTGTCTGTGTCAGAGTATCCCCATCTCTCCGAGTGGCTGTTGAAATCTCCAACTACTATGCAGTTGGAGTCTCTGACCTCCATACTCGAGAGCGATAGGTCTCTGTTTGGTGGTCCGTACAGATTGAAAATGCGGAGCTTCGTCTCTTGAGCCATTATGTCAACTCCTATAATTTCTGCTTGTCCGGTGTGATTGACAGGTACCGCGCTACTCGGTATGCTGTTTCTGGTCAGTATCAGGACCCCTCCTTTGTGGCCTTCTCTATCTAGACGGAAGGTCTGGTATCCTCTGATTGAGAATTTATGGTTATTGTTGAGGTGCGTTTCCTGGATACATGCCACGTCAATCTTACCTTCAAAGGGGAATCTGAAAACAATAATCGTAGTGGTAATCTAAACAAGCTATGTTTATTTCATTTCTTCTACTTCCTTTCACTTGTTTCGTTAGAAGGCGTAGGGAGGTGTAGTTTTCTTTCCTGTGCCAGCTGTGTCGTTATAGGGCTTGGGGAGGTTTAGTTTTCTTTCATGCGCCAGATGTGCCGTTAAAGGGCGTGGAGAGGTGTAGTTTTCTTTCGTGCGCCAAATGTGCCGTTAGTGGACGTAGGAAGGTGTAGTTTTCTTTCGTGTTCCAGATGTGTCATTATAGGGCGTGGAGAGGTTTAATTTGTTTGTGTGTGCCAGATGTGTCCTTACAGGGCATCGGGAGGTGTAGTTTTGTTTCTTGCGCCAGATGTGTCGTCCATGATGCTGTCATTCCCTATATCTTCAGACTCCCACTTACACGGTTTATCATTTTCATCTTGGTCTCCCTCTTGCTCTGTAAGATTTTTGTCTGGTAGATTTGGTTTCATTCTTGTCAGGTATCCGAACCACTTTAATTTCTAGCGTCCCATGTAGTCCATGCACGATGTTGCCCTCTCCTTCTTTCCTTTTTCTTTGTTTTCGTACTCTGTACAGCCGTGTGACCCCGACCGCTTTTCTCAAACACCTCATTTTGCCTACCATGGTTTTCATTCTTGTGCCTTAACGTGACTAAACGTTTGTATGATGGTTTAGAAGACTGTAAACAGTCTGTATAAGCCAGTTTTTGTTTACATTCAATTCATCTAAAAATACTTGTGCGCATCCAATCTATTCGTGAATGCATTAATTGACGCTGCCTCCACTATATCCAATGACAATGCATTTGGATGCATTCACCACTCCCTGACTAAAAAAATACCTCCTGAAATCTAATCTGGATCTTTCATTAAATAATTTGTGGCTGAACCCTCTCTTTTCTTGTCGTCGGCTGTATTGTGAAGAAACAAACTTGCTGAAGTCAAATTTGTCCTTTCCTTGGATTATCTTATATCCCTGTATAATATCATCAAATTTGTCTCATTTCTAGACACTGATGTCCGTTTTTTTTTTTAGTCTTTCCTCATAACTATAATTCTGACATGCCACTATCAATTTTGTTGTTTGGTGAGTCCATGTCTGACACTGGTAGCATATACAGTACAACAATCTCTGCATTACCAAACGAGGCTACTACAAATTGTTTTTTAAAAGCAACCTCAAATTATCAACTGTGCACATTACCATGAATTTCCGCTTTAATTACTCTCACTGGTGTGAGAATGAGTCTTAACTGTGTTCTCATGCCCCTTTATTAATAGTCGCAGGTTCAAATCTATGAAAGACTATAAAGACCCCTTGAGCAACTTTTCCTATCCACCTCTACACTGGTTTCTTTCTAATAATCTTTACCCATTTAAGCAATTGTCGCTGTACTTAATTTGTCTTTGATTCGTCGCTTAGAGTTTCACAATTCATTCTTGTTAACCATGCTAGTAGATTAGTCCATATTTGCCTGCAGCAAAGCCAACAGGAAGAGACGGTCAGGACAGAATGAGTGCAATCTTGATTGCGAAGGCGGCGTTTATTTTCCCACGTCAATTTCATTTACGTAACTCGCGCTTTCAAAACGTGATGGAAAAAGCGAGCAGATTTTATACAAATTTGTGTCAATAAAAAGCCATATCTGGGCTTAGGAACTAATTATCGTGTTACCGTTAGGTGACTTTTAGGACATGCTATACTGAGCCTGGTGCAAAAACTGCTCATTTGAACATACGCTCCTGCATACAGCGCAGCTGTTGCTAGTTCTGGAAAGGTAAGTACTATATCGACATATTGGCCGGGTATGGTTTTTGCCGTAAGCACTGGGCGCAACATCGCTTCGTTTCCATTAGTAGACAGTTTTCTAATTCTTAGTGAATGGTTTCCTTAGTCGATTCTGTATTTCTACACTCTGGTAGGCGTGTGGGATTCTTTAGTTGAAAGAAATAACTTATTGATTTATTTTTGGTCAGTTTTCTTCTCTCTATCACTCTCTTTATTTTTATGTCACTCCCTGTCTCTTCTTGTGTGTGTGTTTCGTTTTAATTCTGCGTTTTTATTTTCTCGTAGGATTATGTATTTTTGGAATGTCTCTCTCTGTGACTATATTTATTTATTTTCGTTATTGTGGTTCTCTCTCTTTCTCTCTCTTTATTTATATCCATTATTGTCTGTCCCTCCCTCTCTCTCTCTCTCTCTCTCTCTCTTTCTCTCTCTCTCTCTCTATATATATATATATATATATATATATATATATAATCTCTATAAAAAGAATCCAATGATCGTTTTTTTTCAAGCCAATAGCCCCACACGTCTCGCCCACGAAAGAGTAGAAACAATGTTGGTAAATAATATATAAATACATATATGAAGGGCGTTCAAATCAAACCGGGACTTTTCATTCTAGTTCTACCTGAATGAGTTATAACATGCTGGAACTACTGTAATTAGTTAGGGTCATGTGTGTCATGTTACTGCTAGGTGGTCCACTTGGCATGGGCTTGCCACGCACGTGACAGATAAATAAAAATGGCGAAAAACACTGTTAGTACCTGCATGACACAGCGTGTTGTGATGAAGATTCTTCTGAAAAAAAGGAGTTAAAACTATCGGAATTAACAGAAGACTGTAATCACAATACGGTGATGAGACACTCACCCACATGTATGTATGATGTATGTATTTATGTATGTATTTATGTATGTATTTATGTTTGTATGTATGTATTGATATCTATATATATATATATATTTGCATGTGAGGAACAGTGACGGTGTGAGAAGTATTCCAATTTGCGGAACTCCCGTTCCATTTTAATCACTTTGCTGATGTGTCCTTGGCGATGCACTCTAACAGTTCTGATATCAAAGTAATCAATGTTCCATTTGTACGTGATGTTGGTTACACCCAATTGCGGTAGTTTAAGTTTAAGTTTGCGCTTTCAGATCTTATCAAAAGGGTTTTCTACATCTTTCCAGACTGCTTGTGTTTTCTTGTTTTCTATCTTTTGCGAGATATTTGTCACCAGATCTTCGGTCGATCCTGTTTCCACGAAAACCAGCTTGCTGTGGGATGAGGACGTTTATGGATTTCGTGCGTAGGTTATCTGGTGTGAACGATTCGATCCATTAGCTGCTCTACACAGCTGAATATAATATATAGTCTTCGCTTCATGTTTACCTTTCATGTTTAATGTTTAAGGATGGGGATAGTCCTTACCTACTTTCCAACTAAAATGGTGGGCTGTTTATAGGGGGGGGGGGGGCAGTTTTGGTTGAGACGGGTAGTTACGTATGTTCTTGTTTTTAGTTTGCGTTAAAGATGTCTTGCTGTTTATTCTTTGCTCTTTTCCCATGTTCAAGAGTATTTAATTAGTGATGCTGTTCTTTCCATGCGCTTTTTTTCATTTGTTGAGATACCAAATTATGTTCGTCCATCACAAGTGATGAAGACCATTCTGTTTGGTCAGCCGTGTGGACAATCTTTTCTCAGCTGTGTCCGCTGAAATGGTTGACTTGCGCGGTGATTTGGACTAAAGTGAGGAAGTAACTGCGCCTTTCGTCAACCTCACTCTCTGGTCCTGAACTACCCTTGGCCAGTTGCAAGATTTTTATCGCAACGTCTGGAGATAGCACAGGATGCAGATTTTGTCTCAGGGTTTACTCCCGAAGCTTTTCCCGTAAACAGGTATCCTGCAAGTTAGCGGAGGGGGATGACATCTAACGTTGTGTATCGTGCCTTCCAAACACCACAATTGACACTGTTTGCAGCTAGAGCGAAGGGCGCCAATATCGTGAAGTTCAGCCGTGTGAATTACGACACAGGTTTAAGTATAGTGTTATTCCGATGTGCAGAGCAGGAAATTCGGACGGAAGAAATCACAAAAAAAACGAACGAATTAACATGTCCAAATGGAAAACAACAACACGTTTCAGTGAACTCAAGTGTAAATCGTCGACTAGTGTTAGTTCCAAGCCAATCTTTGGTCTGATGGCATTC
Source organism: Ariolimax columbianus (assembly GCA_036924085.1). Taxonomy (NCBI): domain Eukaryota; kingdom Metazoa; phylum Mollusca; class Gastropoda; order Stylommatophora; family Arionidae; genus Ariolimax; species Ariolimax columbianus. The sequence goes on from JAVGWX010000004.1 coordinate 62,654,589, forward strand.
ATAATGCACTAAAACAGCACACAAATGTAGACCCGCAGCCGGTTACGGCGCCATCTTTGTTGCTAACTAAATACAGACCAGACAAATGACCTGTATGCCTGCATACTCGATTGCAAGTATAAAAGGGACCTTTACACCGAGACAGGGGATGTTGTTGTTTAATACCAACAATGAGTAAGTTTAATCTTTTCTGCGCAACGAAAATTGCGATACGGCTATGTAACAGCTTTCATTTTTCTTGTTTGTTTCTTAAATATTTGCCTCTCTACATTCTACTGGTATATAACGCATCTTTCCAACCCAGACCATAGTCAATTCTGCGATATCAAGACGTATAAGCCAGTGATTGGATGCATGTGTGAACCTGTATGTAACTAGCCTACTGTTATAGTGATGCAAGAGTGTTTCATGTCATTTGATGATCCTCTCGCTGGATCTCCATATCATAAAAGGTGGTCTCTCCATTTTTTATTTTTTATTCCTTGGTGTTTACACCGTCCGACTCCGGAGGTAAACATGTACAATATTGAATTCATGTGACCATTTTTAGGGAATGGGTAGATTTATTTTAGATACAATACATTTTTTTATCCAAAGTAGATAGGGACACTATTTTCTTTCTTTCTTCCTTTTCTTCAAACATCACCAATATATATTTCAAAAACTAAAGTGAAAATGCAATGGAATGAAATATATAACAGTGAAAAATGAAATATAATGATCATGAAGATGATTAAATATATTTAAATAAAAATATGAAAATAAAAACACTGATTAAGCAAATTAAATGATTTGAGTTTTCCATCTAGCACGAGGACACATCAAGAGTGCTAAAGGTGGTTCGCGGGTCTCCAATGGGGATGAGGGTGCAATTCTTGGCTTTATCTGCGTGGCACTCACTACTACGGGGATCACGTCGATCCACATCTCGTCAGCCAGGCTGCTTTGAAAACTGCAGGTTTCCAGGGTACGCTACATGGAAGAGAGATAGTGGTCTTGGTCAGTATATTGCGTCTAACCCTGACGAGACATCCTGGTCAGAACGTTGTGTCTGACCCGACTTGCGCCTCAGTTCCCTACTCCGACATGCGTAGAGAATGAATGACCAAGTGAAGTGAAAGTTTACAAATGGCTGATTCTAGTTCTGTCTTGGTAAAACAAATCATAAAAAGTACCTCATGTACTCGCATTGAGTGATCCTCGTAGTCTACTTCCCTCTAAATATATATTTTTATATATGTGCGGTGGGGAGAAAAACTAACGTCTGGTCAGGCTCAACTTTTTTGTTTCTACTTTTTTTCTGCATAATTTTGAACAAGAACATTTGCTTGTTCAATCCAGTTAGCACCTTTCTTTAATGTGAATTCGCAATTCCTTTACCATTCAGCTGTTTTCGTTACTTAAGGCCTTTGCTGGTTTTCACAGTTATTTGCTGTCTTTATCAACGTTGGGAGTTTCTGTACGATCATTTCAGCTTTTTTTTCCTGCATGCTTGATTAATTGGTTTTTAACATCTTGTCAGAGGTTTGTCGAGTGCTGTATTTTTTTCTGGATTTTTGTTAATTTCCGTTCTCTTTTTCTTCTGTAAGTTGAAATTCTATATGTTGCAGTTCCGGTGACTAGGACGCTTCTAGCGCCTCTTCGGGTATTTTTCATTATTGTCTTTCAAATGGTTACATTTTCCAACCATTTCACCAGCTTTTCTGTGGTGAGTGTAGATAAACTGTCAGCAGAGCAAACTTCTGCCAGTCTGTGTTCTTATTGTTCGCCAGGTGTATGGTAAATTTGATACTGTTTCCGGTCCAGGATGCTGGCCCTTTTAGTCTGGTTGTTATTGCTATTCTAACTTCCGTCGTCTTATGTGGATTCAAAATACTATATCTATAGCAGACCATGAATAATGGACAACATTAGGAAATGTTATGTGCGCCATTTCTATCATTTTGCTGTGTTTTTCAATTGCGTGAAACTTAATATTTTTCCTCTATTATCGAAAACTGGTGAGCGTGCGTGTGGACATTGAAGTCACCATTGTGGAACCGGGGGATAGCGTGGGCTAGTGGTTAATTGACACGGATGACAACCCAAAAGTGCTGGGTTTGATCCCCATCACAGCTCCCGCCGTTACCGCAAGGAAGCAAACCCTTAGACAATGCAGAAGCAACCAGACCCTTATATAAAATGCATGCTGAAGTCGGAAGCACTGGGCCAACAGGTGCAAAATAAAAACCACAGTGCAACGCACACCACATTGGGGGATAGAGAAATAAATCAAACGCAAAAATAAACTAAACAAAAACATTTAAAATGTCATCCTGTTTCCACCTCTCGAGTGAATTCGCACATCATTTGTATGTGATACCATCACTCAATATCTATATTATAATGGATCGTGCATTGAAATTCACTAAATTGCTCATAACGCGGTGTGCTCGTTATTTCTAATACAAAATGTAATCCGACTTTACGTTCCGCCCCTGTTTTGATTTCAACGTCATTGAATGTAATGGTCCACTGTGACCTCGCCAACTATGCTCGTCTAGCCGTCATAATTACAATAATATTTCTTTATTCAACCTATTTCAATAGAAATTTCTTACATAATACATTGTTCCGGCTTTCATTTCAATGCATTTATCCAAGGAGCAGGACGTTTGCAAGTAAGCAAAAGGTAACCGAGGCAGAGGAAGCTGTGCAGCTTCCGGACAAAAGTAGTGAGACCAGCGACCCTGCCCAAACGTGGCCCTCTGGTCAGGAAAGAGATGACCAATGCGAACCCTAGAACCAACAGCTCGTGCCCCCACATCGTCAACATTACCGCGTGTGGGGAGGAGGAGGGGGGGATTCATGGAGCAGAATCAATCTAGTCGTCCACTGGTCATTTTGTGGCAAAACTACACGACTGGAGACAGGATTGTGACCTACACAGGAACAACTAACTTGTCTAGAAACGACGGTTTTATATAACTGACATTGTTACTAGATGTTCTCTTTTCAATTAGATTTTTGACTAAGGTCACCAAAAGTAAAATCGAGGTTAGGGGATCGTGTTGATAATCTTGAGAACCATGGCCCTGAATAGAAAGTTGGATGCTCAGAAAAGTTGGTCAGCTAGATGTTCCCTCAACCTCCCATTCCTCTAGTTTAAGTCTTCTTGTGTTGGGTTTATGGTAACCTTACTTCTCAAACTGGCTGTTCAAATCTCCTACAAATGCGCGTTCAAAAATATGTTCCGATCTTGAAAATAATATATCTTAGCAATTATGATTTATCAAATGATGTAAAAACAATGTTTTTAGTAATTGTAAAATCGACGCCTTGTCCCATTTTCGTCAGTCAATTGAAGTAATTTAGATGATGTTATGCTTAATTGAGGCATACAAAAAAGGATGAGCTTTTTCTTGATAGCATTTTAACATTTCTACAGTAGCAAATGGTTATATGTGAAAAAGGTCCTTAATATTGCATTTCCATGTCAATAATTGCCGTTGGGATGAAGATAACTCTTCTTGTACTAAGATGCAGTCTATTTGAGATGTGGTGCCCAGTTTCCTTCCTTGCTGTTTTGGTGTTGTTTTTTATCTTCCTGAACTCATACGCCGGGTACCCATTTATAGCTGGGTTGACTGGAGAAGCAGTCGTACTATGCACGAACCACGTCGCGAATTTATTTCTGTCGGTCCGTGAACTAGAACCGTTGGCACTTGTTTTTAGGTAAATTCGTAAACGATCACTACTATTACATTTGATATATCAGGATGTACCACACATTTAGGGAACCACGTCGTTATCATAATTATTTTGTATTTGTTAAGACGAAACATATATATATATGTAGAACAATTTTTATTTGAATTGCGTTGAAAGTTAAACTCGTTACACTAAAAAACACAACACAAATGTATAAACATTTCTCCTGTAAGACCAAACGTGGGAGTACGTTTCATCCTCAGATAAAAGAGCTATACTTGCACGTGATAATAGCCGCAGGTCATTCTTCCGCTGGACATGCATGGACATGACAGTCTTTCAACAAATACCACTTTAGACCGAGGCAGTAACAAAATTGGATACGTTTGACAAAGAAGTTATTGGACATCCAATTTATAGAATGTTTGATTCTAAAGAAGCACTGACCTTAAACTTATTAAAAAAGGTTACTGAAAATGAACAACGACATTAATATCTTTCAAACTACGCTACTGAAAACTGTAAGAGTTGCTTGCATTATATTCCGCAAGTATACATGCAGTAGAATTATCATTTATAAAAACTCTAACCTAGTAGCTATTTTAAGTAAATATTAACTAGGAATTAAAGAAATGCTTAAATAAATATACATTTACATGTAGCTGAAATATGGATTAAAGCACATCACACTAATGAATATGAAATGGCATTCTGTAGATCGAACAATGAAGAGATTTGTGATAAAGTAGTAAAGGACTAACACTGATAATAGCCTATGCTGACAGGAGAAATAATGAACTGTTGAGGAAATGTGAATTAATGGGTTGTTTTTTTCAAATGTACCAAACAATCGGGACTATCATTTAAATATTATTGGCCATATATTTATCAAACTCCATAAGCATATGGATATAATCATCGATTTTAATGTCATCGATTTAACAAATAAATGCCAGAAGAAAATAATGACAGTAATGTGATACCCTCTCATGGTCCAATCAAACAGGAAGAGACACCTACGAACATTCAAAACAGGAAGTCGGACATTGAATAAGATTCCACACTGAATTCGATTTTCTCTTTTTCCCACAAATGTCTAATTTTAGACGGAGAAAAACCTCAATTCTTAGCAGAATCGAACCACATAATCAGGACATAATCGATGATCATAGAAGCAGTGTATGAGTGTCAGGGAGGCTGGAAGTCTTTATTACCTCTGTTAGCTAGCATTTGTTTTATTTATTACTCTCACTGAACATTACTTTCATTCCTTTTTCAATCCTTCCATCTCCTGATTTTCGTTTTTCCGAAAAAACGTAATGTATTCTTTCCTCTATTCTGTTATGTTTTTAATCGACGCCATTGCACTTCGGGCAGACTGCTAGGTGCTCAGCAAACGGTAAAGAGTATAGATACTGTGGCTCTCTGGTTGTGCACTATCCTGCTCCGTCCTCTCAGCTAGACACACGCATGATTTCAAAATTCAGCTATTTGAGGATTGTTGGCTCATCGACTGCAGTGTCTTCATCTAAAAAGCGGTTGCTGACCAACTTAAAAATGTCACCTCTATCCATTTCTAATGCCTCCTCTCTGTGGTAGTGTCTGAGACCAGAATGTCAACTCTTTCATTCCTGCAAATCCCAGCATGGTCAGGACAAAAGATCCACACCAGTTCCTAGAGATTCAAAGCCTGTATATCTACTATCCAATCATGCCCCAGCCAGCTCTTCTGCACCGTAAAAAGAAAGGAATGAGTCAGGGACCATTACAACCTTCATTAAAGAGTTCCAGATAGTAGACAGCATCAGAGCCGAAGTCACTGCCTCGATCGCCTTTCTGATACTAGACGCTGTTCTCAAATATGCAACGCTTCTGTTAGCAACGACTCTGCCTCTCAGTTTAGCAGAGAAGCACAAATCCATCGGTATATATGACAGTATTAGAATTCTGGACATCTTCACATATTAGTTGTGTAGAATCGCTTTCTCCCTGCACGAGTTTCTGAATTCTCTCACCAAAATGACAATGACCCGGTGGAAGTATGTCATTGTTTCTGCAGTGTGGATCGTCTGCTAAGAAGTGTCAACGTCTTCTTGCCCATGAACACGTGGCTTGTGTTTGCTGAAGTATGGGAGTACAGGCCCCATGCCTTAGCTCATTCAGCAGGTTAAACGGTTTTTATTTTTGCTACCTTTTCGTGCCCAGGTAATACATGGACCTTGGGATCAAGATGCTGAGCAGCGCATGAGCTGCAGTGGTTAGCGACCCATAGCTGACTGCTAGCGTCAGGACCAGCGAACCAAAGCTGCCAAGACCTTTCTACACCTCCACGCGGTGATCCTGGATAACAGGCTACAGCAGGGCAGACTGGCTAAGGAAAAGGGATCGAAAGGGAATGCTAGTCCGGTACTCAAAAAATGTTTGCTGAAGTCGGATGTGTTGGACCGAAAGGTGCAAATATCACAGTCAAGCTCTAAACTACGACACAACGCATTCCGTTCTCTGGACTACGTTCTGCTACTTACGCCCTGTTAGGGTCTGGTAGTCGGAGATTGAGAACGAACGAAGCAAAGCCAGACATGGACCTTATCTAACCATGCGTACAATCAACGAATCGATCAATCAATAAATCGAAAACCTGACCACTCCTTGTAGAGCATATTTTATATAGACAAGTTCACCCCCAAGTCGTGCAATCATGTACCTCCAAATACTTCTGTCCCCGTCTTGTTCACCGTTCTGACAATGACATTGAGCTCCCCCTTTCATTAGTGTCTTTATCGTCTACTATTCATCATGCCCTTATGAATTCCATAACAACGACTGTCTTGTAATGTTACCACCTGGTTTTCGTAATGTGTAGTCTATCCATGCCATCCTCTACTGGTGTCTATCCCGTCTTTCCAACAGTTACATGTTTGTGATTTTGTCATAACATTTTGATCTCTGACAACTATTTACGAAAGTCTGTACCTTATTCTTAAATGCCTTTGTTGTATTCCATGTTTCAAAGCCTTAAAATTGAACAGACTCTTAAGTTGGAGTTGAAAATGTTTAATTTGGTGGAATTTTTAATTGCGCTTTATTTCCACGAAGTCTCCATTGCAGCGTATACTCCTCTCACCTTTTACATTATTAACGTTCCATTTAATGATCTATCTTCTAATTTGTCTTTATTGCTATCAAGGTATACATAAAATTCAACATTCCGAAGAAGTGTGTCTTCCAATACAATAATATAATAATAATAATAAAAACATGTGTTTTTGTCTTTTTAATTTTTTCAGACCCAATTGCTGCTACCTCTCCTCTAGTATACTAATCTTATTTTCTATCTGGCTGTGAGTATACGACAGAAGAGCCAAATCATTAACAAAGGCCAGATCGTCAAATTATTTCGACAATGTCCCTTTGACGCAATTGTATCTGGGCGACGCTGTTGACTTCAAAATCTATAAAGTTTTTTGGTGATAGTATACAGCCCTGTCGAATTTTAGTTCGTATTTCAAAGGGTTCGATACCCGGTCATCATGCAGAACTCAATATCTCACAGCCTGGTATGTTTTCTGAGGTATGTTCAAGAACTTCAGGTGCACCCTATAGTGACTGGTCAACCTTGTCATGCGTGTGGCTATTCCTCAATTCACTCAGTCGATTGTGTTGTAACATATTTATATTGGGTTGCGAGGTCGGACTTATTTTATCAGCAGGAAGTTGTTTGCAAGGTACAGCTGTTATCATAGCGGGTACTGCTGTCGGGGATAATGTGTTAGAGATGTTATTGTAGTAGGTTTCAGCTTTTGATGAGATGGAATGACCAGCTCCCTTCCACAAGTTCTTTCTTCCTTGATATTAAGCAAAGTTCACCCATTTACAAATTATTGCAGAGTTCTGATACACGATGTTCGATTTTATTGCATTTGCCATAAGAAGTTAGCAATTTATCACTACATTACTCATTAACTAGAATGATGGTCTCTACATATTTGTCGTTAGTAAAACATAATTACAACCATTGCTGTTTTTTTGTATCTACAGTTACTGTATTCTAGTTTGGATTCAGTCTATTTCGTATTATATCTCTACTAGCATCACCGGTGCATAAGATCTGCTCGACAATCGAACTGCACAATTTGTAAGAAACAGAAGCAATTTAACATTTAAAGTATACATTCCTTTCCCGCTCCTCTCGGCGGCCTCACATTTCCGACAACCCAGGCCTCGGTCCTCTCAGTCCGTCTGTCATTCAACTCATCACCTTGCCCCCATCTCTTTCCCTCTCTTGAATGTGCGAGCTTTCAATGCAAATTAGCATTTACTTTTGTCAGATTCGTCGTACTTGTCGTTGCCTTCTCGGCAAGATCTAACCGTCTTGTGTACTCTAACAACATCAACATTGTCGTAAATAATTCATACTTCTCTAAATGCTCTGTAAGTAAAAAAAGACAGACACATAATTCTCTTTAAATTTTAAAACAAAACGAAAGGAAAGAATGACCGTTGTCTTCAAAATAAAACGCAACAAATCTGCGCCTTGTTCTCAAGGTGTCTTTGGTGCTGTTGAATTTCGTTATATTAATAAGTCTAACTGTGACTGTAAGATAAAATCAAACACAAACATAAAAGATGTAATGAAAAATGTACATTTTAATTTCAATGTTCCATAGATAGCTGTTTTTTTTTAAAAAAGAGGCTGAATTTACACTTTGAGAGTCTAAGAACGGAAAGTTGGCTGATTATTTAAGGTATAATGAAATCAGCTGAGCTGATTGCAGATTACGTCACAAATATGGTTTTGCAGCTATGCCCTAATAAGTGACGTCAGAATAACGCAATATACTGCACATGTTGTGAGAAATTATATGTGAGATTGATACACGAGAATTAATAACACATGTATCACTTGTCTGTCCACATAATTCTTGATTTTCTCATTTGAACAAACCTATACAACTCTATTTATATATTGCATTATTTTCATAAATATCGCACATCCTGCTTTACTCTAGCTTTTAATTCGCTTCTATAAACATGATTGTCTGTGTGACAGGAACCGATAGTTGTGTTGCTGTCTCTCATAGCATTGGGACTAGGTTTGAGTCCTGATCATGTCCCGCGTCACTATGTATAGGTAGGTGTCCGCACCTCATTTACTGCTTATCGTATTTCATTTTACTTTGTCTGCATCTTCTTCTTTTTCTTCTTCTTCTTCTTCTTCTCCTTCGTCTTCTTCTTTTTCGGTTCTGGTTCTTCGTTTCGTGTTCTTCTTCTTCGTGTTCGTTTTTTGTTCTTCTTTTTCCGTTCTTCTTCATCTACCTATTCTTCTTCTCTTTCTGTTCTTGTACTACTTTATCTGTTCCGGTTCTTCGTCTTCTCCTTGATTTTGTTCTTCTTCGTCTGTCGTAATCTAGCAGTCACATCAATGGTGTAGTTCTTAGTGGACCTGTACTTCTACATGGGCAAATGTCCCTGTGCAGGTCCCAGCTGTGGTATGGCTTGGCTTCGTTCGTTCTCAATCTCCCGCTAGCAAATCCGGAAAGGGCTTAAGTAGCAGAATGTAGTCCAGAGAACGGAATGCGTTGTGTCGTAGTTTACAGATTGGCTCCGATATTTGCACCTTTTAGTACATCACATCCGACTTCAGCAAACATTTTATGAGTACCGGGTTAGCATTCCCTCTTCGATCCCTTCTCCTTAGCCAGTCTTCCCTGCTGCAGCTTGTTATCCAGGACCACCGCGTGGAGGTGTAGAAGGGTCTTGCCAACTCTGGTTCGCTGGCCCTGACGCTAGCAGTCAGCTATGAGTCGCTGCAGCTCATGCGCTGCTCGGTATCTTGATCCCCCAGCTCAGGTATGAGCTGGATATAGCCGGGAGAAGAATTTCCTGCATATCAATTGCTCTAACACAGTAATTGTGTGTAGTATCATTAGAAGGCCTTGTACTGTCACACGGCTCCGGTAAGCGGTGCCCGCATCGTCAGTAATTATTTTTTTTTAGTGCTTCTTCCTTAGTTTTTAACTGTACTTAGTTTTCTTGCAATGCAGCAGTTGTTTGATGTCTCGGTATAGTTGTTTTTATCTAAGATGGATGACCACCTTTCACGCCGACTTGCCTTCCCTAACTGTCTGTTGTGTACTCATTCACAGCTGAGTAGACTGGATCGTGTCGATATCCGAGAATGAACGAAGCCCATTTGATGAGCGACAATCTCACTAATGGTCATGTCCTTAGCGTGTGGGCACACATAGCAGTTGCTCAAGGGCCTCGCTATTTTGTTGATTAATCTTCTTTTGACGCCACTTTTTTTTAAACGATGATTTTATTGAAGGTGAAAGTCAATCTAAAGTATTAATCGTTTACATTTCTTCTTTCCGATAACGTGTTTGTAGGGCGTTCATTGCATTCAGTGCTATTAAGACTACCCTGTTAAACTACCCGTTTTAGACTACCCGCGGCCTTATGCGCAATGCAGGATAATAGGTCATTAAGTTCGTTCTTTCAAATAAATCCACGTTTTGTTGAACAAATCATTGTATTATTTGCTAATATGTTTCAAAATCAGTCAGATTTGCAAGAACTGGCCAAAATCGTAGTTCCACAAAGCGAAAATAAGGATCTCAGCTTAATGTTTTGTTAAAAATAAGTAATGGTGGTATCTAAGCATTACAGATCTCCAAAGTGATGTATCAAGGTGGACGAGAAAGAACTAATATAAGTACATCCATTACAATACTCACATCATTTCTGATTAGGGGTGCAATTATAAAATAAAGAACATATTACCTAAGACAAAATCAGTCTTCCAGACCTATAGGGGAATCATGTGCAAAAAAGTATATCATTGGGTTTAAGAAAACAGTTCTTGGCTGCTACATGGAACCAGTACTGACATACGGCAGCAAAAGATGGACAATCAGCAGGTACTACATGGGTCATTGGAAGCAGTGGCAATTTTGTTTTACAGAAGAGTGTTGAAAGTTCTATGGACTGCAAACAAATCGAATAAGCTCCCAGTGAACAAAGCACACACTAGGGTTCGGTCAAGCAACCTCTTCGTAAGCTGACGCTGAAAGGCACAAGCAGTAAAACATGTGAAAAGACGTAGCCTGATCTCTTCTTACCCCATGTCGGACTGGTTACAGTACTACTATTATTTGCTCCAATTTTAGACCTATGAAACACGTAAAGGGCATTAGTTATATAAAATCTACCTGTCAGAAAACGTTTATATTTGAAGAACAACGCACAGGAGACACGCAATACATATTTAATCATTTACATAAAACATTTACGCCGGCTTACGGAAATGGGGCAAAGCTCACACAGCTTTACACAATTTTGGGATTTGATATTTAAACTTCCCTGGACAAGAGTACATTATTGAATGTTTGTTTCCCCACAAGATAAATGTTTGTCCAACAAGAGAGTTGCTAAAGGTTACTTGTATTTTAAAAATATATATAAATACATTCAATATTTTCAATTTTGACAATACCATCCTGTGTGTTTCGTGAGAGCGAAAGAGGAGTAAAGAAAAATAACACTGTAACGTGCCAGGCATATTGTAATAGACGGTCAAGGAAGGACAGATTTTCCATTTTTTGGAAACTAAAAGCAAGAAATGTAGAACAAGAGTCCTCCACATTTCATAATAGAAGAGGAACGATAAAGTAGGTATGATGTCATACATCCAGTCCTATAGAGACAATAAACCACAATTACAGGACAAGAGCCTTCTATAATCTTTGGTAGAAGATGAAGGAACAAATAAAATAATGTACAATTAATGGATTGTTGTTGTTGAATGCTCGCAATGACTAACATAGTCAGCTCAATAAATTTCCCCCTATCCAGAATAGCATAGTCTTTTCATTATAATTAATTTGATCTTGACTAACATAGTTTGACCACTGCATTTCACCTGAGTTGATCAAGGAGCTGTGGTTCGGTGTCTAACAGCTGAAGGATGTCGACCAATTGGCATTCATCGTAGAAATGCAGGCAGTGTATGGTGACAAAAGTGTGTCGAAGACAATTGTGAAGAACTGGACAACAATGTTTAATGAAGGACGTGAGTTAACGAAAGATCTTCCGAGACCAGGTCAGGCTCATATTGTTACGTTAACTCCCGTCCTTCTTTGAACATCGTTGTCCAGTTGTCCTCGTCTTGATAACGAGGTTGTTGTTGTTGAATTCCCACAATGAGTAGGGTTACTCCTTTGTGCGCCCTAAAAAGGATGTTCAATTTTCGAAGTTTCTCTCCCATCCTGAGCGTGCTGATGGAGGTCGACCGGGGTCCTCTATGCGGTTGTATTATGATTAGCCTCATCAGCTTGTCGCTCACTACTACTGGAATCGCGTCGATCACTCAAGCTGCCACGAAAACAGCACGTTTCCGCGAAGGAATGCGGGGAAGTCAAGGTGAGGGTCTTGGCCAGTATATTTTGCATGACCCTGACAGACATGTCTGATCAGTATGATTTACCTGTCCATACGCTAGTCTTCCTCCCCTGATAACGTGGTCAAACCAGGTATTTACCAATTCCTTACATTATTTCGATTATACTAAAGTAATAACACTTCACCTAATGTGTTTGACATTTCTCTATTATCCCTCGTTAATGCTCTTAATTTCTATAAGCTTATTCAATAAAAGAAATTAACTCTTTATGCTCACGTTTACGCGTTCGTTGCTTCCTCCCTGCTCAGCTAGTCTGCTTTCATCTCTCTAGCGTTAACTGTCATCCTTTCTTATTTACAGTTCCGTTCCTTTCAAATCTCGCCAAGTGAATACCACAACAAATCACCTAACCCAACTTGTTATTACCTAGCTCTACTAATCATGTCACGGAGCTGTCTGGCTTGTACTTAATACACTACACGCCTACCATGTCCCAGACTTGCATCGCTTATAAGACTAACGTTTAATTGATAACCCCACGCCATTCATCTTTGCCACAGAACATAGACTAGAGCTGGTATCCGTGTCATCAGTCCATACATTACGTAATGAAATGCTAACCATCTGAAACGCAGAGTGGTAGTGCTCGCGTTTATCAACTCAAGTGTACTGGGATCGATTCTTGATTTCCACATTATCCAGTTGACGACCCAGATGTAAATGGGTACCACGAGTACCATGTTGGTAAAAAAAATGTAGTGATAAAGTTGTTCATATCCACAATGAGATTATTTTTTTGCAAATCATGAAAGGGCGTTACATGGCGGGCTTATTAGCTGTTCTGCCCCCCCCCCCTCGCTGCTAATAAGTTGGTCAAGGTGGACCGAGGTCCTCCGGGATATAGTGCTGTGCCTGGCTTTATTTTGAGTGACGCTTACTACTTTGGTTATCGCGTCGATCCACATCTCGCCAGCCAAACTGCCTTGAAATCAGCCTGTTTCCTGCGAGCACTACATGGAAGAGAGATTATGGCATTGGTCTGTGTATTGTGCCAAACCCTCAAGTGACATCCTGGTTGTACAAGGAGCTTATCATAAGTCTTTACCCTGACTATGGAGAAGTAGGAGGAGAAAGTTGAAATTTGGCACATATATAGCTCATTCTACTTGTACTGTACTTGAAAAGTATGCATTTCCCTCCTCGACGGGTTTACCCGGAATGGTGCATGGCGCAACACACCTAATTGACCGAATCTGCTTCTCTAACGGTGTGTCAGAACAATGGAGAAATCAGAGGCCAGAACTAGGATAATATTCTTGATGTTGCGGGGAAAATACCTACATAAATACACACGGAGATGGAAGCAGTGTTTCTGTTCTTTGTATGCTTCTGTAAAAAACGGGTGTAGGCAATTTAAGTGTGGGCGTTCCCGTGTTGTTGATCGTCCAAGATCAGGAAGACCATCCTCAGAATGCAGCGCTGAAAATGCTGCAAGAGTGAAGAAAATCATTGACCAGGAAAGGAAAATGACAATTGCAGAGATATCTAGGTCAGCAAAACTGAATGAAAGTATAGTTTTTTATAAATTTACACAACAGACTGAACATGAGAAAAGCGTGTGCCCGCTGGGTTCACGTCTGCTGACATGTGAACAGAAACAAACAAGGGTTGATTACTGTGGCCAGTTGCTCAAAATGTGTCGGTAGAAAAACATGTTGCCGACCATGGTGACAGTAGAGGAGACTTGGGTTCATCATTATGACCCAGATTTTTTCTTTTCCCAAAACTTAAAAAACAGCTTTAAGGAAATCATTTTGACAGTGACGAAGATGTCATACTGTCTTGAGATGACCGGTTTAGTTCGAAAAATAGGTTACTTTATTCTGAAGGTCTTTTCAAGGTCACACAGGCATGGAAGAAAAGTATAAATTCAGATCGTGGCTTCATTGAGAATGAATAAGCACTGTGCCAAATTTCAACTTTCTCCTCCTACTCCTTCATGGTCAGGATAAAGGCCTATTATAATCCCCTTGTATGATGTGTCTGACCGGAAAAATGTCTCACTACCCCGCAGCGAGGAAGTGCAATGAGCATCCCTTCTCATTCAAATGCTGAATGTTTAGTACAAAGACTCTCTAACACTTCATCCCTCACATCACCGTCTAAGTTAGGACTACTTCTACTTTTAAAAGTCATGTGTCGTTTTATTCTTGTATGTCACCAAAACAGGTATAGAGAATAGAGATTGAGCCAAATGTAAACAAAGAGTAAAAAGGTAGACAGACATGGGTGAAATGGCGCGTATTTATTGAATTTGCTGTGAATGCCAGATGAGCGCATCCACAAACAGACAGACGTTCATAGGGGCACAGGAGAAACACTACAGAAACTCTTTGAAAGTGTTTCTTAAAGCCTCAATATTGATGCCAACTCCTGGGAGATGCTTGCACAGAACCGTATCATCTGGCGGGCAAGTATCACCGAAGATCGCAGATTACATAGTCATCGCGGATACTCAGTGTGGAAGCGTGCTGCCCGAAACATACAAAAGGCACAACGATTCCATAGACGGCACTCTATATTTGTGCCCTCAATATGGCAAGATATGCTGTTACACAACTTGGTCTTTACATCGATCAGAGAACACGTTGCACAGCAATAGTCTGCGATCAGTCGCCATCTTCGTTTACGATGGTCAACTATCATTAGTATAACTATCATTATTATTGTTATTAATTGTTGAATATTTGACACCCACAGTAAACTGGTAAGTTTTGATTGACTGGTGCACGATTAATCTTATCGTTATTACGAAATGAGGGGAGAGTAGACTAACGTATGCTCTGTCAAACATTCTTGATCGGACATGTTAGTCATGATCAGGTAAAATGTACTGGTGAATGCCCTGGTTTTTCTTACTTGGGAAACGGGATTTATTTCAACCTGTATAACGAGGTTGAGGAATAGACGTGATCCAGCAGTAGTGACCGAAATGCAGATGAAGCCAAGCATAGCATAACATCATGGAGGACCACGGGTCTACCTTCACCACCACGCTTAGGACTTAAAGAAAGCTACTACAATAATAATAATAATGTTAGCCTAGAGATCTAGGGCCCGTTACGTCTATCGACCACTACCATGTCCAACTGCTGAGGCTTATAGCCAAACCTAGTTCAGTGCCGAAGGAGAGACTGCTGTCTGTTGGAGCTATTTAGAACGAGGGCACCTCCTCCAGGGCCTCCAGCCGGTCGGTGGGAGACCGTTGTTACACATAGCTTATGAGCCGGAATTTCCAGATCCAGTCGGACCACGTGACCAAACACAGATAGGCGGCGGCGGACCAGAGTGTTTGAAATGGAAGGAAGACTCGTCTTTTCTGACACCTCGACATTTCGGACGAGTCCAAACCATCGGATACCGACGATGCGTCCCTGGTTTCACTTAAGGAAGGTATATATTCTTGATATGTCTTGTTTAAGTAGAATCCAAGTCTCTGAAACATACAAAAGGACAGGGATCACGCGTCTATTAAAAGCAAATTTTTGATCCGAGAGAGAGTCTGCCATTATTCCACATCCGGCGAAGATCGTTCAGAGAAGGCAACAAGCGAACGCGGCGTTAACATGTTAGGCGCACTGCGTCCATTGGATGAAAAAGAACGCCCCAGGTATGGGAATTGATTGATGTACTCCACCGTATGCCCATGGACAACAATGCTGTGAGGACCAGTGCCGGAGTCAAGGTTCTGAATGTTTGTCTTGGCCCAAGATATATATAGGCCCAGGTTTTTATGTTTCGAGATAAAGTTTCTCGAGAGTTTGTCGCCCAGGGAAGCGACCATGCTCAAAAAACTATGGGAGATTGGCAAAGACCTGGAACGTAGTCTCTTTGTGAAACTCGCCGGACTAGAAGAATAACATCAGTTAATCGTAGAAGAAGATAGTGAGACAGCATTCCAACGAGATACAACTCTGACAACAAACAAGTGGTGCCTTGTAGGTAAAATGGCGGCCGAGCAAGGATATATTCATGTTGAAGACGGATAGACTAGGTATTCGGGACTCGCGACACGTTGTTAATAATGTTGTCCAAAGTTACTCGTACTGAGTTAACATTTGACGTTTCTTTGGTAGCTGGTTAAATGGGATCTTCTTATATCCCAAGGCATACTAACGAAGTTTGATCAGGATCCTCTTGTCTATAGTGCAATGCGAGGCTCCTTAGTA